>CM073764.1:53628556-54208777 GCA_037127475.1 Arma custos
GAATTGATTATTAAGTATGTAGCCACATTTGTTTCGTTAATGTTATAAGTTTAGATGATTTTGTTTTATTCAATTTAAATGTAAAAATGACAGTCCCTTGTCATTTCATAGCACAGGGGACTGTTTTATAACACAGGAGAACACAGGAGTTTTTTTTAGGTTTTTTCAAGTCTGACATGCTAGATAGATCTATCTATAGATCTATGATCAAAATCATTAACAATATCGTCTCTTTCTTAGGTAGTATCTCAAAATGCCACCCAAAAAGAAGCCAGCCAAAACAAGAGAAGAAATATTAGAATAAAAACGTATAGTTGTACATTTAAGATACCAGCAACTTAAAAATGCCCCACAAAAAAAAGAAGAAATGAAAGAAAAAGAAAGACAGAAATACCAAAAGAAAAAAGAAAAACGCACAAGAAAATTAGTGAAGGATATGAGTTGTCGCAAGCATAAGGCAGTAAAAAAATCTTGGGGAGAGCATTGTACTAAGTATCGTGCAAGGAAAAAGAAACTTGTAAGAATTAGCAAATACTTTTAAAAGGGAAAATACACCTGATACAATTGATCCCCCAGTGGAATGTCGGGCACCTTTAAGATCATCATTCGCAGGAAGGAAGAGGCTAAGAAAAATGTGAGGAGATACTGAAAGAAAAAGACCATAAGATTCAGGAATACAAACTGAAATTTCATTACTGTCATACTTAAATACTTGTTAATAAATTAGAGCCAAAAACTCAAAAAGAAACACTATTATTTATTCTAATGCAATTGGGAAAAACCACAATGCAAAGCCTTATGTTTCTAGTAATCCACAATAATAATCTAGTAATACACACACTTACCAGTCGACGTTTCGCCTATTCAGGCATTATCAAGACACAAAATGTGATTCACATAACCCTTTTTTGTTTTTGTGTCTTGATAATGCCTGAATAGGCAAAACCTCGACTGGTAAGTGTGTGTATTACTAGATTTGAAACATAAGGCTTTGCATTGTGGTTTTTCCCTATTGCATTATATTAAATACTTGTTCTTATTCATAAAACCATTCCCCTGTGCGTTTACAACAGTCTCCTGTCACGATTTTGGATAAAATCGTCTATAACTAAAAAACCAGGACGAAAATAAGTGGGCTTTTCAAAGAGATATATTTAATTTTATTGACCTTCATTTTATTAACAATCATTCTCAACATTTCATAAAATTTGCTTAGGACAGTATTGTATGGGCAAGTTTCCAGATGGCAGAGAAACACCCATATTGTTCAAATTGGATAAAATATTGGTATAGTACAGTTAATTTTCAATATTTTTCCAATATTCTTGAAATATTTTAAAAGAGAGGGTTAAAAAAATTAAAAAGCCCAGTAGATCACAATATTGATATGTTTTTCCATATTCACATTCCTTGCAAAGACATGGTCTAGTGTCTTAGAACTCAGCTAGTGCTGCTATCTTTAGAAAAATTGTGATTTTTATGTTATATTTTCATAATAAAAGAGTTCGAATAACCAAATATCATATATAGTCTTAAATAGTGTTGTAGCTACAACTTATGAAAAAACAAATAGCTCTTTTTTCTTAAGAATGATTTGTTTGTGAACTGTGATAAGACAGATTTTTTTTATTACAAAATGGAGAAAAATTATAGCCTTAGTAGGTGGGCTGATTCATCTAACAGTGTACTTCCTCAATATTAAGTTTTAAAAGTAATTTTTAAGATTAGAGCCTTTAAAATCCAATAAGATTTCTTAAGATTGCCTTGTTTGCTTAACTCGTATTGTTGCAGGGTTCAATCAGAAACTTTAAAATGAGGCTGTTTTCTTGTGCCAGTAAGATTTGAGCCTATCAAATGTCTGTGGATCTCCTACCCAGATGATCAAACCTGGATTAGGGGGAAAAAGTCAAATCATTCATTAAGATTAATGAATAAATGTTTCTTAATTATAAAATCACAATGAAAATTATTTTTTTTATATTCTATATATTGACTGTTGGTATGTTTATTTTATTTCATATAAATTACTAATAGAAAATATCTAAAATTTAGATACATATTTGCCCATAGTTTTAATTCAGTCCTTTTCTGTATTTTAGGTTTATGTTCCTTACTAGATCTACTTCAAGCACATTTTGTTGGTTAACTTATAGATTACCCAACTATTCCAGCAGTAAGGGTTGAGATTCATTCTGTCACAGTTTTAAAAATTAAAAAAGAAAGAAAATAATTTATCAGAAATAATTAATAAATTAAAAAGTGGAAGGTGAACAGGAAAAAAAATTGTGAATTCACGAATGTTAGGTCCGTAAGTTCCGCGTCTGAGCATCACCATTTTACAGAGTTTATAAAAATAATCTATTTTCTTCTCAACCCTTACTTTGTAATGATATATTTTGTAAATATAGCAAAACAAAAGCCACTTTTCCTCTCTCCTTAAAATTACAATATTAATTAAGAATTTACTTTTTTTTTTGGAACAAATCAATATGTTTTTGGACATCTCTTTGGACATCTATAGCCATAATAGGAGAGCAGAGAGTACAGACATAATAGGATAGCAAAATATCTCGCCAAGATGATTAATGAATTTAACAATTGATTTTTTTTTAAATATTTTTTGTTTACACAAACACAATACACTACAAATAGACAACATCCACTCAAGTTTTAATGTTTTAGTCTCAAGATGTTCTTTCCTTCGCTTAGCTTCCCGTCAGCATTATGTATTACTATGTGAGGTATTATGTATTAAAAACTTTTTTAATGTATTTTTAGTTATTTTGATTTACTTGGCAATACCTTATGTTTGTTTTACTATGGTAGTTAGACTTTAAAATGTTGTTGGATGCAGTTTATAAATAAAAATATAACCTACTCTTCAGTATACCAGAATGAAAATTAACAAAATAAAACAAAACTGAATTCGGAAAAATTTACCTAATATTTTAAAAACACAAATTCAACAACCAGCCTTTGGTAGCGTTGTCTATAATTTGATTCAATGTTGATATGGACTTGGTTTTTGATTAGATCATGTTTTTATGGCTAAGAGTTAAAAAAATCCATGCCAAAAAGTATAACTATTAAAAGGCTTCATGTACATATTCTTAAAAAAAAATGCTTTAAATATGTTTCACTCATAACCAGCTGAATTGGAAATATAACAGGATTGGGAATATTAAAAGATAAAATGTATTTTTTGAAAAACATAACCAAACCATTTTGTATTAATTGGAATTTATATTTTTTTAAATTTGGCAATCCAATTTTATTTCTTGTTTATTATTCTTATATCGATAAGGTATATATATATATATATATATATATATATATATATATATATATATATATATATATATATATATATATATATATATACTATTAGAAATAAATGTTTGTTATATGATGGTATTATCTCTTTGAATATTATATACCCTGATGTAAAACCTAGAGAGACATTATCTCCAAACAGGCAAACTTATTAGGATCACATTCTTACCAATAGAAACATAGAGTATCAGTTGGGGCTTAAACTGAAACAGGAAATTTTTTTTTTTGCACTTAAAATGTAATCTGCCTCTATGATCTATTGAATTTTGCTATTAAATAAAGATTGTTTCTTCACTGAAAATGTTAAAATATTTGTTAACTTTGTTTGCTAAGCTACCTTCAACCTATCCACTAGATGATAAATGTATTAAAGATAATTTTACTAATAGAACAATCTTTAAATTTGTGTAGTGTATGGATATAAAGCGTAGTGGCTACCCTGTTGTTAGTAGAGGTTTGGATGTGTCCATTTATGCTAATAAGAACTTACTACTTCATAATTTTTAATTGTTACTTAGGAGGGATTTCAGTTAATAACAGATCAGCTGATTAAGAAGTAATGATTCAAAATATATTAACAAACAACCAAAGATTTGATAATACTGGTTCAGCTATTTATTATGTCCTAGTCATGAAGCTAATAGCATTTATTTCTTACAATGTCAATGAAACAAAAATTAAATTGCTCTGCACAAACACAAGAAACCAAATAATTAAACTCGAGATAATATTTTTAAACTCATTTAAATACTGCACAATCAGCAAAAACAGCAATGGATTATTTTGTTTTATAGTTTCTTTAAAATAATTGTTACTATTCTTCTGTCAATTTTTTATTTGCTTTAAATGTGACAATTAATTTAATTGTGATACATCAAATAATCAGTCTGTAATCTATGAAAAATTATATAATTTTTTAAAGAGTAAGCCATTTGTTTTATAATGTTACAGAGCTTATCATGTGGATATTATTTGTAATTTTATAAAGATTAATAGCAAATATATTATATACATTCTAAATTTGTGTGAAGTATAAAACTAATTAATTAAGAAAAAAATTATCTATTGTTTGATAATGTTGTAAATTATTTTAGAGTTGATGGGTCCAAGAATTTATATATTGTTTTATCTATTTCATGTCATAAACTTAATCGAAATGTAAATTTTATCGCTGTCAATATTTTTAGTTTATAATCTTTCCATGTATTGAACTTGTAAAAATATTTTTAATGTAATATGGTATCTATTGAATGTTGATTATGAGAAATAAAAGTTGAAATAAATGTTCTTTATTTCCGTGATTCCTTCCTCCTTATTAGTAAACATTACTAAATATTTATTTTTAACTTAAAATCTCATCATCACTGAATATATTGCAATAACCAGAAAATTAGGTAAGGATGAAAGTAAAGTAGAAGGGTAAAGGACAGAGTACACCCTCTCATCTCAATTATTTTTAAACTATCCACTGGTAGACTCAAATCAAAGTTCAAGTAAGGAGGTCACATGGCCATCTTCTTTTCAGACGCCTCGGGAATCGGGATTATCGGGAATTGAAGAGGAAGCTAGGTTTGAAACTAGAGGGTTTGAGTGGTAATAAAGTTTGTTATGAAAGGATAGATACCGGGTTCGGGCCAAATCAGCAACAAAAGGGACATTAAGGTCGTTATGGATGAGTTTATTCTTAACAAAATAAGGAGCATTGAGGATTTTACGAAGGATTTTGGACTGTAAGGATTGGATACGAGAGGAATTCGATGGCTTAGTGGAGCCCCAAAGCTCTACTCCGTTAGTCCAAATAGGTCGTATGATGGTCATGTACATAAGTCTTTTGTAGTTAATTGGGAGCTTAGAGCGTTTGTCAAGTAAGTGTTGAAGTAGCCTGAAACGTCATGCGGTTTCTTGTCTTTTCAGTCTTGTATGAGGATTCCAGGTTAATCGTTTGTCAAGGTGCAACCCTAAGTAACGGATCTGTTCTACAGGCACCAGAGGGATATTATTAAAGGATACTGAAGGGCAGGAAGTCATTGGTTTACGACTTAAGGTAAAAGTGATTTGATGCGATTTTTGAGAATTTATTTTAATTCTCCAGTTTTGACACCATTCTTCAAGATCAGTGATATGGAATTGGAGGCTTCGGGATGCAATAACTGGATTGGTGTTGACTGATAATACACATGTATCATCAGCATACCGTGGTAAGGATAGTATTAAGATGAGTTGGGATGTCAGCTGTATAAACTGTATATAGGATTGGACCAAGGATACGACCTTGAGGAACACCAGCAGATTGGGAAAAGAGGGACGAATAGACATTGTTATGGTTTACTTGGAAAGTTCTATTTGTGAGATAGGATTGTAGGATGAGAAAGTATGTAGAGGGTAGGAATTTGCGGAGTTTGTAGAGCAAGCCCGGATATCAGACTCGGCCAAAAGCCTGTTCCACGTCAAGAAAGACTCCCGAACAATATGATCCACGTTCTAATGCAGAGGAGACTACATCCACCAAACTGATGATCTGGTATTATGTGATTTGCATCAAGGAAGGGGTACAATTGATTAAGGGCGAGTTTTTCTAGGATTTTACCCATACAAGGTAAAAGAGAGATAGGACGGTAAGAGGATGGGTATTCTGGTTTTTTTTTAGGTTTGGGTATCATTTTTACAATGGATAATTTCCAGAGGTCAGGAAAATATGTGGAGCGGAGTACAGCATTATATATATAGGTAAGGAATAGAATGGCTTTAGGAAGGTGTGGGGACCTAGGAAGGTGTTTTAAGATATGAATTGTGATGAGGTCGTGCCCAGGAGCTTTGCGGGAAGGTAGTCTATGAATAATGTTGGATATTTCAGAAGGATGGAACGCTTTGGGTGGAAGGGACATTTGGAGGGGAACATCTAACTCTTCTTTTATATATTCAATGTGAGTTGGGCTAATGATATCAGGATGTGGATGAAAGATTTTGGAAAGGTGTTGACCGAATAACTGAGATTTTTCTCCGTCAGATGTTGTCCAGTTATTTGATTCAGTAAGGAGTGGATGATTAAATTCTTTGAACTTCAGGAGTTTTTTGGTGGTCATTCATAATGTTTTGTCGGTGGTTGTAAGATTTTCAGTCCAGGTAATTAATTTTTGAATTTTGAACTTCTTGATTTCTGCTTTTAGTTTGTTAGTTAATTTTAATTTTAAGTTAATAGATAGTTTTATCTGCTGGATATCGAGTTCTATGCCACTTCGATCTTGCTCTGCGTTTTTCTCTTAATAAGATACGAATATGCTGTGGCAAATCAGTCTGTTGATAGTTATTAATTGTATGATTTGTGATGTTATCATGCAAACTGTTTTTGATTGATGTTGTAAGTCTTGTTTTGTCTTAAGGGAAATTTTTAAGTCCAGTTTGTCCTCCAAGTCATAACAGACATCGTCCCAGTTAACACGTCCTGTAATCAATGTGGGAAGGGAAGGCTTGGGAGCGAAACTTGAGTGCAAGAAAAGGAGGACTGGACTATGATCTGATGAGAGGTCATCCAATGATTCAATATTGGCTTGTGCGGGGGGAAATCTGAGATGTAACAAATATGTCAAGGATGAGTCATATTTGATACATTGATAGGCTTCTTAATCCTGTCAGGAGAGGCCCAGAAGTAAGTGAGAGCGAAACTAATGAGCCAAAGGAGTCAGAAGAGGACCAGAAGTCAAGTCCTCACAGTAAGAAAAGGAGGAGAGGGAGTACCCCTCCCCCTCACGCATACACTGAGGGCAGCCCAGGGGACCAGGCGCGGGCTACCCAAAGAGGCATAACCGAATATATGGAGAGATATAGGAACACCATCTCCAAGGAGAAGAACAATAATGTAGGAAGGCTTTGTGATATAGTCCTCAGGATGGTGGGGGAGAGGAGGCTGATCCCCCAGGTGGGGAAGCACGTCGTGAGGGAGATCCTTCACACCGAGGAACTTCACCAGTTGGTGGCGGAAAAGGTGGTGGAATATGTGGGCCCGATGGTGGCAAGTGGGCTGCCCAAGCCACAGAGAGAGTAAAGGAGGATCCGTAAGCAGCAGGGTGCAGGGCCGTCTGTAACCACCCAGGATCGCCCCGCCGATAGAGGCGATAGAGGGAAGAAGGTAGTAACCCCGAAGGAACCTGTGAAGGCGGTGGCCGGAACTTCCGGAGTGCCCCCACCCAAGAAGGAGACCACCCGTAGTAAGTATGCCGGCCTCCCACCTGCGGAAATGCCCCAGAGGTGGAGCACTACGGAAATATGCTGAGGAAGGAACACAGGACGAGCCGAGTGAGGCGGAGCCCTCACCCTGGGAGGAGGTGAGAAAGAAGAAGAAGAAGAAGAAAGGAAAACCCACCTCCCAGGACGAGGGGAAGAAGAGGACCAGAACCGGGCCGAGAAGAGCAGAGGAGGCCTCCACCTACATTGCCCTGAAGGGGAATGTACCAGGATGGGAGGCTGGCAAGATCCTGGAGCAACTCCCGACCCGGGAGGAGCTCAGGGAAGACGGCGCCAGCGTCAGTGTGATCAGGCGCCGTCCTGGTCAAGACTGGAGGCCCCGCCTGGAACTCAGAGGCGTCCCCAACCACTGGGATGGGGAGGTGCTCCAGAGGTTTATTTGGAGCAAGTTGCCCATCGAAAGGCCGGAGGAGGAGTCCGTGAGGAGGGAGTGGCTTAGACCCTGCTTTGCCATTCCTGCGAGGGGCGGGCTGACCAAGAAGTGGATCATCGAGGTCCATCATTCGATGAGGCTTGCCCTGATGAACCTGAAGGAGGCGGATTTGAGAGGAGGATGGTGGTGTCTGGCCATCAAGGACAACCTCGAACCCCTGCTCTGTCTGAAATGCATGCAGTATGGCCACCCGGCGAAGACATGCCAAGCGACCGGGATAGCGTGCATGTGGTGCGGAGAGACCGGGCATAAGTTCAAGGATTGCCCGGCAAAGAAGAGCAAGCAGGCACCGACATGCGCTAACTGCAAGGCCAAAGGCAGAGAGGGAGAAGAGCTCTGACACTGCGCGGGCAGCAGGGTATGCCCGCAGCACCTGGAGATGATGGCCGGACAGGTGAAAAGAACCCGCTATGTGTAGGCTGCGGATTCTGCAGGTCAACATGGGCCGAAGGTGAGTGGTCGCCGACGAGCTGAGAGCTCTCGCAAGGAAGACTGATATCATGGCTATACAGGAGCCGTGGTGTCAGGGAAACGTGGTCGCCGGATTTGGTGTCGCGTCGAGGGTAGTCGCCATGGGCAGTGGGAGAGGAGGCCCAGGGCGGCTATTGTGATAGTTAACCAGAACCTCGACGTCATGGAGCTGAGCCAATTCACCACGGCGGATTATGTCAGATGGGGGAGGATATCCTTCGCCCTCGTCTCGTCATACATGCCGCCGAGGCAAAGGATAGAGGAGAGTGTTGCCGCTGTGGAGGCCATCGCACAACGCTATAGGAGTGTGGTGGTCTGCTCCGACACCAATTCGTGGAGCACGGCCTGGGGTTCGGTTCGCACAGACGCCAGAGGAAGAGTGGTGGATGAGACCGTGGCGAGGTGTCAACTCATAGTGGTTAATGAGCCATCTGGTCCCACGTTCCTGAGGAAAAGCGCCCCCCTCGTTGAGGACGACCTTCTGGGAATCTTCAACGAGTGTCTGGACCAGGGGCGCTTCCCGAGTAGGTGGAGGATCGCGGATTTGAGACTCATCTACAAGGGAGGAGGTAAGGATAAGAAGGATCCTAAGGCGTATAGGCCGATATGCCTCCTCCCAGTCATCAGTAAGGTCCTGGAGAGCCTGATGGTCATAGCCTGAGACCGGTCCTCATTGCAGCAAGCCACCCACGGCAGTTCGGCTCGTCCCGTGGCAAGGGAACGACGGATGCACTGCTGAGAGTGCGCAGGGATATTGAAGAGAGGGCGGAGAAGTATGTCATGCTTGTACTGTTCGACATATCCTCCGCCTTCGACAGTGTGTGGTGGCCCTGCGTACTTCAGCGGTTGCAGGAGCTCGACACCCCCAGCAACTTGTACTCTCTCGTAAGTAGTTACCTCAGCGACAGGAGCGTGAAGATCAGAGGAAACTACTATGTCGAGGAGAAGATCGACAGAGGATGTCCACAAGGGTCGGTCCTTGGGCCAGCCCTGTGGATGTTGGTGTTCGATCAGTTGCTGGGGGAGCTAGAAGGAGAAGGGTTCCTTGCCACAGCCTACGTCGACGACCTGGCAGTCATCGTGGCCGAGAACAGCAGGGCCAGGCTGAAGACGGAAGCGGAGAGGTGCGCCAGTCTCGTGGCAGAATGGTGCGTGAGGAGAAAACTGAGTATGGCCGCCGCCAAGACCCAGGCCATACTCCTCAGAGGCTCCACTGACAGGGCTCACCCTATCATAATGGATATAGGAGTAGAAAGAGTGAGACTGGGCGAGGAGGTGAAGTATTTGGGCGTGAAGTTCAGAAGGAACTTCGATGCCACCCCTCACCTGGGATATTTGAAAGATAGGGTGACCCTGTCACTCAATGGATTATCAAGAATAGGGAATGCATTCTGGGGCCTCAGGTACCCGGCAACGACGATCATTTATAAAGGCGTGGTCTTGGGTATCCTGAGGTATGCATCCCCGGCGTGGAGCCGTAAACTCACGCAGCTACAGAAGAGGAGACTGGCGACGATCCAGAGATTGGCCCTGCTGAGAGTCACCAAGTCGTACAGAACGGTGTCGCACGAGGCGGTGCAGGTGCTGGCGGGAGCGATGCCCCTGGACCTCATCCTCAAGGAGGATAGGTTGATATACGAGGTGAAGAGGCAGGGGCTGACGGCGCTCCCGGAGGGACTCCGAGAGAGAGTCTGCGAGACCCCCAATAGATGGAAGAAGATGGTGAGGGAGGATACCATAGGAGAGTGGAATGGACGGTGGGTGGTAAGCCAGAAGGGCTCTACTTTGAGGAAGTTTTTCCCCACCGTCCAGTCGAGATTGTCTGCAACATGGGTCCTCCCGGACTACTGGGTATCACAGATGCTGACAGGCCATGGCGGGTTCCGGGGGAAGCTCTTTGAGCATAAGATAGTGGTCGACCCCCTCTGCCCCGCCTGTTGAGTCCCCGAGACAGCAGAACACGTGATCGTTTCCTGCACCGCGATGGACAGACACCGTTCCAGGTTGTCGAGAAAAACTGGGATGTACACCCTCGCTGAGGACGGCTTCCCCCGGTTGATGGAAGAAGAGAACTATCCCTTCTTCAGGGAGTTCGTCTACGGGTGGAAGGACGTGGTCGGGCCTGCGCATTTCAAACTTGGCAGGACCCGGCCCCTCGGCGAGCCACCAGATTAGCCACCAGACGAGCCACCGGGTTGAGGAGCCGGAAGGAGAGCCAGACGAGGATGGCCCCCTGGAGGAGATGGAGGACCGGACAGATGTGGACTGGCCGGATGACCAGACGGATGCGGCGGACCAGGAAGGCTGGACGGCACCCGGACGGATGCAGACCGGCCAGGAGGCCTAAAAGGTGCTGCCCCATCAGTAAGGTGCACATCCGTGATTTTTATTTATTTTTTTTTTATTATACCCAGAAGGTTAGATTAAACTGTACCTCCCAAATTTATTTTGTATAATAAGAGGATTTGTTGAATAAAGAGTAGTTTTTTGGCAGTGGTGGGCGTGCGTAAACCCAACGTATCAACCCGCCACTGCCGAACCCCGTATGCCAGCAATGGCAGGTAGGGGGAGGAAAAAATCCCGGAAAAATTGGGAATCCCGGAGCTTGGATTGGGAGGTCTGAGTCTTGTTAAGGGAAGTCTGAGGCTTGAGTTGAGAGGTTTGAGGCTCCCTACTCCGAGGCTGCTGAAGATTAGTTGTAGTGCTGTTGTCTTTTCGTTTCTCTGTGGACGATGTGTTAGTAGTTTGTTGTAGTTGTAATGACGCTTTTGGCAATTCAGGGAAGATTTTGACGTTGTTAACTTCAGGTGCCTGAGTAGTAGTCCTATCTAATCTACTATCTTTTATTTTAAGACTTCTCTGGCGATGAACGTTTTTATAGACCGCACAGCCTCTATAGTTAGCGGGATGATCTCCGCCACAGAGGGCACATTTGGCAGGTTCGGCGTTGGATGTCTGGCTAGTGTCAGTTGGGTGTGGACCTGCACACTTGACGCACCTGGCTTCGTGGTGGCAATACCTCTTAGTATGGCCCAAGTTTTGGCATTTAGTGCATTGCACTAAGGTTGTTCTTTGTTTCGGCTGTTCGAATTGAACAATAGAATATACGAGTCTTGACACTTGAAAAATTTCCTCATTATTGCGAGCTGGTTCCAAATCCACGAAGAATAATGGTAGTGTATATTTCTCTATGTGATGTAATACGCATGAGACATTTCTCACGTTGTGACCTATTTCTTCTAGATCTTTCTTAATTGCTGGTGTAGGGGTGGATGAGTGCAACCCTCTCAACACCACTCTGTATGATTTGTCCTGTTTCAATTGATAACAGTGAAGATCATATTGTTTCACAGTCAGATGATCTATGAGTTTTTTGTAAACGTCTTTGTTATTAGTGTTTATTTTGATGTCATTCACTCTGGAATAACAACTAAAATTTGTCTGGCCAATCAATTCAGCAATTTCTTGACCGAAGGAATAGAAATTATTTATTTTTGATACGTAGATCGGTGGTGGCTTCGGGTCAACGAATCCCTGGTTTTTCTGTTTAGGAGCTGGATTATTTGTAGAATTACCGCTAGTTGAGGCTATTGGTGGTTTATTTTCTAGACTGTTAGTAGATTTTTTGGCTGCAATTGTTTTACTGCGAGTTTTAGGACGTACTGATACCTCAATGTTTTGTGCGGGAGTCTTTTTTGAAGTTGTCCTGTTTTTTTTTTTATTAGGAGAGTTTCCGGCCGAGCCCGGTGCCGATTTTCTCTCTCTCTTCTGTAGGCTTCGTCTTTTTAAATACTGTGAGTCCGTCTCACTTATTTCAGAGAAAGGAGTCTCTTACTCTGACACATCACTACACGAATTGTCAACCTCCATTGTCTATTAATTAATAATAAAAAGAGAGAAAGAAAAAAAATATGTATACATATAAAGATATATATAAATAATTAAAAATAAAATCTTAACCCTAAATTATATACATACATCCTGTACTGTACTGTAATTAAATATTAATTAAATTAAATTAATTGATTTAAAAAAAATAAATAAAAAAAAGTTGTCTCTCGTGGGATTCGATCGGAAGATCGGAAGAGCCACGTACCACGCCTTGGCCTTGAACTTGTGGCGACTTTGTTAAGTCCTGTAAGGATTAGTTGCTACGTTGCTGTCTTAGCAAACGCCCACCAGTTAATAAATGTCTATTTATAATAGTCACTCACCTCACAATCCTTGATTAATATATGTTCATATTGTTAATAAACTATAATCCTACACATTTTCAGTTGTAGCTGTTCAATTGTTCATCTATAAATAGTAACAAATGCTGAGCGTTATTAACAGTGAACTGTGTATGCGGCCATGACACTTGATACTAGTAAAAAAAATTATTATCAATTGTACAATGATTATCAATTGTTGATTACAATTGTCAATATTTGCTACAGATATATCTGTATATATATATATATATATATATATATATATATCACATATATATGAAAATTGCAAATCTAAAAGAGTACTCAGTAAATTTTAGATTTATCTTCCCTCCTTCAGTACAATATTGTTGTACAAACAACCATCAGGAGAAGAATCAACTTTGAAGCCACAAGGAAATTTTTTTTATAAAATTGATGTATGTTCTTTTAAACCTATTATTGAATGTTTATATGATTATATACATTCATATAAATTAACTTTTATCAACAGAAAATGATTTTTTTTTAAATAATAAAATCTGTCAAGAAATGATTTTTTTTTTAAATTAATAATACTGTCAAGAATAGAATTGACTTTATCTCTCCTATTATCTTCCCTCTTCATATATATATATATATATATATATATATATATATATATATATATATATATATATATATATATATATATATATATAACTCCATTGGTATTAAGATAAATACTGGTGTTTTTATTAGCCCTTCCTCCAACAGTTTTCGAATAATTTCGAACTTGGAATGATAAACACCAGAGCAATTTTTTACAACCAACTTTATTTTGATTAGAAAAAATACCTTGATTGTGCCACAACAAAAACCAAAAACTTAACACTAGCATAAAAGTACATAAACTAATGTTCTGCAGGATGGCCTTCAGGACATGCCAAGTACATACATACATCACCATTTCAATGAGCTGTCCTGCGTTTTAGAGGTTTGGAAAGGCTTTTTCTGTTTTGTTCTTCCTAATGGCTACCACCCGATTGGTCCACCATAATGAATCAATTCCTTCCCCCGATTTGCACTCCGCTGTCGATAAACAACGGCACCAATATTGATCTTTCCTCATGAAATATTTGATTTTAAGGTTACCTCTGCGCTATCTATAATTATTTCATGTAATTGTTCCATTCAGCTCCACTAAACAAGAGCTAATCTTGGTGGGCCCGGGAATGTTAATCCTTCAAAGAATGCCTAGTTCTTTCGCTCCCGCCTTGATTGTAGCATTATCGAACTCCATCCCACCATCGCAGATAATTCGGTCGGGTGCTCCATAAATCTTGAACCGAGATCGAAGGGCCGTGATAACTGTCAATGAGATTATTAGCCGTTGCTATCCTACTAAACGAGTCCACAATCGTAACCCACTTATAGCCCTTCTAAGAAAAGGTATCTACTTGAAGGTCCGACAACACTTCCACTGTGAATTTCTCTGGACGAGTGCCAGTCATATTTGGTGGAGAAACAGACATTGCTCTCCCCTATGATGTCCCCGACAGTTTTCCTCATTTTAAACCAAAAATACTGCCGTTTCAATGCCTACACACTTTCAGGTATTCCTCCATGATTAGTCTTTCAGTGATGATATGTGAGGACTATCTGTTTTTGAAGATCAACATCTCGGGCACGTCGAGCCGCCACAACCGATGCATCTCATCTCGCACGGTATCTTTCCCAATTTGTAAATGTAAGGTATGTCCCCTCCCCCTCCCTCCCGGTGTAGACACGTCTTTCAGCATCCGGCAAATAGACTCGTCACTGGCACCTGGTTGCGCCGTCGTCCCCATACCTAGAGAAATCTATTTATAGCAACTACGATTTCCTGGTCTTCCATACAATCTGTCATTTTTTATCTTAAATAATCTCTTTCAGTTGCGTCATTACTCTCACCCGAGTTTTCCACTTCCAGGCACCCTTCTTACTAATTGCCGCCTGTATTTCGCATATTATCTTCTCCTGGCGTCCATTCTTGCTGAAACTGCCGAATGTTCCTGGATGAGCCCTGTCCCGGATCATCCACCATGTTCTAATATGTTATAGCCCAGGACAAACAATTTCCCATAACATTCTCCCTACCCAACGTATATTTGATTCCGATTTTGTATTGCCTGAGGAACTCCTTTCATCTGGTAAACCGAGCGGAGAACTCACCAAATATTTCATTCCACTGACCAGTTTTACAGGCGAAAAACTGTAACCAAGAGTTTCCTTTCAATAGCTTTATATATCGTATCAGCTTCGGTGAGGCGCCGGCATGCATAAGCCAAGGAGCGATCGCCACTGAACAGGGAACCCATCTGCGTCAAAACCACCCCAACGCAAACTCACTGACATCTGTCGTTATCACGAATTGCTTCTTGAATTTGGGAAATTCAAACACCGTCTATTTCTGCAGCCGCACCAAGCATTCACGCTGATTCCTTTTCGGGGGTAACAAAAAATTTTCTTCCTCTTTTTCAACTGATTTTTTATGGGTGCTGAGTGATGTGCCATCTTCGGAACAAACCTCCGATAACAATGGAAAAAAAACAACTTCTTAAGCACTCGTTTTGAGATGATGTGATGACTATGTAAGTGGTAGACTGCTGTTACATAGATTTTATAAACTGTTAATAAAGTCTTATGAAGGTAAAAAATCAACTATGGTTAACTTAGCAGACAGAAGTGAGATAAAGGGATTTAACATTTAAATACACTCCCCGTCAAAAGTATCGCAACATTTTGAAATATTTGAATTTTACAAAAACTTCTGTCTTTTCGTAATAAAGAAAGGTTCTGAAGACTGTAATAAGCATTTTAAAACTGGACATAAACAAGTTTAAAACTTTCTGACCTTACTTTCTAAACTTTTAATTTCTGACAATTTTAACTTTTAATTTACAATTTAAATTTAAAATTTACATTTAATAAGACGTATTGCCCCCTCTGGCTTGAATGACTGCTTCCACTCGTCTTGGCTTACTTGTAAAAATATTTTGAAGAAAATCTTGGAGTATATTGTCCCACTCCTCCAATAAAGCTACCTTTAGCATTCCAAGGATGGTAGGAGGTGAATCTCGTGGCCGAACCTTTCTTTTGACATAATCCCAAACGTGCTCGATTGGGTTAAGGTCAGGACTTCTTGCTGGCCAATCAAAGGTGTGGATATTTGTGGTGTTCAGGTACTCAGAAACACATCTTGCCTTGTGAGGGTGGGCATTATCATGCATGAGCAACGATTCAGAGCCTATGAACGGCATAAAAGCCACTACATGATCTTGAAGAATCATTTCTACATACCTCAAAGCTTTCAAAGCCCCTCCTTGAATTGGCACTAACTCGGTACGTGCCTCCTAAAATATGCCACTCCAGAACATGATAGGCCCCCTCCGAATGGCTCAGTTTCTATCGTGCAGCATTGACTAGACCGTTCTCCAGGCCTTCTCCAAACTTTTTTATGACCATCTGGTCTGTTAAGGGCCACTCTCGTCTCATCAGTGAGTACAACTTTTTTCCATTCCTCCGCACTCCAAGATTCGTGTTGTCTTGCAAATCTCAATGTCTTTACGCGGTGTTCTGCGGTGAGAAGAGGACCTTTCACTGGCCTTCTTAAGCTGTGGTTTGACTCCCTCAGTCTTCTAATGACCGTTGAATCCGTGATTGATATCCCTCGAACACCAGCGATCAAGTTTTTGATGGAAGATGCTGTAGAATTACGCTTCCGAAGAGCTTGCATTTTAAAGAGGCGGTCATCTATGGGATTAGTAATCCTGGGTCGCCCTGACGTTGGTCGCCTCGATTGACTACCAGTCTCCCTATACCTTCTTATGGTCCTTGAAACGGAAGAATAGTGAATCCCAAGACGATTAGCGATGTAACGCAATTATTTGCCTTCTTCAGAGAGGGTGATGATTCTGATAGAAACGATTCATTGTGGATTTTATCACACAATTATATGGACTTGACCAGTGCCAAGCATGTACAAATCTTGCCGATCATTTACGAAAAACACGCGAACATACGCGTGGACATCCTATATAATTTTAAAAAATCACTACATACAAAAATAAAAATATTTAGATCTACAAATACATTAATGCAGGTGTCGTCCCCGACAGATACTATTTTTAAAAAAGTTGTGTGGTTTTATGAAACCACGATGTAAGTGAAACTTTTTTTCGGTTTGTAGGCATTTAACTAAAAAGTTTTGGAAAATTATTCGATTTAAGGTATTAAAATTGCGTTTTTAATCTAAACTTAATTATTAAAAAATGGGAATCATAATGGTAAATCAATAGTAGATAAAATATTCAATTATAAATTTTCAATTTGCGTATTAGAGTACGGAATACATAATTAATACAATCATTTAGATGATAAACGCATATTAAAAAGTAAGAGCAATATTTGTTTAAATCTGGGATATAGATATTGTATCTCGACTCGTACTCGTATCACTTCCGCTCATACCATGATTAGAACTGGGGCCCGATTTTAGCCACTTGCATTTCTGACGATGCCGCAAATATCCTTTCCTCGTATAGTCGCTTTCGATGCAGAATTTTTTTTTTTTGTAACAATATTTTCGGATATAGTTTGGCCAATTTGAACGATAAATGTATTAAATAGAACACTCGACGCTGGACACCTACTAGTACTCGGCATGACATCTGTCGGCAGTCTATTAATTTTTTCTGGCGGCTCAGAGTGTAGTTCAGCTTGTGAAGATGACTGAAGGCCTAAATAAAATAAACCGGATTTTGTTGGGGTTTTTTCTTAGCCCCTTTAGGTTTGAAGATTGTTAAGTAGGATTATTAGAACTCATACCATTAATTTGATTTCAATGAACCGGAAAAATTAAAATACTTCATCAAATATTCATTTTAATAAATAATGCGATAAGGTAATGTAATGCGACATGCGACAGATAAATGAAAAATTTTGGGGCGTTAAAAAAAAAGTTTTACTTTAAAATATTCGTTGTAACCAAAGGAACTTCCCTTTTTTCCTAACATATAGTCTCGAATAGCTAGTCCAACTAGGCTATAATTGTACCTATCGATTCCTCATGGGACGTTAGGTACGAGGAAACAAAGAGAGTAGATCATCACTATCCAGAATAATTCAGCAACTCGTTAAGCCAAATATTCTGGTTTGACCATTAAGATGGAGATAAGCCTTCGAGGTTGAATTGAAATGGGAAATAAATTGTTTCATTGTTTTGCAATTAAAATCTCACCTCCGTATTACTTTAGTTTCTTTTTTATTATACAAATTTTTTTATCTTTTAAGATAAGGTTTGTCGAAAAAAAATCTTGATTCTGTAATTATTCACTCAAATGAATCAAGTACTTTATGAAAGCTAAATTAATAGAATTCGGTTTTTATTAATGCTTCTCCGATTTCTTTGTAAGAACGAGTAAGTTGTGCTTTGGGCTGTTCCCGGCAAATTATGTTCATTGTTATAAACCTTCTTAAATCTTGCAGCTGTATGCAATTTATTTTAAACTGTATTATTTGACTCAGCTCACGTTTTTATAATAAGACAAATATGTGGGGCAACGATGACTCTTGTAAGTATAATCTCTGCTATATGTCATTAATGATAATTATATAACTGAAGGTTTCTTAGTAGTAACTGTTTCTTAGTAACTGTAAAACTGTTAGCCAAATTTTATGTATATTTAGGTATTACATGTTGGTACTAGAAAATTTAAGTACTGAGATGGTATTCACAACTAAACTAAAATTTAAACTAAGCTGTACGAATTGGTAATATAAATAAACTTATCCTTTTACTCTTTGTGCATCTTATCAGCTATTCATATTCTTGTCATTCTTGATTGAATAATGCATATTGAATGTTGCTTAAATAAGTGAGTAATTATAAACATAGACTCATGCCCATTCATATGTGAAGAGATAAATTGGAAGATAAGGGTTGATTAGGAATGGCAGCTACTTGGAAAAATTATAAAAGAAAAGCTTGTAACCAAAGTATGGAACTGCTGGAAAAATACAATTGTTTTAATGAATGTTTCAACAAACATATATCATCTATAGGTAATAATTACCTATTAAAGCTCTGAATCTATAGATTAACATGATTCAAGAACATGTCATCTCGTATAAGTTTTATTAATACCACAAGGCATGGAGCTGCAAGGTACAAACAATAATCCAGTAAGCTAAATTAATTTACTTCCGTTAAGCCTTTTTGGAATGGCTACTCATTCTCAAACTTTCCCTGGTAATTATTCCGCAGGTTGTTGCTTTAAGTTGAGTCACAACAAGTTTTAATTTTTCATTTGATTCCCTTTTCATATTTTCCAAAAATAGAAGTTATCACTAGCTTTAATATGGAAAAGAGAATGTAATTATGGGAAATGTGTATACTTCGGTAATCATTTCATCTTAAAATGAACATTTCAATAATCATATTTCATCTTTACTTCAAAGCATTAGTTGAAATTTTTATTTCTTGATGAAATGATTACTGAAATCTGCTTATTACCCATAATTACATCCAGTTTTCCATACTAAAGCTCCCAATAACTTGCATTTTGGTACAATATTAAAAATGAAAAGAATAAACAGTTAAATGTTGCAACTCAACTCGAAGCGACAAACTGGGAAACAGATACCCTTTATAAGAATCACCATTGAGAGCTCGAAATTTCCTATCATTGCAGATGACCCTGGGGTATAACAGATGGCTAGTTAAGCCCACAGCTGTAGTTATTATTTTCTCTCATTTGTATGTTCTGTAACAGTGACTCTCGTGTAATCTGGCCCAATTTATTTCAATGAGAAAAATATTTTATATTCCAGTTGTTTGGCAAATAATTAGTTTTAATTTTTTTTAAAGGGAGTAAAAAATCATTACGCCGTCCTTTGGAAGGGACATTAAACGGGGGTCCCGAGCCTGTACGATGTCAGGTACTCGTTAAATATTCCTATCCTGATTAAACCTGGATTGGCAAAATTTAGAGCTCCCAATGTAGTATCCTCCGATTAGTCATAGCAGCAAAAAGTGACGTTAAATGAACAAACAAACAAACAATTAGTTTTAATCTATATTTTATTTATTTTCTAATGCTTAATAGATATTGTAATGCCGTATTTAACACTCTCTTGTTTATATTAAGGATGCATTGAATAAAAATGAGTAATTGTTAAATACAATTAAAATTAGTTATAGATTATTGCACAACTGATATTTTACATATTAAGAATCATGATTGAATATCTTCAAATGTTAAAGTATACAAGACATTTAAAACATGTGTAACTGATTAATTTTATTCTTTGTTTTATTCAGCATTTCGTGAAGAGGGAGGGTTTGAAAATACTAACAATATGTTTTCAAGCCCGAGTCAACAAATGGAAAAGGTAACAATGATTTTTAATTATATTGAAGCATATTTAGTATAGTCAGAGTAACTTCTAACTCAATATATAAAAATTAAATTGTGTATGTTTTTCTTTGTATCCAGTGAAAACTGTTATATTTACATAAACCTAATTTATTTATGTTATAAAATTTTGTTTCTGAATTATTTTAAAATTTAATGTTAGTATTTTCAATAAAGAATGTGAATAGATGTCATAGAATTCCAAAACAGTAATTCTGTTCAATTCATGTATTTACCGAGCCTAGTGTTAACAAATTCATATTTTAAGTATCAGTAAATGTTTTTGTTTTTCTAAATTGGTAGGCAGAATAATGTTTTTAAGTTACAATTATTTTGGTTTTGTTTATTTTAAGGCTTCAAAGCCCAAATGTCTCGCTGATGTTACAATAAGGCAAATTATTGAAGCACCTGAAGATGGAATAAAAATTAGAGACACTGAAGTGCAAATGGTTAGTAAGCAGTTATACTTTTATTAATATGCAGATATTTAGAAAACTTATTTTATACTATTAATAATGTGCAATTGTTTATAGAATTCTGTGGTAATAACAGTCTATATATAGCAATTCCAAGTCTATTTCAACCTTTTCCAAGTCAGCTGTACCCTTTTACAAATCAAATGATACCCTTTCCAAGTTACAATCAACCCTTTCCAATTCAAATGTAATCCTTTCCAAATGAGTTGAAACCCTTTCCAAAGCAAATGCAACGCTGTTCAACACAATTGTCACCCTTTTTATTTCAATTCTAACCGTTTCCATTTCAATTGTCACCCTTGAAAATTTAACGTAATTTTTAACGAACAGTGTTATTTTTCTTTCTTCTTAGGAATAAACACTTTTTTTGAAATGCGATAATGTTCAGGTCAGTTTACATTTTTTCCTTTTTTTTATATTATTTACTTCTTGAGAAAAAAACCAACAATTTAAAAGTTTTGTTTTAAATTTTTTCCTTAATTTTTTGTAAACAAGAATATCATTATGTTTATTATTTTATTATCAAATTTTTACACTATTATTTTATACCAAAATATAACAAATTACCAAACCTATGAAGATACTGTTGTTTATGTAAGGATATAGATAGCTGGGGGTGCAGTCAATTAAAACACCATTGTAATGACCCTTCTCCCTGAATGCTATAAAATATATTTAATAAGGTTCGTGGACCGAAAAGCAGGAGAAAAAAGAAGGCCAATTACAAAACTAGGGACCCAAAATAAGATATATTCTCAAAATTATATATATATATATATATATATATATATATATATATATACATCAACATGCAATTACTTATTCATAATCATATAATTATGCAATATTCTAATATAATATTCTAACATTCTAATATTCTAATACAAGCCTTGTCTGGAGAGAGAAGAGGCAGAGGGGATGATCACCAGGCAACAGTTCAGATGAGAGTGAATTGACAAAATTGACTATAGCTATCGGCTAAGCCATCCCTTCCCCTCATACTTTACTCCCTCTTTCCTTCGTGAACCAATGACATTGCATTTACACATAACTTCGCAAATACTACAATATATACATCCTAGGTTAAAGTCGAATCCGTGTTAAAATACAATTGGCAAATCCTTAATTCTATCCACTAGACCTAAAATTCTAAATATACTACTCACTATTACATCAAATGAAAACATAGTATATAACATTTAAATAATACATTTATGTGATCACCACACCATAATAAGTGCATACTTATTTATTGTGTGCCGACATTTCGACCTACATTGTAAGTCATCTTCAGGGCTGTAAGAAAAAACAGACAAAACAAAATAACTATAAAATTACATTACAGCACCAAGAAAATGGTGATATAATACAATAGAGTAACAGAAAAATTGAACAAAATACTGAAGGAATGGTATGAATAAAAATTATCTAAGAATAAATGTACAGAAAGGTGATAATGTAAATAAAATACAAAAAAAAAAAAAAATTGGTAAACAGAATGAAAAATGAAAAAATATAGACATAACAAGGTGAGATATAAGAGATAGATACACAAGTATGTAAAGCCTAGTTTAATATGGTTAAAACATAATATGTATAATAATAAACTCCAAGATTTCCCTAAAACAACGCTCTCAGGTTGTCTATCATATCCCATTCTCTACTCCTAACTGCAACTCTTCCCACATCGGCGAAACCAAAAACCTCCTTAAAGACCACATTACCCAAAACAAATACTTCATTTCCTCCCATAACCTAACCGCTTCAAAACTCTCCGAACACGCCCTATCTTTTAACCACATTTTCGACCTCGAAAATACGTCTATCCTAGCTTCTGTTCCCAATTATAATAAACGCATCCTCTCGGAAACCATCCACATCAATTTAGATTCCTCCACTGTTAATGTCAAGACTGACTCCCATCACCTATCCTTAATTATTCTAGAATTCTTACATGTCTATATATCATCTCCTATGATACACTTTGATCACCCATTTTCCATTATCATATTATCTATATTCATATTTTATTTTCTATTATCTATTATCTTATTGTTCTCCTATTATCTCGCCTATATATACACATTTTGACTTATATTTTATTTTTTATCTCTTCACCATTTCCCATTAATTTAGTCATTATTTCTCTTGGTTCTCTTTGTTCCCCTTGTCTTTAATTTTTTTGCGTCTTTTACATTATTTACTTGTCACTAATATTCACTGTAGTGTGCATTTTCCCTATCCCTCTTTCTTAGTTATTTTTTTGGCCGTCAGAGATCGCGATTAGCGTTTCCGATTCATTTGTAACATATTTCAGTTGGCAGTCGGCCTTCCTCGCAGCCGCTCTGTATATTTGGTTAGTACATATTTTCATACTTTATCTTATCTCCATCCTATCCAACTTCACCTTTCTTCGCACCTGTTTCTCACATCATCTTTTGGCATCCATCATATGTTAATTGCATAGAGTTCATAATTATTTAGCCTCATATTTTTACATCTACTGAATTTCCATACCTATTTTCTATATGTTTCTGTTATATTCACATCATATTTTATATTAATACAACTTCATTCTAATTGTATACAGTCATAATATTAAACTTCCCTTACTTATATTTTCTATTTTCTATTTATATTTTACTTTTATACTTTTCATTCACGATATTTTTATAGTTTGCTTTGCTTTCTACATAATTCTTCCATTATTTATTATTTGGCATCACATTATGTTACAAATTTCTTTCAGTTTTCTTATGTTAACTCTCTAGGAGTCTATTATACATATTATTTTTTATCCGTAAAACTAGGTTTTACATACTTGCATATCTCTCTCTTATATCTCACCTTGTTATGTTTATATTTTTTCATTTTTCATTCTGTTTACCAATTTTTCTTTTTGTATTTTATTTACATTATCACCTTTCTGTACATTTATTCTTAGATAATTTTTATTCATATTATTCCTTCACTATTTTGTTCAATTGTTCTGTTACTCTTCTATATTACTACTAATACTGTTGTTTAGTTCAGATTACATGTTTTTACTTTTTTTAAATAAACTTTCTCAAAAACAAAAATCAACTATTTGTTTTTTGGAGAACGGATATAGTTGGGGGTGCAGTAAAAAAAAAAACACTAAATAAGTACTAGACTTATATTTGGTACATGCCAATGTTTCAACCAACAGTGTAGGTCATCTTCAGGGCTATGAGAGAGAAACAAACAGAACAAAAAATGTATAAAAACTTTACAGAAACAATAATATAGTGACATGTATTGTAGAAAATTAAAATAGTGACAGATATGAAAATTAAAGATAACGAATATTAAAAAAGTGACAGAATATAATAAAATTAAGATATTGACAGATTTAATAAAATTAAAGATAATGAACAGAAATTAAAATAGTGACAGATATAATAATTAAAGATAACAAATAGAAAATAAAATACAGAAAATAAATGTACAGAAAGGATAGCAAAGTAAACATAATATAAAGGGAAATAAAAATGAAAATGAAATATTCCTTATCTTATTTACATTCTTATAATTTTTTCCTTTTTTCAAAACTGGATTTATTTAAATTTGATCTTCAAGAAAAAATAAAATCAGCTTCCAGTCATAATTCTTTTATTGTTTTATATAATGAAACGTTTCGACATCATTGTGTCATTTTCAATCATTTGTTCCTATGCATTCCACAACTAGAAAGTCAGTCTTTTTTTTTTTTTTTAAATTATTTTTAAGGAGGTCTTTTATTCTCCATAGTCAAACTTACACTCCCTTAAGTTTGACTATGGAGAATAAAAGACCTCCTTAAAAATAATTTAAAAAAAAAAAAAAGACTGACTTTCTAGTTGTGGAATGCATAGGAACAAATGATTGAAAATGACACAATGATGTCGAAACGTTTCATTATATAAAACAATAAAAGAATTATGACTGGAAGCTGATTTTATTTTTTCTTGAATATCTTATTTACTTATTTAGTGTTTTTTTTTACTGCACCCTCCAACTATCTCCGTTCTCCATTTTATCATCCAGTCAACTATTTTCCTCTCATATTTGTTTTTTTTTAATTATTTCCCTCATTATTGTCCTAACAAGAGTAGTGAAGAAAAAGGTTGTGTTGATTTTATCCTGGCGAGTTCTGAGGCCCTAAATTCGCCCATTCCCCAGTACGGTAAATTTTCATAACATTTTCAAGGGTGACAACTGAAATGGAAACGGTTACAATTGAAATAAAAAGGGTGACAATTGAGTTGTAAAGCATTACATTTGCTTTGGAAAGGGTTAAATTTGAATTGGAAAGGGTTGCTTGATTGTAACTTGGAAAAGGTTCAAATAGACTTGGAAATGCTATATTTAGATCTTTTTTCATTTATTCTGTTTGTTTTGTTTTTTTAGGTAAAAGTCATAGGAATTGTTAAACGAGTTGAAGTTACTTCCATCAAGATAACTTATGTTGTAGAAGATTTTACTGGATCAATTACTGGTTTTGTCTACCTTGATAATGAGACTGTAAGTATTTTCCCTATTACCAGTATTTTATAAGTGGGATAAAAAAAACTAATAAAATAGAGTAGAATAAAGCAAGCTGACTTCTATTAATGAAGAAATGGTTGATCTTAGATATCCTGAGTAGCGTAGAAAATGATTTGGGGTGAGGTCAATAAAATTATACCCCTTCAGATAGAACTTATTTATCATATGCTGACATTTCAGCCTAACTTATAGGCCATAATCAGGGCTGAGGAAAAAACAAAATAACATCAACAGTGCTTTACCAAAGAATTTAAACAGTTATATAGACAGGAACGATTGAAGGAAAAAGAATAAAGTATGGCAGACAATTATAATAATTGATAATAAAATTAAGAAATAAAAGTTCAATGAAATCTATTAAGATACCTATTTGTTACTTTTAATAAATAAATAGGTTTTGCTTATAAGTAAATAATTCTGTTGACTACTACAATTTTCTATGTTACTCCTTTTAATTTCTCAAATTTAAAAACATTATCTAGTATGGAATTTAAACCTCAGTTGGGTGATATTGTGTCTATTAAACTTGAATGTATTATATTCCACAGATAATCAAATAGCTAATTGGTTGTAGAGGTGTTACACAAAAGATAATAAGATGTGTATTAAAATAAAAGGCCAGTCTTCATTTGTTTTCTCGCATCTATGGGTTGAATGGATATGTAAAGTTTTGGGGTTAGATAATGGATGAATCTGATGTATCAATGATGATAGGTCTGGAGGGAAATGCATAGGTTTTGCAAATATTGTGTTACGATTGTTCTTGTATGTTATGTATCGACTATGCCCGTAGCATATGGCAATCAATTTGTTATCACATAATTGTAATCTGCCAATGATTGTTCTTACAGTTCTATAAGAATATACAAACTGTTTACCTACCCGTGCATTTACATTATTTTCAAAACCTTTACTTCAAGACTTATTATTTAAATAAGGACATAACAGATTGGCGACAAGGATGGGATGACCACTAGTGGGGACGCCCAATCACTTTCCTGCATTTTGTTACAATACCTAGATTTTCCAATGATTCAAGTTCTTGTTCCACTTTTAATTTGAGTGCATGTGGTATCTCTCTGGCTTTCAAAGCAATTGGTTCTTAGTTTAAGTAAAATCTTGAAATTTTTGCAACAACCAACTTTATTTTGAAATAAACCAGCAAATTTATTAAATATCTCACTTTCTGCATTATCTGAAATAATTTTGTATACTGGGTGTATTGAATCTTTGTTTCTTTCGCTACTGATGTCTTTTAGGCAGAAACGGCCTTATGTTAGAAAATTCACCTGGAACTACGAAGAGCGTTTCTTTAGATTTCGCTTCTTTATACTGAACTTCTACATCTGCCATTCCGATGGTTGCGAAAACGCCTCTTGTGTAAGAGCGGAATCTAATGTTTGTCATGTGTTGTAACCATACCTAATGTTTATATTTCGTATTTCAGTATTTAATTTTAATTTTTTAAAGCTAGATTTGTTCAAAAGAGTTTGATCTGCTCCCGAATCAGCTTCAAATTGTTGCATTTTGTTATTTATGTGTACTTGGACAAAATATTTTTCTGCATCTTCCTTTAAAGTTTTATTCTGAATGTTTACTTTGTCATTTATGTTGTACTGATCTTGAAAAGATAAATCTTCACCATCTATTGTATTTACAGTATTCTTTTCAGACATGAGCTTCTTTAAGCAAACTTTCTCAATTTGGTCTAACTTTTCACAAAATTTGCATTTTAGTTTATTAGGTTCAATCTTACATTGGTTTAACACCAAATTTTTAGCAAAGACTATTGATTCCAAGATGTTCAAGGTTGAGTCGAGAATTTGATCAGTTCCTTGTTGGGGCATTTTTAATATTTATATTGGTTGAATTTGTGTTATGCCTTGATTGAGAATTAGAATTGGTTTGATGCTTACCATGTGATCGTGAAACCCTATTCACATTAGTTGCAATATTTTCGGTAGAGCTATTGTTGATTTGCAATCATAGATGCTTCCAGGATTTGTGCTTTTAAAACTGCTTCTGAAAATTTTGTGGAATTATCAAGCAATAATTAATGGAATTTCCTGATTTGAAATGCCTCTACTAAATTTTGAATGTAGGAAAAGGTCAGATATGGATTTTTTAAATTCGCATTAAAATTGACAATTTGAAATGAATTTTCATAAATGGTTAACAAAATCTTGGATAGACTGATATTCTTGTTTTTGTGACAAGAATTTGTGTCGTTCGAGGAGTACATTCTTCTTTTCAGTTAACTGTTCTTCAAGTGTTTGAACTATTCGATCAAAGTTCAATGCTGTTAACTCCTTTGGTGCAATAGATAATTTGAGTAATTAAAAAATCTCAGGTTCTAAACTGTTTAAAAGAATATTTTTCGCAACTGATTTATCTGACTCAAAACCTTTCATACAAGAAAAATATTGAATCTTACGATATATTGTTGAAATGATTCTCTGTTCTTATCAAAATTATCAAATTTACTCACAGTACTTAGTGACGGTGTAGATTAAGAAGAATTAGATGAAAATTGTTTTATCATCATTGTAAAGTTCTGTTGTTGCATTTCTAGAAACTGTTTGAACTGGTTAGCATCCATTGTGATTTAGATTTACAAACGTACTTGAAAACTAAAGAAGTCTTGAAAAAAAACTAATGGACCAATAATGTAAATTGAAAATTAAAAAGTAATGAAAAAAAACTAGCAGAGCACTATAGGTTATTCCCGTTTGTAATGTAAAATAAAAAACAAAAATTAAATGATTTAATGTTCACCTCGTCGCCAATCTGTGATGTCCTTATCTGAGCGTACTCTTTGCCTTATTTGACTAGATGTTCTACATCTTTATCAATGTTTTTCCAATAATCATATTGCCTGGCTAATTGTTTCATCTTGACAATTCCTATGTGAGTATGGTGGAGTTCTTTGAGGACTGCGGATTGCAATGAAGTTGGTATAATGACTCTGATCCTTGAATATAGTCCCGTTTTGAAGATGATAAATAGCATTGCAACTGTCACCATTTAAGAGTTCTAATTTTAGTTTTGAAAACAGCTGATCACGTATGGTTTGGTCGGCAAGAGTATCATAGTTTAGAGATAAATTTGAGATTTGATATATTGTTTCATTTGAAATTAAAGAGGTCTCTTCTTCAATGTATTTTTCGTCTTGAGAAATATCCTCTTCTATTGAAGCCAAATCCAGAAACTTGGGAAGCGAAACTACATGGTCGAACATGATGATGGCTATTTTCTTAAAAGATACATTAATCAATTATTAACTGTAACTATACCCAAGAAGTAAACGACTTTTGACCTCTCGCATCCAAGCATCATTATGCTACCTTAACAGGAGATCCACCAAATGAGCACTGGCCAGAACCATCACAGACCTTGAAGGAGCCTCTAGAGCAAATCAGCGACCACCAAGAACTTCAGCCAATTCTTAGAAGATGAGGGAGAGTTCGAAGATTTCCAACTAGATTACAAGATAATTATTTATCATTTTAATTCATTATATATCTTATTGTTTGATCCATTGAAAATATTTAAATACATTTAAATAGTGCGGGAGATTGTTATGTATTGACTATGCCCGTAGCATAAGACAATCGATTTCTTATCATATAATTGTTACCTACCAATGATTGTTCTTACAGTTCCATAAAAATTTACATACCTGTGCATTTACATTATTTTCAATACCTTTACTTCAATACTTATTATTTAAATAAGGACATAACATTGTGGTTTTGACTTTTGTTGATAAGACTTGTAAAGGTAGCCATTGTCATTGTACGAGCAACAAACCTTGGAGTTCCTAATTCTTTAATATTATTATATCTTATTTATTTTTTCAGGACCCAGGTCCCACCGTTGTTGAAAATACTTATTGCATCGTTGTTGGTTCTATCAGAGCTCAAGGAGGTTCAAAACACATTATGGTTTTCAGTATTACTCCTGTGGAACATTTTAGCTGTATTTTGGAACATATATTAGAAGTGATATATATTCCATTAAAATTGGACAGTCTTGCAAATAAGGTAAGTTATTTGGCCTATTTTTTTTTTTCTTTCCCCACTATATTTACAATACTTAATGTGCTTGCTGCAGGAAATGGGTTAAGGTCTGTGTAAAAATAAATAGGAAGTCATAATAATTTATAAACTTTTACCTAAAATTTTATTTTTTTAATATTGAGATGGCAAAATTCACAGTTTAACAGTAGTTACATAAAGGAAAATAAGATTAACTGTGGTATAGACTGCAATTTACTATAGATATTAATTTTTTTAAACTATTTTAAATTAGTTAAAATCACTAGTTAATAAGATAAACTGATTAGAGCTATGCAGACGTCCTTTTTGCTTAAAGTCAGTTATCAATTTATTTATAAATTTCATTGTTTTTCATTATTTCTAAATTGAATTAATGTAAACATGGTATTCAGAAATTATCAATTAAGTAAAGTTTGGTTAGAAGTATCATCACTTTTGGTATGCTTGATATGTTTAGTATGGCATTTACCCTTTTGTGCACCTTTTTTGTTTGATCTTTGGGCACCTTTACCAGCCTTCTCCACCTGTCTATCCTGGGCCGCTGATTTCCAGTCTGCCGCATGCAGCTCCTCAGCATCTTTGTTGACCCTGTCTATCCATCTGGTCTTTGGCCTCCCACGTGGTCTCTTGCCAACTATTGTGGCATTCATCCTCCAACTATTGAGGCGTCCTAACGGATTACTTGGAGCTACTTGCCCTGCCTATCTTAACCTTCTTTCTTTCATATCCTGAAATATCGCCTTACCAGTTTTCAGCAATTCCTTATTGGTCCTTCTCCTCCAAGACATATATATATATATATATATATATATAGTTGAGGTTCAAAAAATGGGTTATAAATAAATCAAAAACTATCAATGTTTGGCGTATCAATCGGACCACCGTAAAGTTGACGTAGATTTCTGATTAGTTTATTTAATTAAATAAAAATAATTCTAAAACTTATTAAATACTTTTTTATTAATTTAATATTCGGTTTGTTCAATTAAAAGCACAATTTTTATAAGTAAACTTGATTTAAATATTATACAAATGGCATTGCCACTCCCAAACGGCATCTCCCGCCATATTTTATCACTGGTGAGAGGGGCGTCCAGGGAAGAGGACCTCCCAAGTATTCACTAATCGAGTACGACGCGTCCAGCGAAGAGGACCTCCTAAGTATTATACTCTACTTGTGGATGTGGCAGAAAAAGCATCTCCATTTTTCATCACTTATCTAGTACGAGGCGTCCAGGGAAGAGGACCTTCCAGTTATTCATCCCATTCGAGTACAAGGTGTCCAGAAGACAGGATCCCAAGTTATTCTATTCTACCAGTGGCAACCTAGGTGCAAGGATCTTCAAGTTGTCAAGAAGAACGGTATTATATATTGCTTCAGAGGGAGTTTCAAGACAGAGATTAGTAGATATATCTGTAAGTGTTTGTTTGAGTCATTGTACTTTAAAAATTGTGTTTGTCATTTAAAATTTGTTCTAGTTATCCCGAATTTAAAATAATTATCATTGACCCACGGAGATTTCATTTCAATCAAATATTGTTTTGTTTTTTTTTCTTTGTAATAACTTAAATTTTGTAATAAAATTAAAATTAAAATTAATGTCGATTTTTAATTAACTATCCATAATATTATATTATATATCTAAATTATATTAAAATATTAAATTCTTGACAATATATATATATGTATATATATATATATATATATATATATATATATATATATTGTTAAGAATTTAACAACTTGAAACTTCTCCTTGCAAAATTTCGAACTCATCCTCACCTCAAGACTTCCGCCCTATTTCCCTTCTACGTGGGTGAATCAAATATAAACAAGACTTTTTGTCCTGGAAGCCCAGCGAAGGTGCGGGAACGTTCCCGCGTTTAGGGGTGTTGGGTAGGGATGCCAGGAGTGGGGGAAGCAGGCGGGCGGATGCGCTCGAACTCACCAGTTAGCATCGTGACGATGTCTGAGCAGGATGTATTCCCCTCGATTGCGCAACGTATTATCATCAAATTTCTTGCTGCTGAAGGTGTAAAACCGGCTGAAATCTTGAGAAGGTTGACTGTACAGTTTGGGGAAGAGACACTTTCTCGTGCCAGAGTGTTTGCATGGCATAAACAGTTTGTGGAGGGTCGTGATCGTGTTCAGAATGAAAGCCATGACCGCAGACCCCGCTCCAGCATCACAGCAGACAACATCAGCCGTGTTCGACAGCTTATTGAAGGTGACAGACGTCTAACCACCAGTGCCATTGCAAGTGAGGTTGAGATAAGCTATGGAAGCACTTTTTCCATACTCACAGAGAAGCTAGGGTTTCGTAAGGTGTGTGCCAAGTCACAGCTGAGCAGAAGCTGAACCGTTGGCAGGTCTGTGAAGGTCTTCTTGCAAGATTTCACGCTGAGGGAGCCTCATTTCTCACTCACATTATCACCTGTGATGAAACTTGGGTGTACCATTACACCCCTGAATCAAAACAAGCGAGTATGGAGTGGAGACTGAAAAGGGAACCTGGACCAGTGAAAGCCAAGTCACGGCTGTCAGCTGGGAAGGTTTTGGCTACCGTGTTTTTTGACCAGTGTGGCTTGCTGCATCTTGATTTTTTGCATGAACGCAGGACTATCAATGCCGCATACTACTGCGACATTTTGAATGAAGTCAGACTTGCATATCGCCGCAAAAGAAGGGATCTACCGATGAGAGAAGTGATTCTTCTTCAGGACAATGCTCGCCCGCATACTGCGGCCCTGAACGAGAGAAAAATTGGAGCAACTGGGCTGGGAGACGCTAGAACACCCTCCCTACAGTCCAGACTTATCACCATGTGACTTTCACCTGTTTGGCCCACTCAAGGAAGCTTTGGGAGGTCAGAGATTCGTCAGTGACGATGAGGTTGAAGCCTACGTGCTCAATTGGCTGAAGACACAACCTACTTCATTCTATGAGGACGGGATTGGAAAATTACCTATGCGCTGGGAAAAATGTATTTCCAAATCAGGAGACTATGTAGAAAAATGAGGTGTACTTTTCTTTGTGTTCAAAGTAAAAATTAAAAAATAAGTCTCGTTTATATTTGATTCACCCACGTATCTAACCATTCAAAACCACTAGAACGCCAGGTACAGAACCAACTTTCAAACTTCCTAGAAAAACATTCCCTCATTAATCCTCTCCAATCTGGCTTTCGGTCTGGACATTCAACTCAACCCGCTCTCCTGAAAATAATCCATGATCTCCAGACTTCCATCAAACACCAAAAACTAACTATCCTTATCCTTCTAGACTTCTCTAAAGCATTTGACACAGTTGACCATAACATCCCACTTACCAAACTTCAAAATCTTTGTTTATCCAACAGTGCCTTGCACTGGTTCAAATCCTTCCTCTCAAACCGATCATAGTTTTTTGTTCCAGGCCAACCTCCATCCAATACTTTCACCCTCTCCTGTGGTGTCCCTCAGGGCTCATCTCTGTCCCCTACTCTATTTTCAATTTATATAAATGACCTTCCCCACCACATTCATCATTACAAATACCATATCTACGCTGATGCTTTTCAAATATACCTGTCCTTTCCCCCATCCAAACTAGCTGCAAAAAAATTACAAGAATATCTGAACCGAATAAGTCAACAGGCAGTGACTAACAAGTTGAGGCTGAATGCGGAGAAGACAAAGGCGATGGTAATAGGTTCCAATCACCTCCTGAAAAAGTTCCTCATTCCCCAATCCTGTACTTAAATAATGTTCCCGTCAAATTTTTCCTAACAGTCAAAAACCTCGGAATCACTTTAGACCAATCCCTCTCCTGGAAAAGTCATATTGCCAATATTTCTCGCCGTACTTTTTCTACCCTGAAGAGACTAAACTACATCTGTCATCTATTTCCATATCTACTTATTGAGGCGTTAATATTGACATAACCCCCCACATTATCTTTATTTATTATAAAGATTAAACGTTTTTTAGTACCAGATCAATTTATTATTTGAGTTTTTCTTGAATATCGTTAAGTAATTAAAAATTCTATTCAAGTAGAAGACATCATTCTTTCATTATACATGTAGTAAATATCTATGGAAAATTGATAATTATCCTTTTTTTAGAAATCGATGAGTGAAAATGGAATTTTATTATTAAAAAAAAAAATCCTTATTATTAAAGTTGAGGTGGTTATATCCTTCCTATCGCCGTAAGTATTTCCTTGCATTCTTCCTCTATCAAGTTATCCAATCCCGCCGTCCATTATACATATATGAACTCCTCAAATTTAAATCCTCCATCCATTCCCGTGATACCCGTTCACTCCCTTCCGATTTGTATATAGAGGCCCATCGAACCACTGCTTTCGACAAACTGTTCCTGATTTGATCTTGTTCCCTGTGGAATTCTATCCCTTCTTCCATTCGCTGTTCCAAGACCCTTCCTACCTTCAAATCCCGCTTATTTGATTATTTTCTATCCCTCCAGTTCCCCGAAGAGCATACATAAAATTATCGATAGAATATTATTTATTTTGTTTATTCATTTTTATTTTTAATGTGAAGTAATGTGAAATCTTCATTTTTTCATTACCATAAGAAGCTATTTTTTATTTATTATTATTTAATCAGCTTTATATATTTTCTACTTGTTTTTTTTTTTCTTTGTACTCTAAGGCTCTAAAGCCCACAATAATGTACAGCTATGTTATTCTAAAGGGACTTGTCCCAGAATAAATAAAGAATTTATTATTATGATTATTATATATATATATATATATATATATATATATAATCATATAATCCTATAAGATATATATGTATATGTTTTTGTTATTTTATTGCACCTTAAAAGCAAATCTTAAATTTTTTAAAAATTTGTATATATGATACTAATAATGCTAATAACTACCATTTTGATCACTAATGACTTTGTTCCTCCATTAAACATTTATGAGTCATTAAATGCATAACTCAAAACAAATCATACCATTTATTTGGACAAAATCATAATTAAAAAAGTAAAGAATATACTCTATGCCGTGATTCATTTATAAATAAACTGTTTTTAATTCCCAATCATTTGTTGAGTTATCTAAAATAATGCAATGCTTCACTGAATTTATTTATTCTTTCTTATACCTCATTTCAGACTGAAGAAAAGGAAATCAAACAAGAAATGATTTCCTCATATGGTACATCTTCCTATCAAGGAAATGATATGACTTCTGATATTGATCCTAAATATAAAAGGGTTTTTGATGTCATATCGGTAAGTATATATTTATTTTTACTGTTTTATACTTTAGTTTTATACACTGGTAGATCGTTAAACAATTTTTTTTTATCATGAAGTCATTAATCATAACATGTTTAAAACTAACATTTTATTTTATTGTAAATACTTGTTTTGAAGTGAACAGAAACTTTTATGTAAACACTAGCTTTTGCCCGCGGCTTCGCTCGCATAGAATTTGGACTACCGCATAAAGTTTCTTGGCAGTGCTTTTTCACAATAATTTAAAATAATAAATAATTTAATTTTTTTCACTATAGGTTACTCGTATAAAACTTCAGATATCTAACTACAAAACTGACGGATTCCATACAACCTTTGAACTCTTATTATAATAAGGGTGGAATTATCTTAACTTCTTTCTTAAATCATACAAAGGACCTATCTGCAAATTTCAAGATGCTAAATTCCTGATTTGCCTTTAATTATGTACTATAATGGATTCTCCACAGTTCCTATAAAACTGTCGGGGCCTGCCCCCGTGCCCCCCCTAAATCCGCGCTTGCTATAGCCCATGTGTTATTCTGATGTATAATCTATATTACTGTAAAGTTTCATCCAAATCCGTTCAGTAATTTTTGCGTGAAAGAGAGACAAACATACAAACTTTCACATTTATAATATTAGTAAGATTAGTAGTATATCAAAACAAATAGTTTCACTCTTGTTCTTTCTGATATTTTAACAACTATGATCATGTTATTTTTCTTTAATTATGTCCTATAATGGATTCTCCACAGCACCTCCAAAACTGTCGGGGGTGGGGAGGGGCACGTGCCCCCGTGCGCCCCCCTAAATCCGCGCTTGCTATAGCCCATGTGTTATTCTGATATATAACCTACATTACTGTAAAGTTTCATCCAAATCCGTTCACTAGTTTTTGCATGAAAGAGAGACAAACATGCAAACTTTCACATTTATAATATTAGTAAGATTAGCAGTATATCAAAACAAATAGTTTTACTCTTGTTCTTTCTGTAATTTTAACAACTATGATCATGTTATTTTCCTTTAATTATGTACTATAATGGATTCTCCACAGTTCCTATAAAACTGGCCGGGGGGCACCTGCCCCCCGTGCGCTCCCTCCTAAATCCGCGCTTGCTATAGCCTATGTGTTATTCTGATGTATAACCTATATTACTGTAAAGTTTCATCCAAATCCGTTCAGTAGTTTTTGCGTGAAAGAGAGACAAACATACAAACTTTCACATTTATAATATTAGTAAGATTAGTAGTATATCAAAACAAATAGTTTCATTCTTGTTCTTTCTGATATTTTAACAACTATGATCATGTTATTTTCCTTTAATTATGTCCTATAATGTATTCTCCACAGTACCTCCAAAACTGTGAGCCCCCCTAAATCCGTGCTTGCTACAGCCCATGTGTTATTCTGATGTATAACCTATAGTACTGTAAACTTTCATCCAAATCCGTTCAGTAGTTTTTGCGTGAAAGAGAGACAAACATACAAACTTTCACATTTATAATAATAGTAAGATTATATCAATTTAGAAATATATTTTAAAAAAATTAATTATAATTATAAAATTATATAAAGATTAAACGATTTTTAGTACCGGATCAATTTATTATTTGAGATTTTCTTGAATATCGTTAAGTAATTAAAAATTCTATTTAACTAGAAGACATCATTCTTTCATTATCCATGTAGTAAATATCTATGTAAAGTTAATAATTATTCTTTTTTTAGAAATCGATGAGTGAAAATGGAATGAGCATAAATGAAATCCAGTCAGCTTTACCTTCAAAATTACCTATGGACCAAATAAGGTAATACAGTTTTTAAGATATTCCGATTTTTTAATAATTTGTTTATATTTTACTGGGAGCGGAGTGGCTCAGTGGTAGAGCACTGATTAGCCATGCCGAAAATCCTGGTTCAAATCCCGCTGCAGGCAGTTACTTCTATTTAGTCTGTTTGCGGCGGTAGATGGATCATATGGGATCTAGGACCATCCTGGGGCTCACCCAGCCTCTGTAAAATATAAAAATAGGGTACCCAAAATAAGGGGGAAAAACCTGGCGGTTGAGCATGACCTAGGACAAGTCACCTCCTTGCAGAACTGTTGTCCATGAAACAGTACAGTCTCTACCATGTACTGAACACCAGACTCGTTCACGGGTCGTAGTGGTTACAGGTTATATTTAAGGCATTGTTTTATAAGCCCCATTAATCAATTATGTTTCAATTTGATTTTTGTGCTAGGATTTAGTGTCAACCCATCTATCTATATATATTCCTAATCAAATAACATTTTTATAAAATTCATATCACTTTGAAATAGAATTTTCATTTTCACATAACTCTTCTATGATTTCTATGTACTTATTTTTACCTTCTTGCCGCTTAAGATATTTTAGTCTATATTTGTGAACTTTTTAAAAACTTAAATTAAACATTTTAATAAATAAAATTAGACCATAAATAATTTTTAGTTAGTTTCCAGCGAGCTTAAAAGAACTCTATGTGAAAGTATCTAATTTTAACTTCCTTTATTTTCCTCAAAATTCTATAATTTTAAAGACTTGGCACGATATTGCATTTCTTTATCTTAAACCTTTGTTGGTAGCAAATTCAGCTGAGAGATTATTTTCATGTGCACTTTACTTTCATTGTACGTCTATGTGAAAATATGGAAAGAAAAGAAAGTTCATCACAGGTAAAAGAGAGAATGGGAGGAAAATAACAGATTACATAGATTTGGAGAGACAAAAAGAGCCAAGAGATAACCGAAGGTTCTTCCAAAGAGCTCCCTTTCATCCTGCAGACTAGGAACTAGCACAATTATATCCAATGGGCAAACACATTGACAAAATGCTTAATGAGGAGACAGGAGAATGAAATAGTGTACTAGCACCTAAAGGAGTAAGTGACATGAATCTCTTCTTTAGCCACCAGGTAAAGAAGAGATTAGAGAAGCTATAAGGAGAATGAAAAATTGCAGAGCACCTGGCAGTGACAAACTACCTCCGGAGTTATTTAAATACAGAAAGATCTCATAAAAGAACTGAGAGAGATATTTCTAGATATCTGGGCCAAAGAAGTGATGCCTAGATCGTGGAAGAATGGAGTAATATGTCCAATCTATTAAAAAGCAGATCAGTTTCATTGTGATAATTACTGAGGAATTTCTCTACTCAACTGCTCATGCAAGGTCTTCTCCAGCATGCTATGTGCCAAATTGATACCATATGCTGGGAGATAAATAGGTGAATACCAGTGTGCGTTTAAAAGAAAACATCCACTACAGATCAAATCTTCACCCTTAGGATGATTTTAGAAAAGGCAAGGGTGTACAACCTTCAAACTCACCATTTATTTGTTGACTTCAGGTCTGCATATGACAATGTTCGTAGAGAAGAATTGTACAAAGCTTTATTTGAAATGAATATTCTGCATAAACTGGTTGCATGATTAAAGTGACTATGGAAGACGCAGAATGTAAAATTTTTGTTATGTTATTTTTTTTTTATTTATTATTATTTAATCAGCTTTATAGATTGATTTATCTGCTTGTTTTTTTTTTCTTTGTACTCTAAGGCTCTAAAGCCCACAATAATGTACAATTATGTTATTCTAAAGGGACTTGTCCCAGAATAAATAAATAATTTATTATTATTATTAAAATACACGTGAAAAATAACCTCTCAGCTGAATTTGATACTGACAAGGAGATGCAATATCGTGCCAACTCTATAATCTAATTTTAGAGGATGTGGTCTCCAAAACAGGCTTCCAAAGAACTGGAAACATTTTCCACAAGTTGATGCAAATTTTGGCCTATGCAGATGATGTCAACATCATAGGACGGTCCTTCAATGAATGAAAAATGTATTCCTTCCTTTGGTCAGAGAGAACGTGGGATTATTAATTAATCTGGCCAAAACTAAATACTAGTCTTTTTTTTTGTTGTCTGTTGTTTAATTTATTTTTTTATCTATGTATCATTTTTCCTTTCGCTATTCTTTAATTTCAATATCCCTTCATTAGCATCAAGATTTATAGCGGATTTTAGTAATAACTCGCCTCGGATAATCTTCTCTCCGCATTTTTAAACTCTTCAATTAGCTCTGCCAATAAAATTCACTCCTCATAGCTTCCTCTCCTAAAATACTGAGAGCTTCTCTTCTGCTTCCCCATCATGTCTAATGTCCTAACCTCCTGTCACATTAACTCCCAATCCTTGCCCGCTCACTTTGACGAATTTCAGTAATATTTTACCCAAAATTTTTTCCACACCATTGGAATCTTAGAAACATGGCTAAAACCCTATATCCCGTCCTCCACTGTTTCCTTACCTGACTATTCCTTCCTCCGCCACGACCGAGTTGACCGGACTGGAGGAGGTGTAGGTCTTTACGTCCATAATTTCCTAAAATCACGCATCCTGTTTTCTTCACCAGTGTCCAATTTCCCTCATATAGAATTCCTTGGTGTCGAAATTTCATGCAAACCCAATCCTCTCCTATACGTTGTAGTGTATCGCCCTCCTTTGGTCCCTTTTGATCCTATCTTTGAGTCGGTCCTTTACAACCATGTTCCTCTCTACGACCACATAATAATCTCCGGTGACTTTAATACCAATCTTCTGGTCCAATCAAATGATAAAATGTATCTTGAAAACCTTTTTTACTCTCTGCACCTCTCCATTGTCTCTTTCTCTCCTACCCATCACACTCTCCGATCTGACACCTGATTAGACCTGTTCATCATTGACTCATCCCAGAGACTCCTTTCTTCCTCACAATTACCTGTCCCTTTTCTGTCCTCTCACGATTTAATCCAAATCTCATATAATATCCAAACCCCAGAAATCCTACCGAAAACTATAACATTTCGCAACCTAGATGGACTCACTTCTGAAAATATATCTTCTTCCCTCGAAACCCTGAATTGGAACCAAATTTATTCCTGTACCACCGTCGATTCAATGGTCGACATACTCACTGCCAATCTTAAAAGCATCCTGGATACCCACGCCCCTCTCAAATCCTTAATCTTCCGCCACCATCCTGCTCCTTGGATGTGTCAAAAAATTAAAGACCTGCAAAGGAAACGTGATGCTGCTCGTAGACGCTTTAGACGCACTAGGCTTACCGATGACTACCAAGCGTTCAGGGCTCTTCGCAATTTGACACAATCTACAATCAGACAAGCAAAATCCAAATACTTCCACGAAGCCCTTTCCACTGCTCCCGATCCTAAATCTAAATAGCAACTCCTACGAAAGCTCGCCCTCTGCAATCCAACATCCTCCAGAGCCTTCCCTGCCTCTCCCGACGAAATGAACTCATATTTTTTGTCTGCCTCAATTAACACATCAAAATCCTCCTCCTCCGTCTTTTCATCAACACCATCTTTCAACCCCGACAATTTCTATTTCTTAGACATATCACCTACAGACATTATTTCCTCCGTTCTTAAATCCCGCTCCAGTTCTACCGGATTAGACGAGATACCCGTCAAACTACTCAAACTATGCCTCATCGATATCCTACCTGTCCTACTTTTCATTTATAACTTCTCACTACAAAAAGCAGTATTCCCAACTTCCTGGAAAAAATCCCTAGTCCATCCTATAAATAAAACCCCAACCCCATTATCTCCCAAGGACTACCGGCCAATTTCCATACTTTCCAACCTTTCCAAACCTCTCGAAAGAATAGTCCAGTCTCAAATATCAAATTTTCTCGAACAGTCCAAACTCCTCGTCCCGCTTCAATCAGGCTTTCGCCCAGGTTTTTCCACTCAATCTGCCCTTACCAAAATCACCATTGACATATATAAAGCCATGGACAACAAACAACTAACCGTGCTAATCCTCCTAGACTTTTCTAAAGCTTTCGATTCCTTGGACCATTCTATCCTTTTCTCCAAACTAAAGTCATTGTCTTTTTCCTACAGCTCTATTCTATGGTTCCAATCCTTCCTCTCTGATAGGTCCCAAGCGGTCTCTATGCCCAACCAACCCCTTTCCTGTTTCCTTACTCTATCCTCAGGTGTGGCTCAGGGCTCAAGCATCTCTCCTCTCCTTTTCAACTGTTACATCAATGATCTTCCTAAATCTGTTCACCACTGTTCCTACCATCTATATGCTGACGACTTCCAAATCTATTTATCCTTTCCTCCATCTGAGCTTTCATATGCGTTCGCCAGTATTCAGCAAGACCTAGGTAGAATCAGTGCCTGGGCAAAGCTGAACAAACTGGAATTGAACGCAATGAAAACCCAGGCCATTGTTCTAGGTTCCAACTCCCTCCTTGCAACTATCCCCACCCTTCCAACATTAATCCTAAACGACCACCCCATCAGTATCAACTCCTCCGTTAAAAACCTAGGCATTACCATTGACCAAAACCTTTTCTGGAAACCACATGTCACCCAAATATCCCGACGAATAATTAGTTCCCTAAAATTATTCCATCGTTCTCGGCATCTCCTTACACAACCTACTCGGAAGCTGCTCGTATCATCCCTCATCTTCCCCCACTTCGACTACTGTGGTATACGGGGGCCTCTCGAAAATGCTTGAGAGCCGCTTAAAAATAATAATGAACTGCGCTTTAAGATTTGTCCTTGGTACTCCGAGGCGATCCCGGGTGTCACATCACTATGATGAGTTAAAGTGGCTCTTCCCTCCCATCCGTAGACAATATTTCCTTAGTGTTTTTCTATATCAATCCATCAACTCGCAACACCCTTCATATATCTATAGTCTCCTCCCATTCAAATCCTCTGTCCAGCACCACAAAATAAGATTTCGCCTTTCCGATTTCTACATTCCTTCCCACAGAACTAAGGCATTCGAGCGCTCCTTCCTCGCCCGCTCCACCACTGTGTGGAATTCAATCCCTCCTTTCATTCGCCATTCCTCTTCACTAGCTTCATTTAAATCCCTGCTTTTCCATCATCTCTTGGCATCTCAAAAAGTCGCTCTCCAAGCAGGTCAAATGTCTGCTTGAATATATCAGTATTGTAAACTCGATCCCGCTACCCTTTGTTTTGTTTATTTTTCCAACAACAAAGATCTTACCGACTTTTTAAATATATTATCGCATACTATGCTAATCAATTATTTTAGTTAGCAATTTCGTCATCAACTACTGTATTAATATTGCTAATCATTATTTTGTTAATATAAATATATTTATTTTCGACAATTAGTTAAAAAGCAGTCAAGTTCTTTGTATTTTATTTATTTATTTTCTTATCTATTTCTATTTTTACAATGTTTTGTCACACTTGATTATTTCATGATTTGTGTTATTATGTAGCCTTCTGGCCAGATGAATTTTATGTTTGTTTTTTTTATTTGTTCATTATTGTTATTCTAAAGGGACTTGGTCCCAGAATAAAGTTTATTTTCTATTCTATTCTATTCTACATGGAGTACAATGGAGCTAGCTGGTTTTATTAAGATAGAAGGCCTTTATATTGAAAGAGTATATTCCTTTGCCTATTAGGACACCACTGTCACAAGGAACAATAATGTTTCGATAGAGGTCAAGAATAGAGTGGCTATGGCAGATGAATGCTTCTTTGGGATAAACCAACATATAAAAAGCAAACTTTTGCCGTGGAATGCAAAAGTGATTCTCTACAAAATGCTCCTTTGGCCTGTCCTTTACAGTTCAGAACCCTGGGTCATAAAGAAATCCGATGAAAAACTACTTCTAACATTTGAAAGGAAGATTTTACAGTGAAAATATGGATCTATTAGAGGGAGGGGAGGCATGTGGAAGACGTACCAAGTCTATTCCAGGCCCTGGATGTGGTTAAGATAATAAAGCTGGTTGGTTGTGCTGGGCTGGCTATGTATCGAAAATGACCAGTATCGAATGGCCCAGAAGAATAATTGAAGAAAAAAAGGTCCTAGGGGGACCCAAGCTATGGATGGCTGGGGTCAGTGAGGACTCCAGCAGCCTATTAAACATCGAGAACTGGAAGGTCACTGTACTGGATAGGGAGGACTGGTGGAAGTGTATCAAGGAGACCAAGGCTCATTGATAGGCTGTTGAGCAACAAAAGAAAGAAGCTAGCCCCTGCTGGATACTTTTATTTATTAACTATTTGAGAGTACATATTAGCGTGTTGTTACTATTAATTTAGTTGTGTATTTTTAATACATTATAGTTAAATTTAAAAAATAGTTTTTGAATCTGAATTCCGTCTTGAACAGGAAACATCATTGAGTCCCCATGCTGAAGGTCCTGGTTCAAATTCCACTGCTGGCTAGACTTTTATTTAATCTGATAGCAGCCAAAGATGGATCATATGGGATCTACGACCCTCCTGGTACACACCCAGCCTCTATAAAGTTGGTACCCAAAATAAGAATGAAAATTCGGGCAGTAGAGTGTGATCTATGACTAATCATCTCCATGCACAACTGTTGTCCACGGAACAGTACAGTCTTTGCCATGTACTAATCATAGACCCGTTCACGGGTCGTAGTGGTACAGGTTTATTTTATTTTATTTTTAAGAATTACCGTAGTTTGTCATTATGTACATCTATATGCCAAAACCGTTTCTCCAGCAGGCCAAACAATCATATCTAATATTTGGACTCTTGGCTAAATGTTCAGAAAGTTTACTACTGTGCTTGCTATATTTTCTTGTGTAGGTACATGTACTTCTCTTTGACTGACAATTAACCATCCACCAACTGCTGCACTTTCTGCAGCTACTGACCCAGGAGATACAACGGCTATTCAGTAAGTAAGGAACGTTTTGGAATTAAAAAAAAAAAACAAGTACAAGAAAAACATTTCTATTATATAAATTTGAAAGAGGGACTAAAATACTACTTTTCAACATATATTATATAATCACCATTCAAATTCAGGCACTTATAGCGGTGGACAAGCTTTGAAATTCCTGTGTCATAGAATTCTGCCATCTGTGATCTCAGCCTCTTCACATGTTTCACCCAGGTTTCATCTCCTGTTACGATCCAGTAGTGCATCACCATGATTGTGATAGTCCTCCAAAAACGTCTAAGCTATTCCTTTCGTTGATCTTTATGGTGATCTATAAGCATTTTTGGCACTCATCTTGCACAAAATTTGTGGTAGCCTAGCTTCTGTGAAACAATTTCAAACAATAAAGTCCGTGAAACATAGAGAAAGCTCAGCTATTGTGAAACGGCGGTTTTCACAAATCATTTCATCAACTTTGGTGACCAGATCGTCAGTCACAATGCTCGGACGACAACTCTTCTCTTCATCATGAACGTTTGTTCGACCATTTTTAAACTGAATGCACCACTTCCTGACAGAACTGTCACTCATTTTGTTGTTCCCGTACACTTCACACAGTTCCCGATGAATTTCTATTGGTTTTAAGTTTTTTGCCAAGAACAAACGAATCACTGAGTGTATGAAACGCGATTGAAAAATAAAATGGAAAAAAAACAAGGAAAAATTATGATAAAACAAAATTGAAATTAAATTTTCTAATGAATAACATTATTAAACTGATACGGTACTACTCGATAAGTCGTCCTCGGACAATTTGACAATGAAGAAAGGAAATAAAATCAAAGAAAATAAACTTACCGAAAAACTTGTCTTCCTCTCTTCATTGACGTCTCGTAGGTGAGCTCACCGTAGCGTACGTCAATGCCGGTCCTCTCAATTCGGAGATATAAGAAAAGATATAAGAAGAAGATAAAGGGGTATAGGACAAGCGAGATAACTAACTAAAGAACTGGAAAACAAATTCAATTCTTGAAATTCACAACATATGACAATTGTTTTTTTTAGCAGTTAACAAATGACTAATTTAGTAGGCAGTGAACAAATAGACTGACCCGGGTTTATATATAAAAAAAATTAGACTTCCTAAATATCAAATAAAGAACTAAACACTGAGCGCACCTCACAACTGGCGGAATTTTGGATTGCAGCACACATTTCAAATTTGAATGAAAAAGGGAGATGTTCCCTTTGTCACAGCTGGATGCTAACTGAGGTGCCGAGCACGAGGACACCAATGTATACGCTATTGGCTCGCGCCTGGTGGCATCAGGTGGAAACATTCCTTACTTTCTGAATAGCTCTCGTATCACCAATACCCTGAAGCTCGAGCCTCGCTCTGCCAGCTTGGCCCTGAGTCCCTCAGTGATGACACGAAGGGCGTGCTTGAAAGCATTGTAGACGTGCTTCCTGACCTGACATCATTTGAATGGCATGAGCAGGTATCCTGCTGATGTTGATATTACCATCATCAATAGATGACTAAGTCATCAATTTCAAAACTTCTCTCACTATAGTAGCCTGAAACACATTGAGCTTGAGCATATTCCTCCATCTGGCAATCTGGACCTCTGATGTAAAGGGCTGTCCCTGCATTGTTTACCAGGACGTGAAGGCAGTTGAATCTTTCCTTTACCTTCTTGAAGAGCTCCACCATCTCCTGTTCTTTGATCATATCACAGAGGAATGGAAACACTCTACTTAGTGCTTCCTTACACTGTTCCAGATCCTTCAGTTAGTTGTTAATGGGAGTACTGTGACCATATGATTTGGTTCGGGATGAATTTTGGTTTTCATTGTGTAATGAGAAGTTCGTAGGCAAAGATTGGTGGTGTTAACATCGAATCTTATTGTCCGGCCAACTCAAATCATTTTTTGTATTATTATAATTAACATTGTTCTGTAAAATAAGATTTAGTTCCTAATTTATGTATATATAAATCTAGGAAAAACGCATTAAGAAAATTCTGGAGGCACCCGTGTTCAGATCATCTCGAACAGTATCGAAATGTTCGCCGTAGAACACAGTAAATCTTAAACATAGCGAAAAGAAAAGTGTGGAGAGGTTTTGTATCGCAAATTAACCACCAAGAATTCAAAGAAATCAAAATGGCCTCGGAAATGGACTGTCTCAACGGCAACGACATGGAACGGAAAAGGACTTGAGAATTGCAACGTGGAACATCAGGACTCTGACGGGGAAAGAAGCCGAGATTGCCTTGGAAGTGAAGAAGTTTAGATTGCACATACTCGGAATAACGGAGGTTAAGGAAAAAGGAAACGGAGAGATGAGGCTGGATAATGATTATATACTTTTGTACTCTGGAGTGCCTAAGGGGGAATTCGCTAAAGAGGGCGTTGGAATCGTTATGTCTCCTGCAGCATATTGTAAACTAGAAGACTGGGAACCAATATCCTCTAGAATAATAGCGGCTGACCTAAACCTAAGTATAGGGAAAGTAACGCTCATCCAAGTCTATGCACCATTCGGTAGAAGTTTGGATGAAGACCATCGGGATAATATTAAGAAGTTCTGGAGAACAGTTAAGGTCCTAAAAGGTAAATATAAAAAGCCTTTAAGAAACATCAAAGACCATAATGGGAGCATACTCTCGGAGACGGAAAGAATCCTCGACAGATGGAAAACCCACTTTGAAGAACACAAATCTGGGACACGGTCCGTAAATTATCAGGAAGGTATAAAACAAAAACCCGCCTTAACTCATTGCAAACTTTAACCAATACACTTACAGACCCTGTAGAAATAGTTAATCATATTGGATCTTACTTTCAAAACATTTATTCTGATTCCAACTATTCTCAGTAGTTTCTAGAAATTTAACAACTAAAAGAATCCGAACCATTCAATTGCATCACAGATCCTCTTGACTCTCTTAACAATCCACTTACATTATCAGAATTCAAGGATGCTCTAAGATTCCGAAAACATACAAGTCCAGGCCTTGACAATGTTTTATCAAAAATCTTTTCCCAGAAAACTAAAATATCATTTTACAATTGAGGGGCTTGCAGCAATAACGAGTTAACTCCATTTTTAGTTTTTAGAGTTAACAACCGTTTCTTGGGTGGGAAAATCATTCTTTCGTTTGGTTCAACAAGGAGTAATTTTTGCCAAAAAAAAAAATTCGCAATTCGAGAGTCGATTTAATTCTGGAGTTAACTCCTTTTTGACCCAAATAATTGAAATTTTCTTTCTTTTTAAAGTAAGGAAGCATTAAATAAGAACAATTTTCAAGAAAATTTGTTTATTTCAGAAGAATAAAAATCATGCATTAACACAACTTTTGTACTATTTGGTAGAGAGTAGAAGACTCACTAAAATAGTGCACAGGTTCCCTGAACCAGGTCATTCATTCATGCCATGTGAGCGGGCGTTTGGGATTATAGAAAAAAGGCTGAGAAAAACTGAAAGAGTTTTTCTTCCTTCCGAATATTTGAGAATAGTCCAAAATACTTGTAAAAACTATTCAGTTGTTCATGTGGACAGGTCAATGATCTTCGACTTTGTTGGACCTTTCCGTGATATTTTTTTTAAAGCTCCTTACATATATAATAAACATATATAAAACCTATGGGCAAGATATATAAGTTCGCCATAACTAAATACAGAGTTTTCATTTATGATGTGAAGGCCATTAAACAAGGAACCATTAGTTGCAGCTCAACTGTGGGCATACAGGTAGCCCATAGCGTGAAAATCCGTGAAACCAGAAATGAGTCCTAACCTTGAAACCTGCTAAAATAAAAGATGTGAATGAACTAGCTGAGAATTATATTGGTCACAACGAGATGTGGTTCTGCGATAGTCTAAATTCGAATGATGATGTCGAGGATCCTGAAGAAATCATCGACACCGAATGCTATGAGCATCAGTAGTTTTGGTATTTTTGCATTTTTATTTTTTGTTACTGTGTTCTTTTCTTGAAATAAACAAATTTTCTTGAAAATTGTTCTAATTCAATGCTTCCTTACTTTAAAAAGAAATAAATTTTCAATTACTTGGGCCAAAAACGAATTAACTCCAGAATAAAATCGACTCAAGAATGGCGAATTTGACGAATTTCTCAATGGAATTTGGCCAAAACATGTAGTGGTAGGAGACACATAATTGGACGATGTCAAAGGCGATTTAAATACATTCTCTTTTTTTGAACAGTTTTTTTTTTATTTTATCAAAAATTATAAAAACTGGAGTTAACTCGTTGTTGCTGCAAACCCTTCAATTATTAAATAGGATTTTTCTTTCTGGTGAATTCCCTGAAGTTTGGCGAAAATCCATTGGTATCCTAATTCTCAAAAAAGATAAACCCATCAACGAGGCCTCTAGCTATTGGATTATTTTTCTCACTTGTTCATTGTGCAAACTAATAGAAAAAATTATATCAAACAGACTCCAATGGTTATTTGAAAGCAAGGGGTTACTAGAGAAATGGCTAAGTGGCTTCTGAAGAGGTAGAAGTGCTAGAGACAATGTCATACGTGTAGAAAAAGATATATGTAATGCTTTCAGACAGAAAGAGAAACTTCTAGCAGTATTCATTGACATTAAAAATGCCTTTGATTGTGTATGGAGATGGCTAATTCTAAAAAACCTTGCTAAAAATGGAGTAAAAGGTGCTATATATTAAGGTTCATATATAATTTCCTTGTACATATAATATATTTAAGATAAGAAATGGCAGTATATACTCCGATGAATATGAACAGAAAAATGGAGTGCTGCAAGGAAGCGTAATTAGCCCTTTCCTGTTTTGTATAGCTATTAATCCAGTTTTGTGTAAAATTCGGTTAATGGTAAAAGGTGATTTGTATGCTGACGACCTTCGGATCCATTATTCAGATAAATCAATAGAAAACCTACTGCAAGTCATACAAGAAATTCTTAATATAATTAATAGTTGGCTAAATAAAACACAGCTTTACCATATCTACCAATAAAACAGAAAGCATACTCTTTTCCTTATGAAAAAATCTTCAACTTCCATCTCTTTACATCAATAACGAAGAAATTCCATATAAAGATTAGGTTAAATATTTGGGCTTACATTTTGATTCTAGACATAGGTGTGACGTATGTGTGGGTAGTCATTACGGTATATTGGGCAATAAAATGGCTGACATCACTGCTAAGGAAGCAATTAAAAAAGGCGATCAGTATAATAAAGTTACAAAGGGAGATGTAGCTTGCTTCATTAAAGAAAAAATAAATTAAAAATGGGGATTAGTTTGGCAAAATACCACAAATAATAAACTGCGTGAGATAAAAGCAGACTCCAGAAGCTGGAGTACATTGGTATGTGAAAACAGAAGAGAAGAATCGTTCTCACCAGGCTAGGAATATGTCACTCTCATCTAACTCATTCTTACCTCATGGCTAAAGAAGAACCCCCTGTATGTGAAACGCGTGGATTTCTGCTGAATATAAAATATCTCATGGAATGCAGACGATAACAACATCGAAGAGAAAAATCGGGAATTTTAGGAAACTTGGATGAAATATTAGGCAACAACATACAGAATTTAGCTCCTTGTTTGACTTCCTAAAATCAACAGGCCTATTGAAAGATGTATAAATTAAAATAAAATTAGGTGTCAAAGAGTAAATATCAACAATACCACTATCCACTGGCGTTAATGACCTATGTTTGGTATGCCAAAAAAATAAAATAAATGCATATATATATTTATTAATTTTTTTTTTTTTCAGGAATGCATTGGAATACTTGGTCGGAGAAGGACATATTTTTACTACAATTGATGAAAATCATTATAAATCTATTCATAGTGGCTATTAGATGTTTTTTAATTATTATTATTATATCTTTTATACACATTTTTATTTTTATTTAGATCCTTTGCTGGTGATTAATTTAATCCAATGCATCATATCATAAATATCTTTTTGTGAAAGGAAGGCTTTTTAATCAGAATGATTGATATTTTTTAAAGTATGGAAACAATTATTATTATTATTATATTTTTATGTAAATAATAATAAAATACTATTATTTTTACTATTTTATAATAATTAACAGCATTAATCCTTCACCAGATCTTTACTTATTGACCCCAAAATCTCACTAATGAATTCAACAATTATATAGTTCAATAATTTAGTGGCTGGCGCTGAAACAGACTGATGTCAGAATTACATTGTTTACTAATACACTACACGCTAATTATTTATTTATACACTACCTATCTTGCTTTACTTGCACTTTGTTCTCAACATGACCAGGTATGCTCAAACTATTAAATCTTTTGAGGAAAAAAATAGTCCGGGTGGATATCAAAAAATTTCTCTTAAGTAGGGAGAATTGTTTATTAAAGACCCAATATCATTATTCAATATTAAATCTTTTCTTTCTCTTAGTGTTATTATTGTTGTTTTAAGGTTCATATATAATTTCCTTGTAAATAGAATATTTAGGATAAGAAATGGCAGTATATACTCCAATGAACATAAACAGAAAAATGGAGTGCTGTAAGGAAGCGTAATTAGCCCTTTCCTGTTTTGTATAGCTATTAATCCAGTTTTGCGTAAAATTCGGTTAATGGTAAAAGGTGATTTGTATGCTGACGACCTTCGGATCCATTATTCAGATAAATCAATAGAATCTGTCAGGTGTGGTAACTCCGTTCTCTCCAGTCCTGTGACCAGTTTTGAAAAAGGTTTTGTACATTGTCAGACCATAGTACAACAGTGTTGAAAAGAGAACATTTCTTGCTCTTTCCTTCTAGATTTCACTGATTGTGGCTTTTTATACCAAGAGTGTTTTGAAGGCTAACTATCCAAATCACCATCAAACAACATATTTAGGATGAGGTAGAGGTTATGCCCCACAATTTGCTGTGAGAGGTCTTGCAAAACTTTAAGGTATCGTTTTAGAATACATAAATTTTGATAGGATATTTAAGGTGCTCATGATCAAAATCGTATATATCTCCAAATTGACATTTTTGCTATTTTAGTCAAGCAATGCTTTATGCTCCAGAAATTTCAGGTTCAGAACTATCCTAAAACCATGGGAACACTTTTGTGGAACTACCAATGATGGGCCTTCCAGCTCAATATCAGTATTGGTGAATAAATCATAAATTTCTGATTTTTCCTTCTCCACAACCCTTCATCCTTTACTCGGGCAAACACCCTTCGTAAGTGCTTTTGAATAAGAGGATGTTCTCCACAGAGTCAAGATCTGCAACACATAGGGGCGTAGTCTGGTCCACATATGTTTCAATAGACCAAAATAAAACCTTTTTAGCTGCTGCAATTCTGCACTTGATCTCTAATGACGTATCATTTGTAAAGTTAACCTTTGCTTCAAGGTAAATAAATTATGTCACACTCTTGAACTAGCATGTTCGTATAGTCACGGTCTTCTGCAGTAAGCATAATTTGGTCTTTTCCAAATATAAAATATAAAAAAAGAAACAAGAAAGCAGTGCTCTGCCGCGATAGTTTGTACACTCTAGTAGGTCCACTTTTTTGTGAATTGTACAAATTATAGCATTGTTCCATTGCTGTGATATTCTTTCGCCATGCCAGTTTGTGAGGTATAAAAGAGCTTTATCTTCGCCATGCACGTCTAAAGGTCTTCACCATCATATTTGTAAAGTTTAAAGGGTATTACGTCCCCTCCAGGAGCCATTCTTCATTCTATTGTGGGTACCTTCAAAATCTGGTAGCTCTACATCTTCGTCCTCATTCCTTAAGCCTTGAACATTCTAGACCTCTCCTTCTGTAGGAATTTTGTGTTCTACCTTGGACCCATCGATCCAATACTTCGTCCTCATTGGTCAGAATAGTGTCATCTTTAGTTTTACATGACTGAAGTCGGACTATTTACGTTTTGGTAATAAGTCCGACTTTCTTTGGCTCTTCATTGTGCTTCTATTTCTTCCAGCTCCATATATTCTTGCTCTTTCTTCTTCCACCTATGAAGACGTTCCTCCTATACATTTTGTTCGGTCCTTTTGTAAATCTTTTTAGTACCATGAATCTGTAGGAATCATTAATTGTATTTCTTCTTACTTTTTTTTTTTTTATTACTTCCCCATATTTTTTGCTGTCCTACATTCTTCGCCGAACCAAGGTGATTTTATATCTTGCTGCTTGGTTCCAATTGTCCCCTCTCCAACTTGACTCTGTCTGCATTTCAGATATTTTTTGCAAAGCCGCCATCAATATCGCCAAGTGTCTTATGCATCGTGGAAATCACGTTTTCTTGTTGGAAGGAAGTTCGGATGTGTCTTTTAATTTTGCAATGTAAAACTACTTGGGTCTCTGATCTCCAATTTCTTGCATTGGTGATCCTAGTGGTAAATAGTGGTTCAAATCTACATTAGCACTTCTGTAGGTCCTCATACATCAATTTCGACCTGTGGCGTGCACTATGGAGCAACTGATCGTCCTAATTAAAAGTAACCCCATATGGATACCTCCAGATAGCCTTGTTGATCCTTTTCCCGAAAAATAGTATGGCACTGACTACAAGGCTTCGAGATGCTGCAAAGTTTATTAAATATCACTCGTTTTAATTATTTTCATCATGCAAGCTAAGGGGTCTGGTGATTGGTAATATCTTTATGTCATTTATGGGTTAGGTATCGTATGACTTTTCTTTTTATAGAATCATAGAATCTCTTCTTATACTCTTTATATTATTAGCTGATTCTTATTATATATATTATTATTAGCTGATTCTGATGGGACATGATAACTTATAATGCTATATTTTTATTTTGAAGAGAAAAGATATGCCCAGGCCCGGGACTCGAACCCGGGTCTCCCATGTTTCCGCCATGGTGCTCTTCCACCTGAGCTATCCTGGTTCGTACCTCATTCAGACAAATCTATTCTCTTCACTGATCCCATATCCCCTTGTCCTCGCAATTTGCGATGTATAGAAGGAGAAGAATGTTCATTGAACATTACTTTAATTAGGATCTTGGTAACTTAAGTCATTATATGTTTTTATAATTTTTTTTATTTTTTTATTAATTGTTATAATTTTAAATATTTTTATTTTAAAGAGAAAAGATATAACCAGGGCCCAAGATATCCCGGAGATTATGTCTTGGAAAGTCAAGGATTTCCTCCATCCAAACGGTGTAGCTACCAGCAGAACAATCCGGCAGGAAACGGGCAAATTGTATGCCTCAACGGAACTCTGTGGAAAACCATTTGTCTCTCTTTGAAGACTAGGACTGCGGACGGTGAACTGGGAAATGGTCCTACAGGAATCCACACTATTCGATCTCTACTTTGCACAGCAACTAACTCCACTCCCCATGAACGATTTTTCACTCATCCTCGCCGTATAGCCAATGGAGTCACCTTGCCGTCTTGGTTAACCCCTGGGCCAGTGCTCGCCTAAAGAAACGTGCGAATCAGCAAATGTGAAGACCTTGTCGAGGAAGTGGAATTACTTGAGGCTAGCCCATGGTATGCCCTAATTCGCAAGAAGGATGGACCAGAATTAACCGTGTCCCCGAGACAATTAGCCCCTAAGGAATTCCTGAAATTTCGAGAAGCCTTGCCCTAATGGTGATGAACCCGCTCCAATTTAGAGCCCTCTAACATGGTATATCCGGAAGAACCCTCTGCCACTCCATCTAATAACTAGGCCCCGGATTTATATGCAATAAAAATCCTTAAATATGTACATATAACATGCATTTATTTTTGGGAAATATTCAGGCAAAACAAAATAAAAAATGTATTACGTACTTTTTAATTTTCTCTTTATAATATGAAAAATTAGTTACAAAACGCTTATTCCTCTTTCAAATTAATATTTGAAATTGTGTACATCCTTAGAATATCGAATGTGAAGTTCTGACGTTCAGGTCGAAATATTTTTTTGTACATACTAAATGATCTTTCCACGTCGACTGATGACATAGCTTTTTCTCCAAAGGTTCCTTCTAGAATGTCGCAAATGGATCGTAACTGTTTTAGTCCAGGGTTGTTTTCGAAAACGTGCCGAACTTTTTGTGTGATTTTTGGTGCAAATGTTCCATGGACGCTTTTTAGTTTTTGTATGGAATCATCTACTATTTTCACGATTTCTGATAAAAGCAAATTTCGATTTTTAAGTATTTTTATTGTTTCAACAAAAAAACAAAATTTGTCGAAATATGACATAAATATTGTTTTTTCCATTAATTTCTTTGCTATTGATATTGCCGACGCTGTATCATCTAATTTGGAAAGAACGTCTTTGATCTTATCAAACTGTTGATAGTAGTAGTGGGATGCATCCAGCCAGGTTCCCCATCTTGTGACTATTAGTTCCGGTAGTAAATTTAATTCTGGGTAATTTTCATTCAATACTTTTGAATTACCCTACTTGCCGCTTTCAGAAAAAAAATTTTGACATTCGAAATCAGCAAGTCTTCATCTTCAAATTCATTTCTGACAGTTTCCGCGATACAATCAAATGCATGGGCAAGGTAGTTCACGTGAATCATTTTAGGGTATAATACATATTTTCAATGATTTTGCAGCCTTAACCACGTACGGAGCAGCGTCAGTTGTGAAAAAAAACTTTTTCGTGTAGAGTTCCCTTTGGCCAGAGAAAAGTCATGGAATCATTACAAAATCTAGCTATGGTTTCGTGATTATATTTGTCTAATAACTGCATGTTGAGAAGAAAGGGTTTTGATAAGTCTTCTGAGATCTTTCCGACAATAATATTGGCCACGTATCTTATGGTAAATTGGTCTTTAATGTGGTTGCGTATTTTATTCATGGTCTCCTGGTAAGTATAAAGGAGAAAATATTTCGAATAGTGCTTTCGTCTTGCATTTAGAGTCCGGTATAGTTTAGAAAAAACTCTTTTATTCAGAATTATTGATCTTATAAATTGGAATATCTGCGCTTATAAAAGATCGAGTCAAATCAGTGGAAAATTGTGATTTATGGAAGTCGAAGTTGATGTTAATGATGTAGAAATAAATGTCTGGATGAATTGTTTTTTCTTATGTTTCGTTGTTTCGACATGATGCGTAACTAACGATCTTCGAGATGTCAAAACCACACTTTCACAACTGTTACAAAATAAAACGCCCGAATCACTGCAAAAAGTTTTGTCAGGGAATTCACGTAAATATTTGGTTACAAGTTCACTAGCTTTAGCCTTAACTTTCGGCATGTTAACAGTGCAATATTTCGAGCCTAACACAATTTTGGTTACAGCGTAGCAGCAGAACAAGAGTGGAACTGGATTCTAAGAATTTTAACAAAGAGAAGGGCCAATCTTCCTAGAAAAAGAAATCTTATACATGGAGGGCTTGATTTATTAATTGTTTCCTGTTATTGAATTGCAAGTTTTTATTGATTCATCGTTTTTAAAAATTACCTAAACACTTCTGACAACTCATAAAACCTAAAATAGAACAAAATGAATTAAAAATATGCATTTCCCTTTAAATATGCAAAATAAAAGTCACCCTAATTGAATACTTTTGGCCCAAAACACGTTTTAAAAACTTCAAACGTGATGTACAAAGCATAGAAACAAATATGCAAATGCATAAAAATCCAAGCCTTAGTAATAACCATTGTTATGTTCTGTAAACTCATTCTTCTTGTACAGTTGTTGTTTTAAGCTAATAAAAACCCTTTTAAGGGTAAAACATTGGTTCTTCTTTATCATCATAACCAACATTTGTATATTACCGCAATATACATACGGTATATCATAGGCATTTCCTATGATTTACTAGATAATGCCTTAACTCAATCCACCACTTTTTGCTCGGATGTGCCCCATTTCAGCTATAGATTTTTTTTCTTAGGCCTCGGATTTTTTTATCTCTAATTTAGCCCACTGTTATTAGTTTAATATAAGTTATTAGTTTTTGAGTTTTTTTTTTTAATAATATGAACATTGGGTGCATTATGCAGATTGAAATATTGAAGAGTGGATGTGGACAATAAATCAAAGAGGATTTTTAAAATGTCATTTTATTATATAAAATGAATAATCTATATTTAAAATGTTTTAATATATTTGTACAGTTTTCTTATATTGTCTGTATTTTGCATATAGCCCTGAAGAAGACCTACAACGTAGTTCGAAACGTTGGCTATCAATAAAGATTTTCTCAAATTACTTGAGAAATTCATTCAGTGACCTCTACCCGGACCAATTTCTTCAACATATAATGAATAATCTTTCAGTGAAATGCACTTAAGACCTTGAAATAACTAGAATCGTCTGGTAAATAGATTGGTCACTGACTTTCAAGTCGCTATTATCGGCAGTTATTAATTTTGCTGTTCGCCTGTGAACGAACTATTTTTCTTATCTCAGTCGTTAAATGTAAATTGTTATTCCACGTTGTAAAGAACATTGTTCCAAGAATATAGACTATTAAACGATAGGAAATCAGGCTATCTTAGAAAGAATTTTACTTTCGCAATTTTTAATACTTCAATTTTAAACTATGACTTGAAGAGAGGTTGTGAAATCAGTCTGCTTATGAAATATTTCTTTTTTCTTTGTACATAACATAACAAGGAACTAGTTATAAATATTCTAAAAGTTACTTGTTTTTGTTGAAATGATTTGAGAGTGGGGGGAGAAGGAGGTGGGGAGTAACCCAAGTAATCGAAACCTCCTCCGTGATGTGTTTTATAGGGAGATGAATTAGTGACTCTCAAATGTAAAATGTATTTTAACAGATTATCGACTACAGGTTTATTATGACACCTAACGTGGAAGTTAAGTGCTGTGATGAGAAAATATAAGCCAAAGGAACTTGACAACTTAGTTTCCCTGCTCTTCATCAACCAGGACAGGCTACAATTATGAATTGTCATCAAATTTTAAGTGGTGCTTGCAATGCTGGTGATCACTGTTTTGCAGTGGGAAGCGTTGAAGGGATACCCTTTACTGTAAGTTTATTCAAGGCAAATAATAGGTTAAGTTTTGCCAGAATAAAATCCATTAGAACTAGGTTACATACAATATATCAATAAATTGATCATGTTATTACCTTCTAATGTGTCATACAATGCTCCCATATTTATTTTTATTTTTAAAATTTAAGTGGCAACTAAAATTACTTTTAAAATGCATTGGTAAAAAATATTTTATTCTTTAAACAGTAATATATATTAAGGTTGTACTAATTGATAAATTTGTTCTTTCAGAGTTTTTCATTTTTAATTGGCATATAAGTTCGATTGAAACTTGATTGTTTTGCGGCTTATCACTGATCATATCTACATAACATTTATAATTTGTTTCTCAAAGATAAAATTGTTTACTTTTTCTGTCTGAACTGTTTGTCAACTCAGCTCTTATGCAACAGTTAAAATTTTTATTACCAGCTAAATTAATTAATATTTTTAATCATCAAAGATGTTATCAGGACCACAGTTTTCTTTTGCTGCAAATTCTGACATTACTTTTTATGACATTCGTAATTCCATAAAAATAATTGTGAATAAATCTTTTTTTTATTTATTTTAAATGGGATTCAATCTCTTGTAAACAACAATATCTTTTGTAAAGTCAATTGTGATGTTTCTAGATTATTAGGGCATATTTGTTATTGTTTTCAGTTCACAGAGGCCTTGAAAATAACCTATTGTTGAGAGAATATGCCTGTTTTAAGTTTTTAAATAATGTTTTAGCTTTCATGAATTCTGACTTTGGCTAGGGATTTGATTTAAAATTAGAAGTATGCTAAAAAAGAAAATCTAAACCAACCACTTTCTGATTATATAGTACATGCACTACTAACTTTTTAAGTATTTAATAACTTTCTTTTACACTTCAGATTTGATAATTATTTCAATATCCATAATGAATTATAAAACAGGCCAAATTAAAATGGTTATACTTTTCTTTTGTGTAAAATATTTGTAACTGTGATGGGCTGTTTACTGATATGTCATTAGTTAAGTATGTTTAATTGGCCTCCATCCTTGTGGATCTTTAATTGATTTTGGTTGGGAATAATTTCATATATATCTACATTATCCATTTTATTTCTTGCGTTTTTGATTTTAACAATTTTAATGTTTAATTTAGCATAAGTAAATTTAGTTTGTAAAAATTTGAAAAAATATCTTTAGTAATTGATGCAATAAAATATATTTGAAACGATACCTAATACTTTGGTGTTATAATGTCTTTATTTTAATTAGCTAAGTTGTAACTAAAATATAAGAGGAGTTTAATTTAGTTGTGAATGCATTAACATTTATTATTGACTCAAAGTATTATTGTGTATAATGTGTTAAAAATCAAATTAATACTACTCTATGATTTCTTCAAATTTTAAATTTTCTTGTCTAACTTCACTTTATCAATTAAAATATGTTTGATTTTACTAGTTTAGATTATTGTATTTTTATTCTTTAATAAACAAATAACAAATGTTTAATATTAGCTGATTATGTCATAGCAATAACCTATAATTAGGTAATGTGCTGTGAATATTATAAATATACTGTATATTTTATATTAATCGTATATAATGGGAAACATAAATGAAAATTACCAGTAGAAATGATAAAGATGTGTTCATAAATTAAGACAAAAAAAAATTGTCTAGTTTTATTATTCTTAGTAATTGTTTCGCCTTGCATGGAAGTGATAGAAGCCTGTAATATTACTCTAATTGCAACATTTTAAATTTATTTAACAGAATTATGAGAAAATTCCAAAGATTTATGTCTCATTATTACTGTGTATTAACTTTCATGCCTTAATTTCTTAGACTGAATAAAAAAACTTTAATTTCTTAACCTATTTTTGAAAGTTATGTACTCAAAACAAAAAATTGATATCACTATCACAATTTTATAGAAATCTCTGTTTCAAAGGTTTATTAAGTTTTATTATATTTATTAAGCTTATGCTGGACTACTCGAGATAATGGACTACCATACGATAGCTAAGGGCATGTAGGGCTGCATAGGTTTTGTTTTTATTCTTTGAACTTACCCGATACTCCAAACATTCTACCATGTTGGATCCTGAGCAGGATGCTGTTTTGTAAAAAAAAGAAAAAGTGCAAACTCCACTAGTTCACTACTATATTGTTATTGTCATTCATTATTTGATGTTTGTATACTATTAGTCAGTATTGCAAGGTTGAGATTTTTTTTATATTTTGTTTGTTTTTTATTATATTTTTTTGTTTTTTGTAGGGTTTTTTATAGTTAGCCTTATTATTTCAACTATTAAAAACTTTCACCATTTTTATCAAATTGAAAATAAAAATACGAAAGTAAATTTATAACTTTTATAAAAATTATGCCCAAAAATTTTGGTAAGGATAATAAAAGCAATTTTGTGACACTATAATTTTCAACAGATATATCATTTCTTTCGAATAAACTACAAACATTGGAATTAGATTGTTCAACACATGTTTATTTTGATTATTACTTTATATATATATATGTATATATATATATATATATATATATATATATATATATATATATATATATATATATATATATATCTGTATTTTAAAAAATATCAATTTTGAATTGAGAATAAAAAATATAACCTTATTAGTGAACGCGTATACTTCAATTTTGTATACCTCATGTTCACTAAAAGATTATAAGGATTCTGTTAACACTGTTATACGCAAAACAATTATTAAAATTATGAAGTCTATTTATTTTTTTATTTTTTTGATTTATAACATTAAATGACCTATATTTGATTGGTTCATTATACAGATTTACATACTATCATCAATTTTACAATTCTGCAAGTAATTAAATTCAGCTTGAATAAACATAAAATATAGAGTATGGTCATAATATTCACATCTAAAACACCCAATATTACCAAACCATGGTAGTCCAAAGTAACAATGGTAATCCAAGTAATCTGATAATTCGTTATGAATAAAAAAAGATAAAATATTACTATAATCTAAAATGGTAAATTGAAACATAACCTGATTAATGTCCTTTGTAACTTTAAACTAACTTAATTGATTTAAGAATTCTGGGCTTACTTGTCACCTTCTTCAATCATTCTTCTTACTTTAAATTAATAAAAAAAAAATGGTTGAAATAGCTTTGATTACTGTAATTATATATATATTTATTTATCTTTATTTTCATAAATAGATACAGGACTAAGTACAAGAGAAAATTTAAAATTGAAGTTTCAAAACATCAAATAGTGCAAATTTTTTCTTTTTTTGTCATCTATGAGTTGTTCCTACTCTTAGGACAGTGGGGGTCCTAAATTTTGCTTAACCAGTTCTAGTTAGATTAGGGATCTTTGGCGAGTATCTGACATCACTCAGGCTCAGGAACTCTCATTTTATGTCCCTTTCTAAGGACGGTATAATCAATTACTTCTTTTAAAACATCTTAAGGCCACCTACCGGGCTGCGAACCTGCGATCTTAGGCATAGTAGATTGTTATTCTAACCACTAGATCACAGGTGACCTAATATCAATGAATATCATGACCTAATATCTGATATCTATGAGTTCAACTAATTTTAAACTTAATGTTCACATATTCACAAACAATTTTAATGATGAATGAAGTTAATCTTTCTGAAGATTTGATCTCATGAGTATTAATAATGTTAATTAATTTTTCTGGAAATAAAAGAGATAAATATGTTTTTCCTGACCTGTTGTTTGTTTCTATCATCTGGTCCTATAAGTTTCTTAAATTTTCACCTTTAAAGTTGTTGATTTCCCATGGACCTCAACTGTATTATTAATAAATAAATACAATTTATTAAACCAGTATGATGAAAAATTATATTTGTTTATTTAACCATCACTTTAATCGTACAAATACTCCTTGGCAATCGGGTAGCTAATTTGATATATCGCTCCTATGTATCTATTTAATTCTATTAAAATTGTTGACATTCATTGGTACTTTAATTATTCCATTATTTAAACAATCATTTGCATTTATAAGTTATTTATATGTTTTATTTTTTATATTTTTTGAATAGAAGTAGAATATAAGAATTTAAAAAGATTTTTGTTTTTTATTTGTTATTTTGGTACTTGTCTGTTTTGACGTCCATTGACCCCAGTGCGCTCCTCTGGCACTTATAATGTAGGGTAATAGTAGCAGGTAGTTAAGAAAAGTGACACTTGGGGCGCTGGGGTCTATGGATGTCAAAACAGACAAGTACCGTTATTTTTATAGCTATTCTTATTTTTTTTAAACAAAAATGTTGATAATACTATTTATTTAAAACTTATTCGTATAAAAATTATTACTTGTATTTTGCATAGCTATTTGTTAGATTCTTCTTTTAACAATGTAATAAAAAATTGTTGGTATTATTTTTATAGTAATTTTTGTAGTTTGGTGAGTGTATGTTGAATTTTCAAATTCTCCAGTATTTATCAGCTGTTTTTATCTAACCCTATCCAGCTGGGGTCCAGTAACCTTCCTTATGATTCATTAGTTGCAATTGAGCCCTGGAGGTGGTGGGATGCTTCTTGGGTGCATTATTCATGTTTTGTTTTGTTTTTTGTTGTTTTTTTTCTCTATCTACCCTGAGGATGAGATGTCTGAATAGGCGAAATATTAGACAAATAATTTCAATTTCTGTTTTAGTTTGGAGACTTAAGGGCTTTTCGTTGGAATTTTTCACGGTCGAAAAATTTATATAAGGTCTCTTTATACTTTTCAATAGTAATTTATTTATGTTTTTATGATTGGAGACAGTATAGGAAATATTGTTGATGGTATCTCCATCTTTGTTCTTCTTTTTAGAGAGGAAATAATTTTCAGTTACACGGTTCATCCAGCCGCCTCTCCTATTTGCCCTCAAGATGATCTACAAAGTAGTTCGAAACGTCGGCACAAATAAAAAATAAGTCTTCACTTATTTGGTGTTAATTTATGACTGCCCCCCCCAACTATTTGCATCCTCTATTTTTCTTTTTAATTTGTTATAACCATGGATTTGAATCTTAACAGTTGCCAACCAAAATTAGCTATTGTCTACTGATAATACAGAAATCTGCTTGATTAATAATCTATTAAAAAAAAAGTTTTGTACCAAAACAATTTGAATAACAGTGTATTATTGCACTTAAATATGTAGATTCTAAATGTACTGTAAAACAATAAAGATGTTTGACTTTATTATTGAACAAATTTAATTCCGGAACACATTTTTACTGATTCAGCTTCACTTTGACATGGATTTAGTTCCATGGTGTATATATTAAAAGTAAAAAGAAATCTTCGCCTATGGGTAGTTCTTGATCTAACCTGCTTCTTAATTTCTTTGCCAAACTGTGACTTTCTAAGAAGTAAGATAACTTAAAATAAATTACATCATATTTAAGTTTAATTCTAAAAAGCTATTACAATGGAGCAATTCATTTGTGAGATGAACATTGTGTTCATAACCTAACCTTGATAAAATTTGAATGCATTCATGTATCAATTATGATCTCAATTGAAATTTATCTATTGATTACAATTATATTAATATTTTAAAAGACAATCTAAAAAGTCACTGTTATAAGTGCATAGAGTAGAAAAGATTTTAATGACCACATCAGTGAACATAGTTTATTCCATAATAATTGTGTTCCACTGACAATTATGCCATTGTGATGTTCTATTTGTTACCATAAGGTGATTCATGCTCTTGTGAAAACATATTTTATTGTGATAGTAGTTTGCTAATATTTCAGTGTATAGTTTATATTATATTTCTTGAGAATTAATGGAGTGTAGTAATGTCTCTGTAATAGCAAGAAAATTAAATAATAAAAATTTAATAATGTTATATATTTGTAACAAGGATTAAATTTCATCATGTCTCCACCATTTAGGGTATACTGTTGTATCATGGTAATAGTGTTCTTCAGATCGCCCTCTAATGCTTCAACAAGGATGCCATTTATGCATCACAACTCTGCTATTATAAAGTTTATGTCATACGCAGTAAATAAGCTGAAGAATGCTTCATTATGTACTAATACTTTTAAGTAAAGTAAAAAAAAAACAAAAAAGACTTAGTTTAATTTTCAACAACTTTATATATTTTCTATTTATCTTTTTACAACTTTATGATTTCATGTTTTTCTAATCGAGTCACTGCTTATTGGTGAATAAATATGGCTAATTCAATTCTTAAACATAACCTAGAATGTTGAGAAAGCTCATTTTGGGAAATAAACACCGTCCTAAAATTTGGGCATACTCTAAAAGCCAATTAGGAATCATAGCTGACTCATAGAAATAATCCATGTTATTATTTGATGTAGCGTAAGATATTTTCACAATCTAGTGACAATGAAATAAATTTCACATTGTATCTTTTTATTCACAACTGACAACTAGATAGTGACGACAACATAACATACTTTTTATTTTATTTTAATGAGACAAAGAAGTATAGAAGTTTAAAAAAGTTGTTGTTTATTTATAAAAACTACCTTATAATAACATGCTTAAGGATTCAATGTGCAATGTGGCATTGGTAGATTATGGCCTTGTTCCTCTGATTTCATATTGTTAAAATATTATTTATTTTATTCTATAACTTATTAAAATATAAATTCTCAAAATTATGTCAATATAATAACAAAATATATAAGTTAAATCTTATCAAAGTTCTAAGGAACAAAAATCAGTTGTATTTCTAACAAATTTCCTACAGGTTTAAATTTCATATCAAAAATTGTTTACTTATAACTTTATTTTTTTTTAATTTCTGGGACTTATCTGGCCATAACTTCTCTGAGTCTTAGACTTGTATGAACTAGGTTTCATTTTGAAAATATGCTTATTATAATTTATGAATATGGTAAATAAAAAAAACTAAGGCATTCCAAAATGTGATTTTTAACATCTGTTTGTTATACTTGATAGTGACCCAATTAAAAATTATTTTTAGATTACATACAATGGCAGTTGGTTGTACGTTGACTTTATAAAAAAAAAAACATTCTTGGTTCACAACTTTCTCTAATACTTATTTTAAGTTTCATATAACTTTCCGTTTTTGAGCTAGACTTATCAAGCACTTTTACACACCTACTCATCAGAAAGAGATCATTTTGAGAGATTTAGTTATTTCTAATACAAATATTTCATAATCACAGTATTTTCTCTTACTCCATATTTGATACAACAGTAAGCGAAAATAATTTAAACAGTTATAAGTTGATCCCTTCAATATTCTTATAACATTTCTTTAACTGTATATTGCTTAAATTTTAACTGTATGTACTGTATATAGTGGACCTATAATTTTTGTTATTATTTTTATTGCTCATTTGAAAATTTTTCTAGTCCATCGTCTGACACAATCAGTTTTCCACACTTGTGGTAGTTTAGGGTGATTAGATTGTGTTCTGGCTGCTCGAGATCAACCCCCAAAAAAAAAAAAAATCAACAAAGGATTTCACAATTATCACATTAAATTTTGCATGGGGGGATTGGAGCAATGGATCCTTTGTTAGTAACAAAAATAAGTGTTGAATCACAGAAGCAAACACAATGAAGCATAATTCTCATGTCTCTAGCTATTGTTCTGATACCAAAAACATCATGAAACTATTTTATAGAATTTTACTTTGAAGACATTTTGATTTATCTATTTAACCAAGATTTATTTTATTAAATCAATTTTTTTTTTTAGGCTTATGCAGCAGGATGCAACATAGTTATTCTTGCTAGCACTTTTGAGCGAGTACAGATAATCCCAGGAGCAATCCATAACTATGTTCGAATCAGTTGTGTGGACTGTTCAACCGATACTGGAAAGATAGCTGCTGCTTATGAAAATCAAGTGTGCATATTCGAACCTACACCATTAATACATAACAACAGCGCCCATGTAAGCTAAATATTAATGTGTACACTATGATATGTTATCCTTTCCTACTGACATTTTGAAATGAATAGTGTCGTTTATGTCATTTCTTTTAGCAATTAGATTATCGATGGGTGGAAACAGGCTCATGGGAAACCGAATCTCATATTACTGCCTTATCATGGAACTTGGAAGGAACAAGACTTTTAACTGGAGGAGATGTTCTTCAGTTGTGGCATCAGAACACCCCTGGTCACCTCCTAGATGATGACAACGAAGGTTTGTGTTTGGTTAATACTTATGTATTACATGGCCATCCAGAATTTCTTCTATATCCTTCCCTATTATTTTTTTTATCACTTCTGCTTTGGTTTTTTTAGTTTTTTTCAAAGCACCCTTTTAAGTTATATTTTTGAAATATTTTTTATTTTTATATTTTTTTTTTTTTTTTAAAGAAACTGTTTTGAAATTGGGCACATTCCATTCCATAAATTTAAGTTAAATAAAATTTGATCTAAGATCAGAATGTGGATGTTTTTTAGGTTTTAAAACTTACTTTTATCGTTCCAAACAAACTATACTAGACAACATGAAATTAGGCGGCTCAAAGAAAATGTAGTGTTGCCGCTTGTAACGAGAATGTGGGCGTGGTTTTACTCAAAACTGCCAATATTTGACAACAATGTGCTAGCAATGTTGCCTAGTTCTCCCGGTTTCAGTTATTTGGTTTTTACCCTTGGTACGCTAGTGTAGTGACATAGTTGGCAACACCGCATTTTCTTTGAGCCGCCTAATTTCATGTCGTCAATTATAAATGTGTACAACTATGGATTGAGGCTCATTGTGAAGTGTAGTTTTAATATAAGTTACTTAAGCTTAAATTTGTATTTTTATAAACTTACTAAATAGTAATAGTTCTTATTCAATTATATATATATATATATATATATATATATATATATATATATATATATATATATATATATATATTTCATAAGTTAAAGTAAAATTAATATTTAAGAAAAGTAAGTAATTTTATTTTTTTAAATTAATTAATTACCTTTTTTTTTTTTTTTAAAGAGAAAGGATAGGCCCTCGACCGGGATTTGAACCCGGAACCTTTGTCTAGACCTTTAGACAAAGGTTCCGGGTTCATATCCCAGTCGAGGGCCTATCTTTTCTCTTTAAAAAATAAAAATATTTAAAAACTCAAAAAAAATGACCAATAATTATAAAAAATTAATTATTTACCATTTGATAAACAAAATTGGATTAAAATATAATATAATAATAATAATAATATAATAATAATAATAATAATATAATAATATAAGCTAGTACAGTACCCCCTTTCCGCCTTTCCGCCTAATGGCGGGCCAACCTCCATTTTATAAATTATATAAATGTTCATTTAATTGTACTACTCGTTGGTCAAACTGTATAAGTGCAATTCACATGTAATCTATAGTTCAAATTTTATGATTTTTTTTTAATTTTAGCATAAGCTGTGAAAAAAAATGTTTAGGTTTTTATCCCATTACTAGATGACCCGGTGAACTTCGTATCACCAACATATATTTGTGAAAAATATGGTTAAAACTTAAAACAAAATTTTTATCTACATTAAATGCAACACAGTTAGACATTTAATCAATTTAAAGCTTTCTGATGTACTATATTATTTGTCTTTTTTCGCAGTGCGTAAATGTATAAAGATGATGGTTTGCCGACTCGCGAACATGCGACGTATAATTGCCCATGCACGAAGCAGGTAAACTCTAAGTTGATACCGCAAATTTTCAACGACTGGTCTAGCGATTTATTTATGTTCATCGCAAAGGCCAGACGCAAGGGAAATTGTAGACACTTAAAATCAAATGCAAGTCCGTTTGAATGATATAATCCTTTCCTTTGTATTTTCCCTTGATGATCTTGGCTTCAATGACGTTATTCATTAGCTTTTTCACAGCCAGTTGATTAATGTTAAGTAGCATAATCACAACGTATCCTAATTTTAATTGTAAATTGTGAGGTGGTAGTCCATGCAATTCCAGGGAATTTAAAAATTCTGTGGGATAGTTGACTACATCATCCTGGTTTGTAACTGTGTCAACTGATTTGTAAGGAATTAATTCTCCTGGAAGAAAATTCTGAAAATTTAGTATTCGTTCCGTCCAGTGCCTTCAGTGACCTGTGGTTGGCCATCATTCCAAACGATCAAATGCATATCTGTAGAATCTTGGCCATTGCACTGTTTTTGGCGTGTTGCGAACTGTTGCTTCAATGGTTTACATGTTTAGCGGTAATTTCAATGCGGAATGTGCAGTTCGTCCACCTTCTAACAATGTTGCAGCTATTCCAGATGAAGCCATCACTGGGGCTACTTCATTTTGCGATCTTATCTTTGCCAACAGCAATGAATTTAGGAACGTTTTTTCTGTCCGGGAGCATCAAGGAATTAAATTCCACCAGATCCACTGTTCACAGCTTCCACCCAAGTATCATACACAATTCTTTGTTGTTCATTTGTTCATGAATGATCAGTTGCGGAACATTTGAACGAATCGTTTAGGCCAATACTTCAGTATCGTATTGTTGTTCTCTTTGCAACTCGTGGTTAAATGAATCGCACATAGGACGACTTGGTGCTGTCATGCCCCAACACGACAAAACTTTATTTACCATTAATAAACACATATCTTTATCATGATTAATGTCTCATTGTAAATTTCTGCTGTAATTTGTAGTGTAGGATTCAAAGCTTGACAACGCACATGATGCAACACATCCTCAGACATGTCATCCCTATATTTATCCACAGTTTCCGACGCTGAAACAATTTCGTTAATGCGTTTCACCTGTAATAGCGTGGCATATCAGTGTACAAAAAAGTGCGAGCATAATCTATTTGACAAATTGAGAAGAAACTTGTTAATGTGGTCGATGGTGGACGTGTCGCTCTATCTACCTTGTTCTCTTGATTGAAATACTCTCTTTTTTTTTTTCATTTTCTAGATGAACTGTCAGATGGACTACTGTAGGATATCTTTCGTGAATTGCAAATGAAAATATGCGCCAAATAGCTTTGTTGCCGCTTATATAGCAACCCATTTGCATTTGTTACAGCAAAGATGGCCATGTCGCTACATTTGTTAACATATTTACTTTATTGATTTGACGGAGTTACAATATTCCACATTGATGTGAGCTACAAAAGCTTTGGACAATATTGGCAAGTATGGAACAATCCAACGATTGTCTACTTCAATCTCAATCAATCTTGTCATTTTACCTTCACAACTACCGATCACCCACGGTCCGCAACTGATCGCTGACGATACAATGGGTTACCGTCATTTCCTGTGATGGTTTCAGCAATCAGGTCTCTCGGGTATCGCTTGGAACACATGCCGTCGACCATACAGGGTGAGTTGTTGAAAACTCCGCAAGGTCCATGTATCATGTGTTTAGTCACTACTGCATGCAATTTTGGTCGACTGTTTTATCGGGAATCTCAGCTAGGAACATTTTATATTGGAAAATTAAATTGTCGTTTTTAGCATTTTCCGTTACTTATTATTTATGTTTCTCACCATTTAAACCTTCCCTGAACTTCCACAAATATTTCAAGATCAAAATTAGTCAAATTGGTCCAGCCATTCTTCAGTTGTAGCGAAACAAACGGTCAGCCATTGATTTTTATATATAAGATTATTTTTATTTTACATTGTAATTATATCACATATGTAAAACAAAATACAGTAGAACCTCGATTATCCGTCAGGGTACAGGACCAAGATGGTGACGGATTTGGGAAATAGACGGACATAGGAGTGAGTCATATGTCTCATATATATGTACACATAAATTGAACAATATATTCCAAACTTCCTACATTATATATGTACTTACTCGTAACTTATTTATGTACTAATAAGCTATACATATATAGTAAAAATATTTTTTTTTAAATTATAATAATTACCTACATCGACAGCTAAAAGCACAATCATTGTATGTCCAATTTTTCCCTCTAGAAAAATTAACATCAATTTAAAGGTGGAGATAAGCTCTTTCCTCGTGCACAAACGTAGTATGCCCCTTCTTAATAATCATTAAATGATTATATAGAAGGGACATTCTCTAGGGGTCCCCTGCATGTTTTATATCATTAACTGTCGTCCGAGGAATAACTTAGATTTTTGCTAAGATTGAAGCACTTTCACCTTTTCGTAAACGTTTTACAATTTCAAACTTAGTAGCGAGTTCTAAACTCTTCCTTTGTCTTTTTTCCGACATTATTATACGTACCTTTAAGAAACGACAAGTACCTATAAGACAAGAATGAAGACTGAAGGTAGTTTGGAAGCTACATTAGGTAGAAATGAGGAGATAATTAATTTCTGAGAAGTGTGCGAAGAAGCCTAGGTTTTGAGTAAACAACAGATTCGAGGAAAGAAAGTTGTCAAGACACAACGATTGATTCTTAGCCGGTGTCTATGACTAGCAACCAAACTATATACATATATACATCATTTTTTTTTTTCAAACTGAGTTGACGGTTAACAGAGATTGACGGATAATAGAGGTTTTACTATATTATAAGTTCACAAAAAACATTTTTATATGTGTACATATTTTTTCTTTTTTTTAACGCATTACAGGACAACTAAGAACCACATGTATTTATGAGATGAAAATAGTTGACTGGATGATCTAATGTGAAGGAGATAGTTGGGGGGTGCAGTCAAAAAGAACACTGAATAAGTAATAAACTTATAATTATGTGCTGACGTTTCGACCTACAGTGTAGGTCATCTTCAGGGCTATGAGAGAGAAACAAACAGAACAAAAAAAATCAAAATGTACAGTAACAATAATATGGTGACAAGTAATGTAGAAAATTAAAATAGTGGCAGATATGAAGATGGAAGATAACGAATATTAAAAAAGTGACAGAATATAATAAAACTAAGATATAGACAGATTTAAAAATAATGATAATGAAAAGAAATTAAAATAGTGACAGATATAATAAAATTAAGATAAAGACAGATATAACAAAATTAATGATAATGAAAAGAAAATGAAAATAATGACAGATATAATAAAGAAAGACAGATTTAATAAAAATTAAAGAGAATGAGCAGAAATGATAAATTATAAATAACGCATGTAAAATAAGATACAGAAAATAAATGTACAGAAAGGATAGTAAAGTAAAAATGATATAAAGGAAAATCAAAAAGGAGGAGGTAAACAAAAGAAACAAAATGAGAATATTTACATATACAAAAAAAGGGGTTGGAACATGAAGAATAAAGAAAAAATAGTAAAATAAAGATATAAAATGTATGATAACGGACTTAAAGATGTTACATGTAACAGAAAAGTATGGAACTGTATGTACAATAAATAATGTGAATAATAGAAATACTATTGTACAGTAACAATAGTGTACAATGACTGTTTGAAAAATAGTAGATAGGATTAATGAATTTGAAAAATAAAATTAGTGAAATACTATTGTACAGTAACAGCAGTGTACAAAGACTGTTTGAAAAACAGTACTATAATAATACTATTGTTATTGTACAATAGTATTTCTATTATTCACATTATTTATTGTACATACAGTTCCATACTTTTCTGTAACATGCAACATCTTTAAGTCCATTATCATACATTTTATATCTTTATTTTACTATTTTTTCTTTATTCTTCATGTTCCAACGCCTTTTTTTGTATATGTAAATATTCTCATGTAAATGAGAGAGAGAAGCCGGCTGATTGATGTAACGGCTGGCTAATCAATGGCTAATAACATTAGCCAGCCATTACATCAAACGGCTTCTACTCTCTCCAAATCGCCCTGAAGATGACCTACACTGTAGGTCGAAACGTCGGCACATAATTATAAGTTTATTACTTATTCAGTGTTCTTTTTGACTGCACCCCCCAACTACCTCCTTTACATTAGATCTTCCAGTCAACTAATTTCATCTCATACTCGTAAATATTCTCATTTTGTTTCTTTTGTTTACCTCCTCCTTTTTGATTTTCCTTTATATCATTTTTACTTTACTAAGACTCTCACCGGCTTTATGACTTTTCCCCTAGCCATACTCCACGTTAGAAACGGAAGCATGCAGCGATGGATCGGGACAACTAGCAAAAGCAATTAAGGGAGGGAGACCTAGGCTGTATAAAAGGGCCAGATATGATTATTATTTACTTTCATATATATTTATAAAATCGAATTCTTCATGAATGTATGTTTTTATTAAAACCTATAATTAAATAGAGAAGATCTAGGTACACGTTACAGAAAGTATAATTAAATAATTTATAAAAAGTTAAAGTTATATTAATTTAAAAATTAAAAGTTGGTTCTTTGAAAGTTTCACAAAGAACAGACCGAGCTTTTTATTTTTATATGTAATGCATTTTATAACATATGATAATAATTTTTTAAGTATTTATGAAGTTTCTAATGTGGTTGACTTGTATGCTAAAGTCGCATCATAGTGAAAGTTTTGAATTTATATGAAACACAAAGAAAATCAATGAACCAAATCTAATATGTTGCATTGTAAGATCACAAAGAAGATGGAACAGAATGAAAATCATATCTGTTCCACTGGTAGAATGAAATGAGCCATTTGTTAGAATGAGTGACCAATCTCTACTTAAGGTTTTGTTTTGTAATATTTTAATAATAGCCTATCATTAATTATTATTTTAGTACATTTATTATTTATTGGTTGATTAATTTGCTTTTCTTTGTATTTATTTAGGAATGACATCAAGTGGAGTGACTTTTGAGATTGGTGAAGAAGCATGCAGTAGCCTGAGTGGTGATGGGGTAAAACCTCCTGACGAGGAGAAAGGATGGGAATGTGTATGGAGCTGTAGGACTTCATCACCTGTAATACACATGGCTTTCTCTCCAGATGGAACTCTGTTTGCCACTGCTTCACATAATGACCGGCTTGTTAAAATTTGGTTTGAAAATAAGCAATGTAAGTGTTATTATAATTTGTAGTTATGATATTCAGGCTGACTTTGTTTTTTTGTTTTTTTACTACTTCAGGCTATTTGAGGCAGGAGTTTAATTAAATAAAATAAAAAAAAGCAACTCCCAAAAGTTCATTACAAAAATGTATCTAGAAAAATAATTTGGAGTTAAGGCCTTTTGACGTAAAATAAATTGAAAATCACATCTTGTATGGTTTGACTGGATGGAAATGAATTAATGTTTAGTAATGGGTTGAATTGATCAGGAGGGCAGCCAAAGATAACACAAAATATGCAAAACTTATTTATTGGGCTAACGTTCCAGCCCAAGATGTAGGCCAAAATATTGCCATAGTAAAATAATTTTTGCTTATTTTGTGTATCTTGGACTGCATTCCCTGACCAATTCGATCTATTATTAGAATTATCCGGTCAACTATTTTCCACTCCAAATCAGAAATAATGTTTAGTTTTCTCGTAGGAATTCATATGCCCAATATTAATTATAAACAATTATATCTATTAGATTACACCTTGTCCAAAAATAAAATTCTTAAAAATACGTTTTCAATAAAATGTACACAAAAAAAATTATTAAAATGTACAAAAAAAAATGTAATGCTTGTATTTGTAACTAAACCTATAAAATTTATTTTAGAAATAAAATATGTGAGCATGAAGAATTAATAGTAAGCCATTCTACAAGAAGGTTATCACGTTGCACAGGAAGTAGTCTTGTTGATTAAAAGATGCAGTTGATAAACTCACTACCCAAGCCATTTTTAAAAACATGATTATTGATTTCATTTTTTTAAAGTTTATTTTGGTCAATTTTTTATTTATTATTATTAATAATGAATTGCTTTGACATAACAACAAAAAGAAAGTTCTTATCTCCATCTCTAGGTTGATTGATCTATTTGAAGTTGTACTTTTCAATATACCAAATAAAAAAGTGTGTTTTCTGAGCCAATTTCCTTGAGATTCAGTATCTAACCCATGGATCACCCCACGACGATCAATCATAGGTTTTCTTTGTTACCCTCTCCCTTATTTTAAAATGACAACTGATAAGACATTTAATGGAGGATGGAAATAGTTGGGGAGTGCAGTCATAAACAAAATAAACATTTAGCTCCCTAAATTTAATAAACATTTAGCTCCCTGCACAAACATTTAGCTCATCACTTAGAGCAACGCATTTCCTCCTTAAATGCTGATTTAACTCCCTTTTTCCAAATTCTATAGCCAATGCCCTCAATCATGTCACCACATCAAAATCCCACATTATGTAATTTCTCGATAAGACATTTGATATGAATATTACTCAACTACTTATGATGGAAAAATGTTCTATAATCAGAATAATGAGGCATTTAAAAAAATGCAAAATCAATATTAATACTTTTAGTTGATTATTTTTATTAATGCACCTTTGCCACAAAGAAATCTAAATGCAAGATGTCAAGTAGTTTCAAATGATACATAAAATTTCATATATTTTTGTAAAATATAATGTTGCATGGTATGGTGATATTAGATATTGGTTCAATGCTAGGTATTATATATTAAAGTAATTAAATGCTTGTTATAACTTGACTGGTAATTATGTTTATTACTGGTACTCAATTCAAAATAACATCCATGAAAGGGTTATTCATTTTTAAATCTATGCTTAAACCTATTTATTTAGTTAATCGATTAATGCTTAAATAATTCCAGATCAGACCATAACTTTCATTGGTATACACAAGTATCATATAGGTGCATGTGTTGTGTAGATAGGTACAAATATAATGAAAAAAAAACAACCCAAAACCATTAATTTGACATCCAAAATCACCCTGTAACTCTCAACCATCTCAATTCTTTGTAATCCTGAACTTAGTGAAATGTTTTTCTTGATCTTGATAATCTTAGTTAGTTATATATTATATATACTTAGTTTGTTGCAATGGAAAGAAATTTTATTGAATAAATAAAGGTGTTATTAATTTTATGAGATATATTAACTCTCAATCATCCTATCCTTTTTTTTTTTTAGTATTGTTCCCCTCAAAGAGCGCAGATCAGCAATCTATCTCTTTTGGACATCCCTCTGCGCATGAGCTTAATTATGGATTTGTTTACATTTCGCATCCGAGAGCTGTAACTCAACTTTCTTGGAGAAAGACTAGTAAATACATGCCAAAGTATGTGTCACATATTATCACACTAGGTTTAACCATTATATGCAAAAAGGGTACTCAAGCTCATTTTCAACTCCAATTCTATTCTAATACCGAAATAATTAGTTCTTCACAAATGAGCTCTTGTGCCTCTTTTGTTGTACAATTTGTAAAAAAAAGAAAAAAAAAAAGCTCATTTGAAGGGAAAAGGAAGCTGAAAATAAAAAATGAGTTCTCAATCAAAAAGGCACACGAATCCTTGTGTTCTTTTTCCTATTTATCATCTCAATTGTCACATTAAATTTAAAGTTTGTTTTACATTTATGTTACTTCTTATATTCCCGCATGTAGTGATGTATTGCCCTATTTTGGTGCCCTTTGGTTCTACCTTTGAATCCATCCTCGAAAAATATGCTCCTCTATATAACCACATCATAATATCCGGCGATTTAAATATGCATCTTTTTACCGAATCCAAGGACAGCCTATGTCCGGAACATCTCTTCTGTCCTTTGCATCTCTCCATTGTTCCATTTCCTCTCACTCGTCAAACTGATAACTTGTTAGATCTCTTCAGAAATTTCTTTCCTCCTCTGAACATGCTGTCCCATTTCTATCTCATGGCTTGATCCAAATTTGATATAATATCCAAATTATAGAGATTCGTATTTTATATTATATCCAAACTCTAGAGCTACTCCCTAACCTAAAGAGCTACTCCCTACAATCTGTCGTGAAAACATCTCACCTTCCCTTGAAAACCTCTCAAAAACTCAACCTTTTGTGGCCAGCCTGCTCCCTGGATGAATAAAAAAATGTAAGTCCTGCAAAGGAAGCGTGAAGCAGCCCACAGATGCTTTTGACATACAAGGCTTACTGGTGACTATCAATATCAATATTGTTCAGGGCTCACCGCAATTTTACACAGTCTACAAATCAGAGAGGCGAAATAAAATAAGACAAAATAATAAATAGATAAAACTCCCATATAGCCCTTTTTGCTGTACCTAATCCTAAATCTGAATGCCAACTCCTTTGCAAGCTCTCCCTTTGTAAATCCTCTCCCACAGACTATCTCATCTTATCTCTTATCTTTTCCAACCTCTCCAAACCTCTTGAAAGAATACTCCAGTCATAAATGCTAAAATTTCTCAAACATTTCAAGCCATTCAACTCATCAAGCCATTCCAATCCATCTTTGGTCCCGGTTTCTCCTCACAATCCGCCCTTTTTAAAATCACCATTGAAATACTACTGTGATAAAAAAGTAAGGTGAAATTGTCATTTAAAACTCCCGAGCATTAGGAAGGTAGGTAATTCAAGCGTCTGTTTGTCAAAAGGTTTGAATATCTCCGAGTTACCTGTGTTTTTGTAAACAACCAAAAGTGAATTTTTCGATTTTTACAATGGGTGATTTTGTTGAGCAAAGAACTTGCGTCAAACTTTGTTTGCTGAATGAATATTCTTGTGCAGACACGTTGAAAATGTAGCGGAAGGCCTTTGGTGATAAAACTATGGCACAAAAAAAACGTTTATAAGTGGTACGAGTTCAAAGCGGGCGGAGAAGATGAACTGCACTCTGCACGACCATCAACGTCTATCAACGAGGGCCATGTCCAAAAAATCAAAGATTTGGTGCTTGAAAATCGTCGATTGACAATTAGAGACCTCCCTGATAGTGTTGGAATATCATTTGGCTCAGCCCAAACCATTTTGAAGGATGCTTTGTGTCTCAAACGCGTCAAGTCTCGATTGGTGCCAAAAACGCACAACTGTTTGGAAAAAAAAGTGTTGCGTTGATGTGTGAGAAACTTTGCTGTCTGACTATCAGGACCACTTGAAATGCATCATTACTGGAGACGAGACTTGGATTTACGCATAAGACCCTGAAACCACCAACCAATCCAGCAAATATCGTGCAAAAGGTGAAGTAAGACAGAAAAGACCACGGCAAAGTCGTTCGAAAATCAAGGTTATGTTGACAGTTTTCTTTGATTATCGTTGTGTGGTGCACTATGAATTCCTTCCGCCGGGCCAAACTGTCAACAAAGAATTATTTGAGCATTGTGCGTCGTTTGCGTGAAGCTGTTCGTCTGAAACGGCTGGAATTATGGGCGACAACTCTTGGTTCCTTCATCACGATAATGCACCGGTTCACAGTGCATTGGTTTTTTGCGAGTTTTTTGCCAAAAACTCGATTCATATCGTACCGCAACCACCGTATTCAACTGATTTGGCTCCAGGTGACTTCTGGCTATTCAGCAAACTCAAAAGGCCAATGCGGGGACGCCGTTTTTGACACGATTGAGGAGATAAAACCGAATGAAAGAAGGTCTTGAAGGCTATACCGAAAAAAGACTAGGAGGACTGGAAAAAGTGTGTTTTATCGGATGGGGATTACTTTGAAGGGGATGAAATTGATTTGAAAGAATAAAGAATTTATATTTTATAAACAAATAGGAGTAAAATCCTACCTCCACCTCTACGTGGTATTCCTAGGTTAACGCTAACGGAGGCGGTACCGAGCCATGGTGGTATAACCATCACGAAGTGCAGGAAATGGCATTTCGGGGGCAGATGGGGCTCCTAGCCGCAGTGAAGGCCACCTGTCTAGGGGTAGGGTAACCCAAAATCAAGATCCCTGGTCCTCCAGGTTGGGGTTGACGTTGGGCCAGCACCTCATCCTCATAAAAAATAGAAACCTTCTTTCAAAACTGACAAAACAGCCTCGGAAAAACGGTCAAATGGAATACGATAACGGCCACAGAAACGGACTATAAGAATAGGAACTTGGAATGTACAGGGAATTAGAACAAAGAGAAAAGAAGTTAGTGAGGGACTAAAAGAGCTAAAAATGGATATCATAATATTATCCGAAACCAAAATAAAGGGAAAAGTAAATGAAATCTACGATGATTATATTCACTTTTTTAGTGGGGTGGAGAAAAGTGAGAGAGTAAAAGCTGGAGTATCTATTCTTATCAGGAAAAGATGGAAGAATGAAATAAAGAATTATGAATATATAAATGAAAGATTAACCCCTTAACGCACAGTTTTTTTGAAAAAAACCGGCCAAAAAAAATCAATTTTTTTTAATGTAAAAAAACAAACTTTAGAACATTGTTTTGGCAAAAAAATAAAAAAAATTCAAAATTAATCAAAATTTTAATCACTTTCTTCTGAGCCGCTTTCCGACAAATTTGCGTATTCATATTCAGATTCTGAATCGCTCATTTTTCAATATATATTTTACTAAAATATAATATAAAATAAAATATAATAAAATATTATAATAATAATAATTTGAAAATGAAAAAAACATACCAATTGTATAAATATCCAATATACCCAATTTTATTTTCTGTAATCACAAAATAACTGACTGTCTATAAAGATACACTTATCTTTGCAATTTTACAACACTTGCAATAGGTAACTATTGAACTAAACTATAAAACAACAGAAACAAGTGTTTGATATTTCACGTCTAAATAGTAAAATAAAAGATACAATGGCCTTAATATAAATTCACGAAAATACTACGACGGATCGCAGTCAGTTGTCACGAGTACAGAAATGCAAGAATGCAAGGTATTATGAAGGTATTATAGCTTACAATCCTATGTAAATGATAAATATCAATAACACGATTCTTTTTCTTAGCTTTCACATTGTTATTTTCAATTCTCGAATATATTCGAGTGTGAAAAATTATAGCAGCATCAAATACAACGCCGCTCGAATTATCTCGAGTGTGCACAGTTTGGCCTGTTTAGTGCGCTCGAATTAACTCGAGCGTGCTAGTTAAGAGGTTAATAAAGCTAGAAGTAAAAATCCATGGGTATCCAATGGTTATTGTTGGAGCACGTCCCAAATGATGATGCACTTGCCCCAGATATTGAAAAGTTTTTTAAAAGTTTGAGGGAAATATCAGAGGGTGTTGCTGATCGGAAGATATTACTCTGGATAGGATATCTCAATGCAAGGGTTGGTAAAAAAGCAAACAGTTGGACGGTAGGAAGACATGGAGAAAATACAATAAATGGAAATGGGACTAGGTTGATCGATTTATGCGAAGAAATGGATATGCTAATGGATATGCTTATATTAAAAGGATTCTCAAACATAAAGACATTCATAAGTATACCTGGAATCAACTAACAAGAAATCTTGAGTCAAAAATAGACTATATCATATTAAGGAAAAAATAATATGGTCATACCACAAGATGTGAGAGTTATGAGGGGTGTTGAATGTGGAACTGATCATCATCTTTTATGTAGTTATATTAGATTGAAGGCTAAAGCAAATGCCTTCACCAATGGAACAATGGAAATGGAAAATCGAACAACTACACAAGCAGAAAAATATTTATTAGACAGGCTGCGGGATGATTCTGCAAAACTGCTATATCAAAATAAATTGAAAATAAAATTAGAGGAAAATCCAACTATCGATTCTAAATGTTTGGAAGAACAATATGAAGAAATAAAAAAGCTCATTCATCAAGCTGCCAAAGAAGCACTGGGGAAAATGAAAGAAAAAGGGTGGAAAAATAAATGTTGGTGGAATGAAGAAATGGAAGTAGCAGTGGAAGAAAAGAAAAAAGCTTACCACAAGTGGCTCTCGACCTATGATCCCAATGCACTGCAAGAATACATGAGAAGAAATAGAGAGGCAAAGAAAAAGAGAAAAAAATCCATATTCCAAAAGAGATAAAAATCCGATATTGGATGAAAAAATGCTAGCACATCGATAGATATATGTATGGTCAAAAATCCACTGAGGCTTGGAAGCAGCTTAGGTCCATTAAGAATCTGAAGAAGGAAAAAATAAACCTACCTCTAATACATGAAAATCAATGGGTGGAATATTTTGCCAAATTACTGCAGGAGGACCGACCAGAATTTGTTTCAGAAAGGATGCAGAAGGACACATATGAAGGAGATATGCCAGCTGCCATATCAGTTGAAGAAGTATCAGCAGCCTTAAAAATAATGAAAAATGGAAAGTTGCCTGGTCCTGGTGATATACCAATTGAGCTGATCAAACATGGTCCAGTCAAATTGAACAAAGCTCTGGCAAACCTTATGACAAGAAGTATGGAGCAAGGCACAATTCCCAAGGAATGGACTACAATGCTGGAATACAAGCAGTATAAGTAGATTATACGGCAGAGTACTAAACAGAAGACTAATGGAAGAGTGTAAAGAGGTGTTGCTGGAAGAACAAGCCGGTTTTCGAACAGGTAGATCTTGTATAGACCACATCTTTACTATTACATAGCTTCTTGAAAAGAAGAAAGCTTGCAACGGAGAAGTTTTATTAGTATTTGTTGACCTACAGAAAGCATACGACAAGGTACCCCTAAGTAATCTTTGGGACGCTCTGAAAAAATTAGGAGTGAGCGGATATATTATCAACGCAAATATAAAAGGGATGTATAAGGGTTCCAAAGCCAGAATAAAACTCAAGAATGGTCTATCAAAAGCATTTGAACAAAACAAAGGACTTAAGCAGGGTTGCTCCTTATCCCCTACAATTTTCAATTTATATGTTGAAAGTGTAGTGTGAGTGGAAAAGGAAATGCCAGAAGATGGGAATCATGCTAGGAAATGAATGCCTTTATAATCTCCAGTTTGTTGATGACCAAGTGGTAATAGCCAATGATGAGGAGGAGGATGCTTCCTATATGATAAAAAAAACTGTTAGAAGCATACAAATTGGGAGGCCTAGAAATCAGCGAACAAAAAACAGAATATTTGGCTTTGAATATAGATTATGATTCCCTCACACTAGAAAATTGGAGTCTCACCCAAAGTGAAAATTTTAAGTATCTTGGTAGGTGGCTCTCCACTAGAACTGGCTGCGATCTTGACATAAGGAAAAAGGTCACTAAAGGAAGAAAGACAATAAGAACTTTAAATTCTATATTATGGAGTAAGGAAGTTCAATTGTCTAAAAAGAAAAGACTTTACCACTCCTTTGTCAAAAGTCTGGCATAAATGGCTCAGAAACATGGGCCATCACTATCAACTTAGAAAAGAAACTCCTAGCGATGGAGATGGACTTCTGGAGACGTAGTAGTGGCATATCGAAACTCCAGCACATCCTTAATCACGTGATCAGAGAAAAAATACAGGAACCCCACAATATATTGTACACTATCGAAGCCAAAAAGCTGAGCTGGTACGGCCATGTAATGAGAATGTCGGAAAATCTATGGCCCAAGAGAATAATAAATTATGTTCCTAAGGAGAGGAGGAGAAGAGGACTTCCAGCAAAGAAATGGTACAATGGATTGCAGGAAGGAATGACAGCCAGAGGGCTTACAGAGGAGGACTGTCAGGACCAGGAAAAGTGGAAAAAATCATTTTCAACTTACGACATAACAATTGTTGTAATAAAGTCATATTAAAAAAATAAACGTACGGCTGGAACGTACTAACACTTATAGTACGTTATATGTATATTATATATACGTTATACATCCCCCCCATCCCTAATAAAAATGTAAAGGAGATAGTTGGGGGGTGCAGTCAATAAGAACACAGAATAAGTGAAGTACTTATATTATGTGCCGACGTTTCGACCTACAGTGTAGGTCATCTTCAGGGCGAATGTAGGAAAGCGTGGCCGTTACATATAACGGCTGGAACGTACTAATATAACGTACATATAACGTCGGCACATAATATAAGTACTTCACTTATTCTGTGTTCTTATTGACTGCACCCCCCAACTATCTCCTTTACATTAGATCATCCAGTCAACTATTTTCATCTCATATAAAAAAATAAACAAATTCACCTTACTTTTTTATCACAGTAGTACATACTGCTATGGATGACAAAAAAACAAATAACTGAGTTAGTCTTACTTGCCTTTTTTTAAAGGTTTTGATTCTTTGGACCACTATTGACCAAACTCCTTTCTGAAAACCTCACAAAACCAAAACATTCGAGCGTTCCTTTCTTGCCTGCTCCACCATAGTGTGGAATTCATTCCCACCTAATATCCGCTATGCTTCTCTCAAACCCATGCTTTTCAAACATCTCACTTCCCAAGCAGATACTCTCTAATCTGTTATAATTATTGGCTCATATCCATCAGAAGTAATTACTGGTTTCATTTATTAATTTTTTTTATTTTTTATTTTTTCATGACAAAAACATACTTACTTTTTAGGAACTTATGTAAATACTATCTGACTTTTATCTTGTTGCATCTTGGCCTGATGTATTATATATATATATATATATATATAATTATACAAAAGGGTATAATTATAAAAAGGAAGAAAAGAAAATTGCTCTGTATGTAATTAAGCTTATCTGTACATTGCACTGTCATTTATCTGTTGTCAAGCAGTTATTTAGCAACACACCTAGTATTATTATGTTCCAATTAGCAAATTGTGTAATTACTAATAGTCAATATTTGTAGGATAATGACGATTCCAAAGTGGGTAATTTCTCAATGTCTGACCTTTGAATCATAATTGTTATTTTATTGAATCAAGAAAATATTACCATTATTGCTGCATTTATATATATTTATTTCTTTATTTGTATTATATATTCTGCATTATGAAAAAATTATAATTATAAAATGCACAATTCTCTCTTTAATTGAAATTAATGAAACCAAGCAGTACAAAATAACAAGAAAAAATAATTGGCTTTTTCATTCTCTTGTGCTTTTATGGTTTTCAGCATGGAGTTGTTATGATATATGCATTCCAGGTTTGCCCTCTATTTTTTAAGTTTGTGTCCTTCAGCTGCATAACTCTTCGGTCTTCGAGATGTAGTCTATTTAGGACTTGCTCCTCGGCACTTTCTTGTGGGCCTTGTTTCCATGGATCAAGGTCATCACTCTTCCTATAACGTTGCCCAATTAATCTGAATGGTCTCTTCTTTCAGGAACTATAAGAGAATAAATTAAGAAGTGTCTTAAGTCTTCTCTTACCTTATTGTTTTTGGTCTTGTCTCTCCTAGTTTGGAGAGTAGCTGTATACTCTACAAAGATATATCATTTCACCAGCCGTCGTTCACCTTTGGTGTTTGTCAAATAGGACTTAGTTTTTACCCTATTACTGAAGGGCAGAAAAGTATATAACTTCACAACTTTAAATTTTAACATTCTGTTTGAACGTTTTTAATTCTGTTGGAATTAAATCTCCTGGTCGACCCTCCCATTCCTGCTAATCATTGTACTTAGATAGATATTATCCTCTACCATTTCCAGTATCACTGGACTTCATTCATACTTCATTCTTTCCAACGATCCCTTTCTCTCCAGCTCAGTTTCATATTCAATAACTGCTTGCTATAGATTTTCTATTGAGTCTGGTACGAGGATAATGTATTTATTTATTGTTATATTTATTATTTTTATTTAAATTTTGTATGTATTTTTTTTTGGCCTAATTATTATTAATAGAATACTTATGCCAACAAAGTTCAACTTATTTGTTTCGCTACTGCTGGTTGCAGCCTTATTTGAAAATGGTTTTCAAATTAGTCTAAAATTAAATGATATGTTAGTAACCTATAGGTTATTTTAATTTTAATAAACTATTATGGTGCCTATTACTAAAAACACAACATGAAGATATGCAAGAGCGGGTCCAGGATTTTTTTCTGGGAGGGGCCTAACGGGTAAAAGGGTAAAAAATTAACAATAACTGTTAGAAATATACTTGTAGTATTGATAGAAAGGTTTCAAAAGTTATTAAAATATCAAAGAAAAATTACATGTTTAATATAGACAGTAGTTTTCTTTTATGTTTCCTGCTAAAGATGTCCAGCACCTCATTAGTGTTCATTTCTATCTCAATGTCTTGATGGATATGCATTAAAGCCAGTCCATTCAACCACTCTTCTGCCATCCTGCTGCGAAAATATGACTTTAATCGCCGGAAGGTCTCCACCTAAAGATCGCTCGGCAGTGCTAGTAGTCACTAGAAATGTGCACAGTGATTGATAAAAAGTTCTAATATTTGGCACCACTGTTGCTCTTTTGTAAGGATCTGCTGGAGATGTTGTAATATTTTCTCTCATCTTTTGCTAAATTTTTAGCTCTCCCTTCAAAGCTAACAAACAAGGAAGGTCTTCTTTATATACTTCAGGGCCTTGCAAAACATCATCTAAATCGTCACTGAAGTTAGGGGACAGCAACTTCTGGAATTTCCCGATTCTTTGCATGGGAGTGCTAGGGAACCTTGGATGACATTTCGCTTAACATATAATCTAGAAAACAACAACTGAATAAGTAATTTAAAGTCGGTAATATTCCACAACTGACTGATTCTGAATGTTCGGCCGATTTCTTTGACGGCCGGTGATCCTATGAACCGTGATTATTCCACTAATTTCATTTGCAATGACCTTAGCCTGATTGAAAAGTTATTGAATGTATCCGTGCTAGTTTCAAGTTACCTCTGCAGAATTGCTGTGGTCATATTAATAAGCTGAACTGCAGGAAGTATATCGCACATATGGTGCTATAACGTTACTTATGCAATTTTTGTCAAAACTGAACTGAGTATGTTTATATTTTTTTAATAGTAATTGGTGAAATGTTTGCTTTTACTTTAAAATGAAGTTTAAAGCTGTAGTTTAAATATTGTCATTTTATTTGTTTAGTCGAGAAGAACTATACGTTGTAATAGGATGTTGAATTTTCCAATGCTTCTCCTGAAAAATTACATCATTTGCATAAATGACATTATAGCACCATATGTGCGATATGTATAAGTATGCTCTTTCTGTTATTTTACTCATATATTTTAACAACTATGGTCATGTGATTTGCCTCTAAGTATGTACTGTAATAGAATCTCCACAGTACAAAAAAAGCTGTCAGGGGGGAGGGGCATGTGCCCTTGTAGATATATTTGCATTTTATTTATTACTTATTTTTATGAACCTGAAAGTTTTAGATTATAACTACAAACAAAAATTTTTGTTTTTTTAAATATTTTATTTGAAAAGAAAAGAAATGGCCAGGACTGGGACTCGAACCCGGGTCTTTCATCTCTCCTTGGTGATGCCTCAACCATCTCAGCCACCCTGGCACGTTTCTCGGCCAGCCCTATCAATTCTTTTCACTTATCCTATATCTCTGTGTTCTCGCTATTTGCGATGTATACACGGGGAGAATGTTAATTGGACATTACTTTATTTTTGGATCTTTTTCACCTCTCCGTGGTGACGCCTCAACCATCTTGGCCACGTTGGAGAGGTGAAAGACCCGGGTTCGAGTCCCGGTCCTGGACATATCTTTTCTTTTCAAATAAAATATTTTAAAAAATTATATCATATAACAATTAAATAAATTATAAAAATTTTTGTTGGTTAAGAATTCTAAAAACTTTTCTTCATTGTAGAGTTTACTCCTTAAGAAACAATTTTGTTTGAACTAGCTAAGAATATAAATATATAACCTCAATGTTACCTTTGAGCTTTGATTTTTATGTTTTGTTATTATGAGAATAGATTTACAAATGTTTTAAGTGGTCAGGGAGGAGGTTTAGTCAATAAGCTTAACATAAAAATATTAATATATTGATTGCAACCCCCGATATAGCTTCAAAATCATCAGATTGAAATTTTTCAAAAAAAGTCAAATAGCTTTATCACTGATTGAACTTCTTTCTAAGCTTCATCAAGATTTCCTTTAAATTGATACTTAGGATAGGGATTTTTATCGAGTACCTGACATCGTACAGGCTCGGGACCCCCATTTAACGCACCTTCCGAAGGACGGCGTAACTAAGGATTTTTTACTCCCTTTAAAAAATCTTAGGGCCACCTGCCGGGCCACGGACCCGCGATCTTGGGCTTAGTAGTTTGTTACACTAACCACTAGACCACAGGTCGCCCCATCATTATGTGAAATAGTTGATGTTATATCTGTGGCACCTGTGCATAGTGGGCTAAGTCGAATTTTGTGAATTTCAAGCTATCTGCTTAGAATCATAATTTTTTTCTCTTTCCTTGTGTCTAACACGCTAAGTGTTCCGTCCATTGCAATGAAGGATATTCCCCTTTGAATCATGGGCTGAGACTCCAATTTTGAACTTAAAATAACTTCAGAAAAATTACGATTCTAAGTAGATAGCTTGAAATTCACAAAATTCTACTTAGCCCACTATGCACAGGTGCCACAGATATATTTCATTGGAAAGATGTAAATAATATGAATTAATATTTATATATGCTTTGATTATTTTTTAAGATGCTTTCATTAACCCTCTTTTATTATATTATATTATTATAGTGTTAAAATTATAGTGTAGAAATGTTTATTCAACTTTTTTATTGCATTTATTTATTGTATACTTAGTCAAAAAAGTCTCCATACAGTTTTTGTTGAAATTTTTGAACACTATTACTTTTCATTATATTGATATTATTGAATTAATTATTTGTTATTAATATTTCTTTGAGCAGTAGAACAAAATATAAGCGAATTCAAAATTCAATTTATAACTCTTTATGTTAGAGAAGAATTGGTCGACTGGATCTTCTAATTTAAGGAAGAAATAGTTGGGGGTGCAGTCAAAGAAAACACCAAAATAAGAAAAACTTATTTATTATGTGCCGACGTTTCGGCCTACAATGTAGGCCATCTTCAGGGCTAAGAGAGAGAAACAAACAAAAATATATAAAAACGTAGCAGTAACAAGAATATATAAAAAGTGGTACAGGAGTGAAAAAATAAAAATAGTGACTAGATATGATGAAATAGTGAAAAGATAAAATAGTGAATAGATAAAATTAGTGACTAGATATGATGAAATGGTGAATATATATATGATAAATAAGAAAGAATATAAGACTGGTTACAGAATATAAGAAAGAATAAAGAATAAAAAAGAAAGAATATAAGACTGGTTACAGAATATAATAAACTTAAAAAAGTGATAGATAAAAATAAAATTGTAGATGATGAAAAGAAATTATAATGGTGACAGATATAAAAAACAAGAATACGAATATAAAATATAAAAAAAAAACATGTCAAGAAAGGATAAAATGTAAACAATAATATAAAGGGAAAGAAAAATGAGGAGGTAAATGGAAAGATACAAGAAGAAAAGATTAAAATTATAGAAAAAGGGGGTTACATAGGTATGAGGGGTTACATAAGTAAAGTGTAACAATATAAGTATATATAGAAATAAAAGCTTGATAAATTTCAAAAATGAAACATTGAACATAGTGGTATTTATAACTATGCACTATGAGGAATGAAAAGAAAAAGAAAATATAAGTAATGGAAGTTAATATGTAACTGTATACAGTAGGAAGCAGTGGCATTAATGCAAAATAAGATGTGAATATAACATAAACATGTAGAAAATAGGTAAAGAAATACAGAGGATGAAAAATATGAGGCTAAATAATAATGAACTCTATACATTAACAAATGATGGATGCCAAAAGAAGGTGTGAGAACAGGTGAGAGGAAAGGTGAATGTGAAAAGGATGGAGATAAGATAAATACCAAGGTATGTACTAACCGAATAAAACAAGAGGCAGCTAGGAGAGCTCAGAATGAAGTGAGCGCAAAAATACGTTATAAAAATACGTTAGGTCGGCTGGAGGAAGCGAAACAGGCGATCTCTGACGGCCAAACAAAAAATGACAAAGAAGGGGGAAGGAGATATGCAGATGTAGAGGCAATAAGAGACCGTAAAAAATGTAAATAGCGTGAAAAATTATATGGAATTAATTAAAATTAAAAATTATATATTATATATATAATTTATATAAATTAAAATTAAAAAATAAATAAAATTAAAAAGGAGAAATGCAGATGCCTGGATATAAGTGACCGTAAATAATGTAAAATGCGTGAAAAATTAAAAGTCAATGCTCAACATGTAATTAATAAAAGAATGGTATAAAAAATTAAGAATGTAAGGTTATTTTAGTAAATTAAAAATTTGGGAGTAGGTTAGGGATAGGTGATGGGAGTCGGTCTTGGCATTAACGGTAGAGGAATCCAAATTGATGTGAATGGTTTCTGAGAGGATGCGTTTATTATAATTAGGAACGGAGGCCAGGATCGACGTATTTTCGAAGTCAAAAATGTGGTTAAAGGATAGGGCGTGTTCGTGTTCTTATTTTGCATTAATGCCACTGCTTCCTACTGTATACAGTTACATATTAACTTCCATTACTTATATTTTCTTTTTCTTTTCATTCCTCATAGTGCATAGTTATAAATACCACTATGTTCAATGTTTCATTTTTGAAATTTATCAAGCTTTTATTTCTATATATACTTATATTGTTACACTTTACTTATGTAACCCCTCATACCTATGTAACCCCCTTTTTCTATAATTTTAATCTTTTCTTCTTGTATCTTTCCATTTACCTCCTCATTTTTCTTTCCCTTTATATTATTGTTTACATTTTATCCTTTCTTGACATGTTTTTTTTTTATATTTTATATTCGTATTCTTGTTTTTTATATCTGTCACCATTATAATTTCTTTTCATCATCTACAATTTTATTTTTATCTATCACTTTTTTAAGTTTATTATATTCTGTAACCAGTCTTATATTCTTTCTTTTTTATTCTTTATTCTTTCTTATATTCTGTAACCAGTCTTATATTCTTTCTTATTTATCATATATATATTCACCATTTCATCATATCTAGTCACTAATTTTATCTATTCACTATTTTATCTTTTCACTATTTCATCATATCTAGTCACTATTTTTATTTTTTCACTCCTGTACCACTTTTTATATATTCTTGTTACTGCTACGTTTTTATATATTTTTGTTTGTTTCTCTCTCTTAGCCCTGAAGATGGCCTACATTGTAGGCCGAAACGTCGGCACATAATAAATAAGTTTTTCTTATTTTGGTGTTTTCTTTGACTGCACCCCCAACTATTTCTTCCTTAAATTATAACTCTTTAGTTTATTAAAGAGAAAAGATAGGCCCTCGACCGGGATTTGAAGCCAGAACCTTTGTCTCACCTTGACATCGCTCTGCCGATTGAGCTATCCAAGGCCCCTGCTGGTCGAGGACAAACCTTTTCTCTCATAGATCCTAAAGCCCCAGTGCTCCCGCCATTTTCGCGATGAATACACTAGAACGAAGTTCTTTGAACATTAATTTTAATTTAGGATGTTGTTGACTTACGTCATATTATTATTTATAATTATTGGTCAGTTTTTATGAGTTATAAATATTTTTATTTTTTAAAGAGAAAAGATAGGCCCTCGCCCGGGATTTGAACCCAGAACCTTTGTCTCACCGTGACATTGCTCTGCCAATTGAGCTATCCAAGGCCCCTGCCGATTGAGGACAAGATAAACCTTTTCTCTCATAGATCCTAAAGCCCCAGTGCTCCCGCCATTTTTGCGATAAATACTCTAGAACGAAGTTCTTTGAACATTAATTTTAATTTAGGATCTTATTGACTTACGTCATATTATTATTTATGATTTTTTATAATTATTGGTCATGTTTTAATAAATTAATGTTCAAAGAACTTTGTTCTAGTGTATTCATTGCAAAAATGGCGGGAGCACTGGGGCTTTAGGATCTATGAGAGAAAAGGTTTGTCCTCGACCGGCAGGGACCTTGGATAGCTCAATTGGCAGAGTGATGTCACGGTGAGACAAAGGTTCCGGGTTCAAATCCCGGTCGAGGGCCTATCTTTTCTCTTTAAAAAATAGAAATATTTATAACTCATAAAAAATGACCAATAATTATAAAAAATTATAACTCTTTAGATTTGAGATTCTAATGTGAAGAAAACATTGCAAAATCAAAGGTCAAAAAAGTCTCAATACAGTTGGAACATTTGTGTACTACAAAGTAGTGGTCTGTATTAATAATTTTTATTTCTTCCTTTTTCTGGAATTTCTTCTATCAAACTCCTTTTAATTGAACCAAGCAGTTTGTTGCTTACTTCTGGCTCTATTAAATTCCATTCTGATATTTAAGCTCATTTTTGTTTTCACGGTTGGGATGTACAGACCTTCCAGGAGCTTTCTCAGCCTCTATAAAACAGGTACCCTTAATTGGGGATAAAACCTTGAGGTTGAGCATTATCTAGGGCTAATCACCTTCCTGCTCTGCTGTTGTCCTAGAAACAGTACTGTCATGTACTGAACCCAAGACCTTTTATGAGTTGTAGTGGTGGGTGTTAAACATTTATTTATTTATTATTACTATCTGACCAATTACATTTAACTAAAGGCCTTACAAGGATACAAGAGTTGATACCTTAATATTTTTTTCAACAGGTTTTGATTTTAATATTAATTAATGAGAATTTTTCAGGGGCTCTGTATCTAACATGCTGGTTACCTCATGTCGCGACAATATATGTCGAATTTGGGTGGAAACAGTTTTACCCGACGATGGATTGGTGAATATGCAGCAGTTTGATCCGTTGGCAGCGCAGAACCCTAAATTCAGAACTCACCGACATAAACATCGTTTTATGCAGCGACTCAAGCATATGAAGTAAGTTAGTCTTCAATTAATTTGATATTGTTTTATTACCTAACTCCTGCATTTATTATTGTGACTTCAACAAAATCAGTTGTTTAACTAATTTTATTTTATTTTTACTGTATATAAGATTACATATTTTTGGATAAATTTTCTTTGATTTTAGAGGTATATCGTAGGTCAAATCTCTATTTTAAATAGAATGTTACCTAGTTCTGATAAAACTTTTAAATTGTTTCAGATTGGAGTACATTTACATATATTATTTGTAATACATTATCTTTAACTGAGTTGATTATTAATCTTCGAATCATTTATATATTTTTTATCAGTTTTTTAAATTTTATAATGCTTCGTGATGTTAACATTGTATCTATATGAGAAATTTAACAAAAAGCAAACAGAAATATTATATTGCAACATTTTGCTCCTATTTAATTTTCTGGTTTGCTTTGAATAAATAATTGTTAGTTAACTGATTTCTTAATTAGATGTTACTTCAGGAGATCAAAGCAAAACCTCTTGCAATTTTAAGTTTATGGATGATCTGTTTTATGGAAAAATGCTTAATTAAATCTTTTTTGTTTCCTAATCTAATCTTGGAAATGATGGATCTTGGCTATTTCCTGATTTCCTAACTCTTTGGAATGGATCTGTTTGTCTGATCTCAATAAGTTAGCTGTCATTACTTACCTGTTTTATGACATCCAAAGAGATCAAATATTAGCTTTATGTCCATGGGTGCTCTCTCGAGCACAATAAAAAAAGCGATAAGAGTAATCATGTTCTATAGATGATCTTATAGTAGAAAGTTTGTCAAACTTAAACATGGCCGTAACATATATATATATATATATATATATATATATATATATATATATATATATATATATATATATATATATATATATATAATTTTTTGCTTTTTATTTTAACTGTGGTAAACTGGGTTAGGTAGAACAGTATTCCATTCCAATAGAAAGAGGCAAAGAAGGGAATTGAATCAGGAATAATTCCTTAGTAAAGTAAATGAAATAAAACCATGATCTGTAAAAGATTGTACAACATTGGTTAGTATTTTTAGCATAACCCTTCTATGTTTTCTTGAAAAGTTTGCTTAATATCCGTTGTGACCTCATAAAAAGTAAATTGGTATGCATTGTTACACCAATTTCCTTCTTTTGCAATGCTAATAAAGTGTAATCAAGCAGTGCACTGATTTGTGTTGGACGACTGGAAATGCCAAAAAAATGTGTTTTTTGTTAAGCAAGACAGAGTCAGGACATTTGGCAGTATTTTGGACTATAGTATATCACCTTGTGATTAAGGATTGGAAGAAATCTACAAAAGATCTGACAGAGTGTCTAACAGAAGTTGAACTTGTGAAATTATATGATCCACTTACCTCAGTTTACTATACTACAGTTACAAATTTAAATTTGCAATTTTTCTAACCTAGTTCCCTTTTTAAAATTTTATTTAATGCATTTAGAATACTAAAATTATAGTTTCTTTTTTTCCCTGGGAACTTGCCAAATCCTCTTACTAGTTTTCCAATACATGGTTTCGAAGGCCAAGAACAAGAAATATTCATTATAAATGATGAATATTTATCTTTTAAATCTAGATTTAGGGGCTACTTAAGTGTTTTCAGGAGAGAAAATAATTCCTCTCATAACTTGGTACTCCTAAAATAATTTGTGCACCAGACTTGCAGCCTGTAATTTCCAGCCATTGCCCATTTACATTTGTCATATATTTCAACTACAACCTACAATCCCCTAAGAATTTTGAATCCTTCCTTTGGCTTGGTTTTAATTAGTCGACTTTTTGCACATCGGATCTCGTATTGATAGAGTTGATTAGAATAGAATTCAGTCTGCTTTAAGAATTCCTGTATTTAGTTTAGCATTGTTCTTTGCTCTCGGTTACAAGTATGTCATTGTCTGTTCCTTATAGTAATCTATTTTTTTATGTATGTCTTAGGCTGTAGACTCAAGCTGAATATTGAAAATTGCTGTTTCATCTTTTAAACTAGTGTATTAAGATAATTTTTTATGCAATGTGCAAATTGTGTTGTGTGCTTTTCTTTTCCTTAAATTAATATTTGTACTAATTTTTTTTTTGATTTTGCATTTAAACTATCTGTGGTATGCTCTACTGGATATGTATCAGTGTTGTCTTTATGTTTTTTTTTTTTTTTTATTTTATTTATATGTATATTATTTTAAGTGCCAAGAGTAAATGCCTTTCAACTTTATCAAGATCGTCTTTTAGATTTGCTTTCAGTTCAACCTTGACTATTAGTTTGTTTCTCGTCTCAATTTGCATTGGATTTTTAAGAAAGTGTAAGTAGCCCTTATGAGCGTAGGGCACACTATCAATGCAATTTCTATTTTATTTTCAGATGGCAATTCTGGAATTTTCTTCAGTTGCTTGAGAATGCCGGGACTCCTCTTTTTGGGATTGTTGGGCTCTGGAGTTACTCACAGTATTGTATAGATAACATTATCAACCGCTCTCGCTGTAGATCCAGTCTGTGCTCCGCAGCTTTTTATTTATTTATTTTTATTTTTTTTTAAACATAATTCATGAAAACTATTGCACTAATGAGGATAAATAAAACTATTACTATTATGGGAATAGTGTTTTCAGCAGTTTTGCTGCATGAAAAAAAATTCAGGAAGAGTTATAAGTTTTTCAGAGCATGTCTATGTTAGAGTTGGTTTTTTAAAATTGTCATTGGATAGGAATTGGTGTCAATTATTGTATTATGTCTGTAAACAACCGTTTACATAATATTTTAAGTTTTTAATAAATAAATTATCTTTGGGAGAGCTTTAATCAATTTTGCATGGTTTTTGTATGGTTTCTGAGCTGCGATACTCTACTACAAGTTTGCATAAATTTACTACAAAGAGAGCCCGTTAAAAATGCAGGCCTGAGATTGATGTTTTGCTTTAGAAAACTGCTTTTGCGGTTGGCTGCAGTTTGTAATATATATTGCTTTAAGGAAGGTTAAAGAATGCCTTATGATGGAATCGTTTGTTTTCTTGTTGATAAATAAAGTTATCAGGTCCTATCACAACAGTATTTCAGGATGACATTAAAAAATATGATTCACTTGATTTTGTTTTAAAAATTAACCTTTAAAGATGTCCCTTGTTTGTGAACTATTGCTCCACTTAAGTATATTAATTCTCCCTTCTTAAATGCAGATGGTACAAAAGAAATTAAATTCTTGGCAGATATTGCTTTCTGTCACATTATTTGCATTTAGATGATTCTTAGAAAAATAGAAGAGCTAAACCTCAAAAAGTTAATTAGAACTTATAATGCTTATAAATGGTTTCACATTATTTTGGAAAATTTACATTAAATGACCTAGTGATTGACAGCTGTGCTGTTATAAATTATTTTTCCATCATTAATTCATTAACTAATTACAAATTATGAAGTAAATACCATAATTATTACACCAAGCCAAGGATCTCTGAAAAGTTGGTGAACAGTTGACTAGTTTATCTAGTTTACTGATTCAGCCATCCTGAGCCATACCTAATTTGCGGGTTCTAGAAAAGATCCAATGTGGAAGCCACAAGACTTAGATTTTATTAGAATGTTTGTTTGTTCATTTACCGTCACTTTATGCTGCTATGGCTAATCGGACGATGCTACAGTGGGAGCTCTAAATTTTGCCTATCCAGGTTTAATTAGGATAGGGATTTTTTATTAGAATGTTCCGATGGCTAAAAATGTAATCCTGAATCAAATTATAGTGGTTGAGTATTTATATTTACCACATAGAGCAAGAAAGGAAAATAGAAAACCACTCTCATTTTTCATGTTTGTATTGAAAATCAAATTGACCTCTGCTGAAGTTCTGAATAAAAATTTATGATCTACTTAATTATTTATTACTAATATTTATGCATTTATTTTACTATTTTTAAAATTTTAATTATATTCATTCATATTTTATCAATGTCATTCTCAAAACTGAATTTCATGTGATACATCTTAGTAATTGCCGTTTATATTTTTCAAACAGCTGTAAAAAGGACTGCCTGCACTAAGCCTGTTTCATTTAAACATAATGAAATTTATTACTAGGCATGATTTCATTTTTCATTATTTAATTTTATAATTAAAGTTATTATTTCAGAAATATAATTAAAATATAAATAATTAAATTAAAATTAAATATAAATATAATTAAAATGATTATTTCAGAAATATCTAAATTATTCTGTATTAGCTTGACTACGGTTTCTTCTATTAGGTAACAGGGTGTCCAGCAGTCTTCAATTTCTGAATACCAGGAATTCTGCTTAAAAACCGCTAGTCATTTGGAGTTATTAGTTTTTAGTAAATTAAGTTAACTTTTCCATTGCCCATCCATAATATGAAATGAATCTATAAAATGCTAAAAATAAGATTGATGTAATTGTTCCCCATTTCTAACTCTAATTCCATGAATGGTATATAAAATCTCCTTCGGCTAAGTTTGTTGGTGAGTCTCTCTCTTTTATCATCATGATCTGTCTAACCTGATCGGGTTGTTAAGTGAAATGTATTTATATAACAGCTCAGTTTCGATGTTTCACCCCTCACACTCTACAAGTAATGACAAGGATTTTACTGCATTTTATTCCCAGAAATTATGATTATTTTGCTTTATAATAAATGTTTCACAATTAAGTTTATGAATAAAATTCTGTGAATATGTGAATTTTATTTATTTACACTTGAAATTGTTTTGCAGTTTATTTTCTATTTGTTTTTATTTCATACAAGACAAGAAACTGCTCGACATTTTCGCCTACTTCAACATTTACTGGACAAACGCTCTCAGCTCCCAATTAATTACAAAAGACTCATTTACACGACAGTTATCAGAACTATTTGGACATACGGAGTTGAGCTTTGGTGCTCTACTAAACCATCCAATTCATCTCGTATCCAATCCCTACAATCCAAAATCCTCAATGCTCCTTATTATGTCACAAACAAACTCATCCATCATGATCTTAATATCCCATATGTTGCTGATCTGGCCCAAAATGGATACCTATCCTTCCATGACAAGCTCCATACACACTTGACTCCGCTAGTCTCTCAACTTGTTTCCCATAATATTCCTGATAACCCTCCGAGGCGTCTGAAAAGAAGATGTCCTCGAGACCTTTTACTATAGAGCTTTATTGGAGCTCAAGTGTTTTTTTTTCATTTCATTTGTTCATATAGCAGGTTTACTATTATAATATTATTACAGTTGTAAGTATCAATAAATTAATCTAAAAAAAAAAAATTGTTTTTATTTTTGGCGATGAGTTGAGCCCTCGGTAAAAGTTAAACAATTTTTCTTTTATAAATAAGGATACAACCTTTTATTATTTAACTTAATTCACATGTTTGAATTTTATATTTTATCTAAATAAAACATTTTATGATTAAAATTTTTAAAAAAGCCTTGAATTTTTTCGTGCTGTAAAACTGGACACCCTGATGGATTTATATGGATAAAAAAAATAAGACCAGAATTAATTATTGTTTTTTTTTTTAAGTAGAGTATTAAAATAAGTTTAATACATTTTATGTTTTACAGGATTGGGCTCCATTAAAATGTATTATATTTTAAAATGTTGCAAATTCGAGACTGAAAAAAAAAGTTCTTTTGGTTGTTATGTATGGACGTTCAAATAAGATATTCAGCTGTAATATATAAAGTATTTTAGTGTATTGATTTTGAGGGTTCTTAATTTTTTTTCTTCTGGGTTATTTAAACATAATTTTTAAAGTGTTGTTTTCAGTTTTTTTTATGTGTTTATATTAATCTACTAATTTCTAGTTTCTTTTAATGACCATTTTAAGAGAATTGTGCTGCAAACAGTTTATACCTTTTTTTTTTAAGAAAGTGGTCCGAATGTAGTTTAAATAAATAATTCCTTAAAGAGTGAGTAACTATTTACTAGAAACCGACATTTAGATTCACTTAAAGGGCTTGTAATGTGGGCGCAAGTATCGGGGTGAACCTAAATAATAATCTTGGGAAAAGATTCCGAAATCTTTGTGTAAAAAAATATAGTCAGCTTATTTATTTGGATTCACCCTGATATTTGTGACCTGCATTACAAGTACAAGCCCTGAAAAGATTTGCATTGTGGGTTGAAACGTCCACTTCTAATAAATAGTTGAAGGAATTATTTATTTCACCCCCACCTGGATCATTTTCTTCTTTCATTTATACTGTTAGCTAATAATTATTCAACATTTTTTTTTAGTTATAATGTAAGTAGGGTTTCGTTGTTAAAGTGGATTGGATTGGGTAGAATGGGAAACAGTTCAGAGACAGCGTCATATGAAATTGCTGTATTTGCTTTGCTTATACTAATACCACACAGTCTCTTTTAGATTTTAAATTTTATAATGCTTCTCTCCAAATAGAATCACTATACTTTTGTAAATAAAGTTTTTGAATCCTCTCCCTGTTGTAAGTAGGTTATATCTTTTCTGATTTTAGGTCATACTCATTCTTGATACCATATTTAATTGTATTATATATGTATATATATATATATATATATATATATATATATATATATATATAATACAATTAAATGATATTTTATTTATGTATTTCCTTCAAGTTAATTTTTTTTACAGTAGATCGTAGCTTTAAATCTAATTGTGATGGTAATGGTATATATTTTTAATTATATCTATTTATTTTTAAACAAAATTTATTTTAAGATAATTTTTTTATGTTATAATTATATTTTATTTTAAAATCGAAATTTTCATCTCCAATTTTTCCTCGTGGTATATGATACTGAGTCAATTTAGATGGAATTTATTATTGTAAAAATTGCATTTTAATTTGTAAAAGAAATTAAATTCTCCAATTCAACTATTGCGAGGTTTTAAATACGAGGGTCATCTGGAAAGTAGTACTCGTTTGTGCAATAAATACACAGGAGTAAATATTAACAAATAAAAACATTTTTATTGGAAAGAGCATACTGTACTCTACTTCTCCACATAATCTCCAAGCAAATTTAGGCATTTGTCGTAATGTGTGACGAGTTTTTGTATTCCAGCATCATAGTCCTCTTCCGCCAGTGTATGCACAGATTTTTTAATAATGCAGATGGCCTTTTACAATTTCATGAACAAATGTTCAAGGCACATTAGGAAAATGCTCACACACATGAATTGAGTTTGTCAATTATGACGTGTCGGTTGTTCCTCACGCATTCCTCTACTAAGCTCAGCAGTTGCTCTGTAATAACAGATGGTCTCCCTGAACGCTCCTCGTGTGTATTCCCCTCCTCAGGTTGAAGTTGCGACACCAGTGCCGAACATACGACTCGTCCATCACATTGTTACATGAATATCACAAGGTCGAACGTTTCGTGCATTAAGAAATTTAATCATGGTCCTCACTTCACAACTGGCGGCGTTTTCAATTTGTTTAAACGTTATAAATGATCACAGACACAATAGCGTCATGCAATCTCGCACAGAGCAGGCAGACAAAGTACTGACGCGGTCTGACCCTGCCCAGCGACTATGCGCGTCATCAGTGGTTCAAGCGGCGCTTACGGACTACTTTCTGGATGGCCCTCGTATATAGAATTATTAAAGGATACAAGCATTATGGTGCAGTTATAACTAATGACTAAGGCGTTAGGGAGAGGTATCGGTTCCCAGGCTTTTAGGTTTGATGTGATAGTGTTATTAGGTTAAATATGATCACCAATAGCATGCAGATGAAAATTGAGGAGGAGATGCTAAGGAACTACCAACAAACCATCCACCTCAATTTAAGAATTAACTGACAAAGGAATTAGTGTTACTAACTATACTAGAGATAAAGCTGGCAACCTATGGTATCCAGTATATACTTTTGATAAGGTAAGGAGAGTTGAGGAAGCTTTGGAACATGTAGAAATCAATTCAAGATGAGGTCAATGAAATAGAAGACACTAATAAGTATAACATATTATTTATTATTTGCTGACATTTTGGTTTCATCCAAGCCATCAACAGGCCTGGGGAAAAACATAATATTGTAGGCAATGTAAGACCAAAGACAGTTGTAAAATATTTAATAACCTATTCAAATGGTGAAATATAAAGAACAAATGTTAATAATAGGAAAAATAAAAAATAATAAGAGTAACAGAACGACATGCAATAGATGAAGATAATAAAATATAAATATTAAAGTTACAAGAAACTATTTTGGCCATGAAAAATGTTATTTAATAAATTTTATTTAATTTAAGGAGGGAAAAAATAACCGTAATATGAAAAAAAAATCATTAAATTTTTATAATTAGTGTTAGTGCTCATCAGCTCCTTCAATGAAAATCTGATTTTTTTAGTTTTTGTTGAAAATTAAATTTCATAATTTACAGGAGGGAGGGAGAGAGAGAGGAGGGGAGGACATTTTGATCATATATTATATCCAATGGTACCATAGCATTTCATGATAGATCGTTTGAGGAAGTGATAAAAGGATTTAAAAGAAAAAAAAGTAAAGAATTGACAAATTAATAAAATTTTAATTTCCCATGAAACCCTATTTGAAAAAGTTAAGTACCTTGAGCATAACAATGTCATTAGTATTTGTTTATGATATTTCGAGGTTTTTATCTGAGGAAGTATAAAATTGTGATTACAAAAAAAAATAAGACTGAAAAAAATATGATAAAAAATAAATTAGTCTGTTTCGCTTATTTTATTACAATGTTGTTAAAAGTTATTTATCTGAGGAAGCATAAAATTGTGATTACAAAAAAAAAATAAGACTGAAAAAAATATGATAAAAAATAAATTTGTCTGTTTCGCTTATTTTATTACAATGATGTTAAAAGTAGCAATATGAAATTAATTCTTGATTATTATCATTATCATTTCATTTCAGAACTTGTTTTCATCTTAGACGGACTGCTAAAGAGGGTAGCTCGAATGCAGCTGGCTTAGGAGGAATCAACCCAGCAAGAAGCACGATCCCCACTCTTCCATCAACTTATAGCGTTCACGATTTCCATTCCTATGGGTTTCATGGCACAGGAGTAATACCTGGTCTCCATTTTCATTTAGCTGCTTCCATCAATGCCGAAACAGGTCTGTTTTATAGAGTTTAATTGTTTGGATATCATAGTATATGTTATATTTTATTTGAAAGCATTCCTTAAAGAAGTAAATATATATTTGACTAAACGATTAAAAAGTTATGAACAAAAAGAAGTTCTGTCGTAATTTATAAGTTAAAAAAAATGATCAAGGATTGATGGTAAAGGACTTCCTTTAGGATCTTTATAAGATGATAAAAAGGTCAATACATTTCTAGTGCAAATAGTTTGAGAACAAGAAACAAACTGCAGTTGTAAGTAAAGGCACCACCATCTAGATTCTCTTATGGGAATATGTGATAAAAAAGAAGTTTAAGATACAAGAATGTTCCAAAAATTATGTTATTCTATTTAATTTCTTTTTTCAGACATTCCACTTGTTCCTAGTTTAATAACTGGAGATCCCGAAAGAGAACCTAATTTTGTCCTCCATTGGCTAAACAATAAAGAAATGCACTTCTCTCTGCAGGCAGAAAAAATATTACATGTATGTTTAGAAATTAATTTATTATTTCATTCCCATTTTATGTAAACATATTTGTTTGTTTGTGTGTTTTTATGTGTTTAAAATAAATTATTTTACAAAATTAGATTTGTGGTTAGAACCCAATATGGCATCATGCATAATGTATTATTTATATATATATATATATATATATATATATATATATATATATATATATATATATATATATATTGTGACCAGGTTGTTGGGTTTTCGGTCTAAGGTCCAAATTAATTAAATAAAAAAAGGTCCAAAAAAGTAGGTTATATTCATAATGAAGTTCGTTACATAATCATTACATCAATTGGTAATACCAACTGCATAACCATAACACCAACTATATAACCATAACACCAATGCTGAGCCGCAAAGAAAAGATAAGGTAAACAGTAAAATTTGGCAATTACTTGGCCATATAAAACACTGATATGCATTCGCACATAACAACAGTCCACAGTAGAGTGAGGTCATATATGTAGAGACACATGACAGACAAATTTAGCGACAAAAAAAAAAAAGAAACTCGTTACAATATATATACAGTGGAACCTCGATTATCCATCAGGGTATGGAACCAAGATGTTGATATATATATATTGTTAAGAATTTAATATTTTAATATATTTTAAGATATATAATATAATATTATGGATAGTTAGTTAAAAATCAACATCAATTTTATTTTATTACAAAATTTAAGTTATTACAAAGAAAACAAAACAATATTTGATTGAAATGAAATCTTCTTGGGCCAATGATAATTATTTTAAATTCGGGATAACTAGAACAAATTTGACTCAAATAAACACTTACAGATTTATCTACCAATCTCTTGTCTTAAAACTCCCTCTGAATCAATATATAATACCGTTCTTCTTGACAACTTGAAGATCCTTGCACCCAGGCTGCCACTGGTATAATAGAATAACTTGGGATCCTGTTTTCTGGACACCTTGTACTCGAATGGGATGAATAACTGGAAGGTCCTCTTCCCTGGATGTCTCGTACTAGATAAGTGATGAAATATGGAGATGCTATCTCTTGCACATCCACAAGTAGTGTAGAATACTTAGAGGTCCTCTTCCCTGGACGCCCCTCTCACGAGTGCGTGGAATATGGCGGGAGACGCCGGTTGGGAGCGGCAATTCCATTTGTATAATATTTAAATCAAGTTTACTTATAAAAATTGTGTTTTAATTGAACAGATCGAATATTAAATTAATAAAAAAATATTTAATTAGTTTTTAGAATTATTTTTATTTAATTAAATAAACTGTTCAGAAATCTATGTTAACTTCACGGTGGTCTGATTGATACGCTAAACATCGATAGTTTTTGATTTATTTTTAACACATTTTTTGAACCTCAACAATATATATATTGGTTTCTACTTATCTTGACTGTTATGGAAATTATATTGTGTTTTAGATCTCAAGTTTCAGTCTTTTTTTAACTTCTTAGGCGACGTTTCGAGACTAGGTTAGTCTCATACTCATGCCCTGACAGTGAACAAATGAGCTTTTAGTAAAAACATTAAATAGCACTCTAAAAATACAATTAAATAAACTGCTGTTCCTAAAAATGGATTACTTACTCATTGATCATAGCAATTGCAATACAAACATTTTATGCTGTTTTGTGAGGCAACTGATTCATTCTTCGGAACTTGTAAGTACACCCCATCTATTACAACTTACACATGTCATTTTATATCTATTTTAGTGTGCTATTTAATGTTTTTACAAAAAGCTCATTTGTTCACTGTCAGGGCATGAGTTTGAGACTAACCTAGTCTCGAAATGTCGCCCAAGAAGTTAAAAAAAGACTGAAACTCGAGATCTAAAACACAATATATATATATAAACACACACACACATAAATTGAACAATATATTTCAAACATGCGACATTATATATGTACTCGCAACATATTTACATACTAATAAGGTATGCATATGTAGTAAAAATATTTTTTTTAAATAATAATAATTACGTACATCGATTTTCCTCCTGAGAAATTAATATCAATCTAAAGGTGGAGTTTAGCTCTTTCCTCGTGCACAAACGTAGTATGCCCCTTCTTAATACTCATTAAATGATTATATAAGAATAGAAGGGACATACTCTAGAGGTTCCCCGCACGTTTTATATCATTAACTGTCTTCCGAGGAATATCATAGATTTTTGCTAAGATTGAAGCACTTACGTAACCGTTTCATAAACGTTTTATAATTTCAAACTTAGTAGCAAGATCCTTCCCTTGTTTTTTTTTTTCGACATTATTATAAGTACTTTTAAGAAAACGACTGGTACCCATAAGATAAGAATGAAGACTGAAGTTAGTTCAACTGCCGAAGCTACATTAGGTAGAGATGAGGGGATAAAAATTTTCTGAGAAATGTGTGTGTGCCAAAGCTACATTAGGTAGAGATGAGGGGATAAAAAATTTCTGAGAAATGTGTGCGAGGAAGCCTAGGTTTTGAGCAAACAACAGATTCTAGAAAACGAAGTTGTCAAGACACAACGATCGATTCTTAGCCGGCGTCTATGACTTCAGTAACCAAACAATACATATACATTTTTTTTTTTTCTCATACTGAGGTGACGGTTAACAGAGAGTGACGGTAAATAGAGGTTTTACTGTATGTATATATATATATATATATATATATATATATATATATATATATATAAATATGGTGTACACAAGTAAGTGTCTGCCATTGTTAATTTAAAGAAATATGCATCTGAGGAGCATTAATTGTTTGTAGACTGATGCTTTAAGTGAAAGAAGTTGTCTTGAGTGGTTTCATAAGTTAAAAAACGTCAAATTTGAAATAGAGGACAAACAACATTGTGGAAGAACGAAAGTGTACAAGGATGCGTAATTGGATGCATTAGGGGAGGAAGATTCATGTAAAACACAAGAACTTGAACTTAAAATAGGAGTGTGTCAATAAGCAATTCCACATCATTTTTAAAATGTTGAGAATGTTTCAAAAAGAGAGAAATTGTGTCACATATCGAATGAAGTGGATAGACATTGAATACCAATTGTACTTGTGTCAAATGCTGCTTTCCAGGCTTAAAAGAAAGGTTTTTTTTTCACCTTATAGTCACTGGCGATGAGACCCAAAGAGGAGGAAAACAAATGGGGCCCACCTGGCCACCCTTCAACATAAACAGCCAAACCAGATATTCCTGTAAAAGACTTATATTGTTTATTTGATGGGTTCAGCTTGGTGTCGTGCATTATGAGTTGATCAAACCACAACCTCTACTGGAACTCTCTACTGAGCACAATCAATGAGATTGATTGTCTCAAGGAAAGACCAACCGATTACTACTCTAGGCGTGATAAAATTATTTTTCTACATGATAATAATGGTCGTCTACATTATTACTTGTTTACTAATTATTACTTGTTCTGGTTGATGGCTTATAGATTGACTGAGTAGTGCTTCACATCATATGAAAATACAAAAAATTAGATTGATTGAACACTTCTTTTTTAACAATAAATTTGTTAATTTTTTATTAAAAACGGCAGAAAGTTATCAGTACATGGTCATTCCATGTGAAATCACCTATTTAAGAAATGCAAGAAACGTTACACATTTGCTTATACTTATGCCCTAAGGAAACCTGTGAAGTTTAATTGTTCTAGGATGTATACTTTTTTTTTAATAGAACTTTAAAAATATAAATATTGCGATAATTTGGTTCCGCAGAATCGCTTGCGGGAAATGAGTAATATTTACAAAAAACTATAACATTTCAGATATTAATAAAGATTTTGATCTGGAAATGTTTCCACAGTTTAATAGAAGTACACAGTTTACAAAAATATGTTCATTTAAGTAGTCATAGTTTTAAAAAATATTATAAAATTCATATTGCAAGACATTATTGTGGTTTCCGAAACTAAAACAAGGGTTTATAGAAACGTTTGTAACTTTTTTCTCCAAACAGCTGGGAAGCTGGAAAAGAATCCAAATAAAACCTAAGATTATGAGGTTTTTATTAATATAAAACACCACTTGGCTTTTTTGTGGGTACATTTTTAAATAATGCCATTTTCAATAAAATTGTGTCAAATTTGGTGCCAATTGATCAAATGGTACGATTTTTGCATTTCAGCACCCCCTAGGGCTGCCATATCTAGATATATAGAAAACACAGCGTATGTCAGTTCACGTGTGATAAAGAATCTATAAAGTATGCATCCTAGAACAATAAAACTTCACAGGTCTTCTTATGGCATAAGTATAACCATATGTGCACAGTTTCACACAAACCAGAGATAGTGGGTGACATTTCATTAAAATATTGGGTGATTTGATATAGAATGAATGACTCTACATCTAATATATCATATGACAGATATATATATATATATATATTCATTACTTTTATTTAGTTGAATAAATATAGTAATAAGTGAATACTTATTTGGTGTTTAATTTGACTGCATCCCCAACTATTTCCATCTTTACATTAAATCTTCCAGTCTACTAATTTCCTCTCTATTTTGGTAATAAATGTTTATTTTATTTAAAATTTCTAGGAATTGACTAAAAAAGTTGTTGAAAAGGAGGATGGTTTGTGCCTTGATCCAAGCAACCAAGAATCATCTGACCATCATGATTCTGAACAAGATGGTGAGATTTTTTTAAGTATATATATATATATATATATATAAATAAATACTAAAAATATCAAATTTTTTTTAGCCCATGGACAGAAATTTGTAAGCCCAGATTAGTGCTATCAGCATTGAGCCTCCGGTTTTCCAAGGCTTATTATTTTTCCTCCAGCATAATTTCTTGTTTGTTAATATATAGTATTAGGTTTTTTTATTTCCACATGGCTACATTTTTTATTTTTATTTATTTATTGATATTTATAACTATATTACAATAATACAATAAGTAAATATGCTAAGTGATACATAATGATATGATATAATGACAAGTAGAGAAACTACCTCAAATCACAAGTTCAACTAAGAAGGTCACGTGGCCATCTTCTTTTCAGACACCTCAGAGCATTATCAGGAATTGAAGAGGGACCTAGGTTTGAAACTAGAGAATTTGAATGAGAATGAAGTTTGTTACGAAAGGATAGATACTGGGTTTGGGCCAAATCAGCAACAAATGGGACATTAAAGTCATTATGGGTGATTTTATTCTTAGCCAAATAAGGAGCATTGAGGATTTTACAAAGGATTTTGGAAGTTAGGGATTGGATATGAGAGGAATTCGATGGCTTAGTGGAGCCCCAAAGCTCTACTCTGTATGTCCAAATAGGTCGTATGATGGTCATGTAGATGAGTCTTTTGTAATTAGTTGGGAGTTTAGAGCATTTGGCTATTAAGTGTTGAAGTAGCCTGCCTAAAACGTCGAGCGGTTTCTTGTCTTTTCAGTCTTATATGAGGATTCGAGGTTAATCGTTTGTCGAGATGCAACCCTAAGTATCGGATCTGTTCTACAGACACCAGTGGGATATTATTAAAGGATACTAAAGGGCAGGAAGTCATTGGTTACAACGTAAGGTAAACCACTTTGCTACATTTAAAATTATATTCTTAAGTGGCTCTAATTTGATAGTGTGGCTTAAGGAGGTATGTAACAGCAAGTGTGTTTTGGTGTATTTAACCTTAAAGTTGTCATTATATTTCAATTTAGTTAATAATTCTTAGTAACATATTCTATTCCAAGAAGTGACGAAACTGTATTCATTATGAATTTATATTTCAATATGAGTTTAAAAGAGATGATTAAATAGGTAGATAACATTTTTTCCACTAAGTTTTTCCATCTGTAAATAACGTATTCTATTCTGAAGCTACAACTCTTTAGTGAGTTATGACCTCCATCAACAGCAAAAAATTAGGGTCCCCTGTCCTTTGTTGTCTCCAATTTCTCTCTCCAGTTTTTCCCACTCTATCTCTCCATTCCAACACATTTTTTTGTTCAGCATATCACCCTCCTTGCAGGATTTTAAAAGCTATTTTGGGACCTTATGATCTAACATTCTGGCTACATGGCCAGCTTATCTAAGTCAACCTTTCTTTTAAGAACCTGTCAACATTGGGCTCATTAAATCTAACATAAATCTCTTTAGTTTTTTTTTTAATTTCCTTTCATAAAGTTTAATACTCTAGTATCATGAGGTCTGTTTTTATTACAATGCATGAAATGACCTTGACCAATGAAGATCTGTTGTTTGCCTTGTAAGGGGATGTTTTAAAACATGATCTTAGAAAAAACTACAAATTAGAGGATATTAGTGGGATTGACTAGTTCACTCTGCTTGGGATCAGTGACGCGATCAAGGCCAAAAACAAAGAGCCTCAGACTAGTGAGCCTATCACACAAGCAGATGATGTGATTGGGGGTTTCATCCTCAGTATGGCAGAAAGATTGACTGTCATTGAAGAATGCAATTTTTCTGCCTTACACAACATCTTGGCACACTGATTTATTGCAAGTATTTGCCTAAGAAGATTAAAATACCATCCTTTGTTTGTTTAACCTACAGTTACGTAAAAAAAAAAGATTTGCTTATTGTTACTTAGCAAGGACAGTATTTTAAGCATGATAAAATTTTAACATGGTGTTTTGAACAATGGAGGAGGTAGTGCAACACTTCTTGTGTAATGTCTTGTATTCTTCTTCCAAACTTAAGACATTTATCGACAAAATATGCATTTAGTAAAAAAAATAAAATTAAATAGTAAGTCATAAGGGCTGCTGACAAAAGTGAAACTCTAAACCTAGGAATAACTAGGAAAACTCAATAACTAGGAATAACTAACTATTTTCTTTTTTAAAATTCTGAATCAATTATAGTCTGAATCATATAAATTTCATAATTTGTAAATTGAAATTATTAACATTAGTCTAGTTTTCACATCTGTTTTCAATCTGAGCAATATTTATATACATTTTCAAGAAGTTTATTTATTAATCAAAATATAGCCTGCACAACCTCAATACAACTTAATTGAAATAATAATTAGTATACAGTTATATTCTTATATCATCTAAATTCTTGTGTTGTGTTAAATGTATTGTGAAACTTAAAACAAGACATTTAACTATGGCAAATAAAATCTTTTAAGGGAAACAAGAAGTTTAACAAGTTATACATATTTTAAGTTATTATTAGTATGAATAACACAACTACTAAACAACGTTTGACATAAATATTATTATTCTTTTATAATTCTAACCTATAAACTAAAGTTGATTAATTGCTGTAAACAAATCATTTAACTCATGTACATGCCGTTATGTCGCCAGTCTGGCCAAAATGTCACAAGCATGTCAATTACGCTATCCCTTAAGTTTTTCCTCCACCGAAAATCGCTAAACTCGGCTAAAGAAGTTTTAGATTAGAAGAAAGAGGTATTAATCAATTTATGTTACATACAACCTTCTTCATTTAAAAATATACTGTATTGTTGTAAAATACCTACATGGTTGCACTAGTATCCAATATAAAGGGCTTAAAAGAGTTAATGAAATACTGAAAGAGTTACTCACATACACCTTTGTCTACTTATGTCCTTCACTTATCTAGTTATATTTTTATTGCTTTTTTTATTTATTTTAATACTTGACTATATTTTAAAATTGTCTGACTTGTATCATAATTAATGTTTGTATATAAATTTTCTAATTTCAAGGTAAAAAGAAAAATCACCGAGTTGCAAAATCAGTATCTCAGGATGAGAGTGGAGGTAGTGATGAGCATCATCCTGGAGGTAGCTTTCCTTCAAGCAGTCATCAGACATTAAGGTATTTAGTTACCATGTAGTCAAACCCTTAAATATTCAAATTTTCTCAATAAAAAATCTCCATTTTTCATTTTGTATTATAGAAGCTTGAATTTTATTAGAAACACTTTTTTGGATAAAAGACAAAGTCTTTTATTATCACACATATTTTGTAATTAAATGTGCCATTCTACTATTATGAAAAATAGAAAATTGGAATTTTTCTTTGTCAGAGACACAACTGTTTGTTTAATATCAATTAATGGATTTTTTTCATAAAAAGCATGCCATTATAAATTTCATACTAATTGTTGGGTTGGGATGATTTCAAAACAAAGTTTCTCAACAAGTGTTACAAGTAGAAACACTGACTCTGGCACAAGATTAGCCCATGTTGGATATTCAATTGGACTTTCACTTATGGCCGGAAGTGATATATAAATGATAACTACACCAGCATCTGATGAACATCCTCAATCAGTACAATTCAATCAATCTCAGTAAATCTTAATGCTTTTCATAAGTAGATGAATCAAGAATAACATTAACTTATCTTTTATGACAGATTTTTTGTTCTCCCTGCTTAAATATGAACATATGTGTGTCAAGTTCTTCCTAATGGTAATATAAACAAGTGATTATCCTTCAAAAACCACTGTTACACAATTTTCCATGCACCCACAGATCATAGAAAGATAGATAGTTTTGTGTTTTAATAAAGCCGAGGTACTTGCATTAAAAGACGGCAAGCTGATAATGCAGGATACCCTTACTGTTAATGCGGCCATTTTTTTCATATCAACTGTAATCCACAGCATAGGCACTTAAATTCCAATGATTTCCTACAAGGAGAGCCAGTAGTATATTTAGTATTTTTATAAATCTGCATTTCTGCTGCTTTCTTAACATGCAATTTACTGATTTCCCACTTCCATTAAATTTTATGAAACCTCAAGATATACTGATTTGAAGTTGAATCTGCTTTCCTGTTTTTGCTGAACTGGTTCAGTTCTATTTTTTAGACAGTTGATATTTTTAGTCTCCTCAAAAGAAATTGTAAAGCACAATCATAAAATTTTCCACATATTGAACTATATTCTTTTATTCGTCATGTTTAGAACTTAGCAAGTTTGACTACACTTTATCTAAAAATTTAAACTTTATCTTTAACTAAAATTTATTTTGAGGAAAATGACTGATGATTTTTATTGTAGATTTCTCAGTTGATGATTTTGATTATTTTATTTTTCAGCAACGCCACTTCTATAAATTCTTTAGCAACTGATGCAGGTCCTATGTCGACACATTCGCCAGATTCGCTAGACGTTAAAATTGAAAATCTTTTACGGGATTGGCACCATAGCCCTGATTTGTTGTTCGCCATCCATCCTATTGATGGAAGTTTCCTTATCTGGTATGTGTAAATAAAAATGAGATGATATTTAATGAAACATAATACACACACTTTTAAAAAGAAAAAAATTGTTTACAAGATAAAATTCTATGTCTATAGTTTATCAGTTTATTTCAAATCTTAAATTTTTCCAATCAACCAATCGACATTGGATGTGCATTAACTGGATTACTGCATTAACTTAATTGGAAATTTATGCATTAACTTCATGAGATGCTTATATATCAATTTCTAAAACTTGGATGTTTTGACTTTAAATTGATTACTGTTTAAAAGTTCTTTATATTTTGAGACATATCAATTATTTTTCATTAGGTCATTATTTATTCCTAGAAAATATTTTGTGAAAATTGTAAGTGTATTGATGCTTTTGGACAGTAGATATTACCAGGTCTGCAAGTTTAAAATGTCGTTTTAATTCCAATAGAATGCGCCCTTAGCCTATTGAAGGATTTGCTTATCTCTAAACGCTACTTTGTTTATTAGTCATTTGTTTACAAAAGTCAGTTGTTTTTAAGTCGTTTACGTGGACGTATCATACCTTTCTTTGGTGTTAAAAATGTCTAATTTTAAGCCAAATAAAGAGCATTTGCGGCATGTCATGATTTTCTTATTCAATCAAAAGAAAAAGGCATCTGAATGTCATCGAATTCTTGTTGGACTTATGGCGATCTTGCTCCAACCGTCAAGACATGTGAACGGTGGTTTCAAAGTTTCAAACGTGGTGATTTTGATGTTACTGATAAAAAACGAGAAAATCGACCAAAAAAGTTTGAGGACGTCGAATTGCAATCTTTATTAGACGAAGACAATACCCAAACCCAACAAATGATGGCAGAACAGTTGAATGTCACTAGACAAGCCATTTCCGATCGCCTGAGAGCTATGGGAAAAATTCAAAAGGTTGGAAAATGGGTTCCACATGAATTGGACGAACGACAGATAGAAAAACGAAAAATTGTGTGCGAAATGCTGCTTTTACGCCACGAAAGAAAGGGTTTTTTGCATCGAGTTGTAACTGGCGATGAAAAATGGATTTATTTTCAGAATCCCAAACGAATAAAATCATGGGTAACGCCAGGACAACCATCCACATCGAGTGCAAGACCGGATCGTTTTGGGAAGAAGACAATGCTGTGTGTGTGGTGGGATCAGAAGGGAGTAGTCTACTACGAGCTTCTCAAACCCGGCGAAACAGTCAATACCGACCGCTACCGACAACAAATGATCAATTTGAGTCACGCATTGATCGAAAAACGCCCAGAATGGGCTCACAGGCACGCCAAAGTCATTCTTCAGCATGATAACGCTCCTGCACATTCAGCCAGATTGACTAAGGAAACGATTTCTTCGCTTGGTTGGGAACTCCTACCCCACCCGCCGTATTCACCTGACCTGGCGCCTTCTGATTATCACCAATTCTCATCGATGGGGCACTCATTGGCTGAGCAACACTTTAACAATTTGGAGGATGTAAGAAAATGGCTCGATGAATGGATTTCAAATAAAGATGAAGCATTCTTTTGGAATGGTATCCATAAATTGCCCGAGAGATGGACAAAATGTGTAGAAAGCGAGGGCCAGTACTTTGAATAAAATATATTATACTTTTTTTTTTAAATTAAATTATATTTTAAGAAATAAACGACATTTTAAACTTGCAGACCTGGTAGTAAAGAAAATTGACGCATCCCCAAAGTGGTATAGATTTTTTATTATTTTAATATGTATTAAACTAAAGATTCCTTTAAGGTATATTAAGCCATTATATATTTTATTTTCATATATATTTTTAGTTATCAGAATAATGAATTTTTAATTTATAAAAAATAATTATTCTTGGCAATGTGGCATTTTCATTTTCTGACATCTGTATTAATTACTTATTATAATTATAATGAAATACTGATGTTTAGGGTCGTCGATTGGTTGGACGAATACCATCCTGGCAGTTTCCGTCAGGCTCAGGTCTCCTTCTCGACACGGATACCATCAGCATTTCCTTTAGGAGATGCCATCACGATGTCTAATAATATCTGCCTCTACCACACATCTTGTTGTCATCTACAGCTAGTCTTTAGAGACGTTGTAAAATCTGTTTCAGCTTCTAGATCACCTGTTAATGGTAATTTTCTTTTGTAATGTATGACATGTCTGTTTAAGGTGAAGAAAGAATTATTGAATAGAATAACAATAAACTGAACATTATATACAATATATTCTTAAGTATGAGATGAAAATAGTTGACTGGATGATCTAATGTAAAGGAGATAGTTGGGGGGTGCAGTCAAAAAGAACACTGAATAAGTCATAAACTTATAATTATGTGCCGACGTTTCGACCTACAGTGTAGGTCATCTTCAGGGCGATTTGGAGAGAGAAGCCGGCTGATTGATGTAACGGCTGGCTAATGTTATTAGCCATTGATTAGCCAGCCGTTACATCAATCAGCCGGCTTCTCTCTCCAAATCGCCCTGAAGATGACCTACACTGTAGGTCGAAACGTCGGCACATAATTATAAGTTTATGACTTATTCAGTGTTCTTTTTAACTGCACCCCCCAACTATCTCCTTTACAATATATTCTTAAGTTGGGGTATCGCAGCGCTTTATTTTATTTACCAGAAAATGAAAATGTTAGGTAACATTATCTCCAACCTGAGAAATTTTACTTTTTTTTTTCCCCCGCTACCTCTTTAGTGCCATTTAGCGTAGAGGGGGCCTCAATTCATTGGAGCCATTCTTCCCAGTCCTGACAACTCTTCATTTGAGCCAGGGCTTTTCCTCTTTTACCTATTCTTTATTCTTTGGATATAATCCTCATAGAGGATTCTCAGGCGTCCATGGAGTCTTCTGCCTATCGGACTGGCTTCCATAACCTTTCTAGGAAGCCATTCTTCGTCCATGCGACAGACATGGCCGAACCACTTGAGCTGTCTTTTTTCGATGGTCTTCAGTTCTGCTACCTGCAGCTGATCCCTTTTGTTTATATTCTGCACTCGATCCCTCCTTGTTTTACCGACCATTCTGCGAAGGTATTTCATTTCAGCTCCTGTTGTCCGGCTGATGTGCTTGTCAAGCATGATCCAACTTTCACTCCCATGTAAGTGTTGGGAGGTATATTGCTTTGAATATGTAAAGTTTTGTCGCTTTCCCTACATTTTGGTGGCCAACTATTACAGATCTGGTAATATATCTGATTTGCTTTATTGATTCTATTTACATATTATATTCTTACTTCTTTGTCTACTTTACCAGACCTGCTATTGATGGTTCCTAAGTAGGGAAAGTGGTCCACCACTTCCAGAACGTTGGGACGTTTTTATTTGCCAAAGGATGTTCCCATTATGGTCTTCGATATTTCTTAAAGGCTTTTTATATTTACCTTTTAGGACCTTAACTGTTCTCCAGAACCTCTTAATATTATCCCGATGGTCTTCATCCAAACTTTTAACCGAATCCTTCCCAAGTCTTCTTTTTGGCCGCTTGAACTGCTATTTTACATTCAGATCTTACCCTGCGATACTCGATGAGGTTTTCCCAGTGCACAAACCTTGATGTTTTTGTACTTTTTGGGTTGAGGGCAGCGTCCTTTTATAATCCTGGTATCTGCTACTAATAACAGATGGTCGTTACGCCGAGGGCCAACTATCACATCTTATGAAGTATCTTCTGATACAGCGATCGTATATTATATAATCTATGATGCTGTTTCAGCCTTTGCTCGAGAATGTGATATTATGTACTTTCTTGTGTGGGTAAAATGAGTTGCCGATAATGAGATTGTTATCAACACAAAAGTCGATCAGTCACTGGCCATTCTCGTTCTTGGTGCTTTCTCCACTGTATCTTCCCATAGATCCATGGCCTGTTCTATAGTTCCATCCAATTTGACCATTGAGATCCCCATTCAGGATTATGGACCTTTGCTTGGCCCTGCACCTGCCTACGGTTCTTTGTAACTTCGAGTAGAATAATTCCTTGTCCAAGACTGAATAATTCTCTCTTGGTGCATAGACTTGGATGTGCATTACTTTCCCTATACTTAGGTTTAGGTCAGCCACTATTAGAGGATATTGGTTACCAGTCTTCTAGCTTACAATAGGCTGTAGGAGACATAACTATTCCAACGCCCTCTTTAGCGAATACCCCCTTAGGCACTCCGGAGTACAAAAGTATGTAATTATTCTCCAGCCTCATCTCTCCGTTTCCTTTTTTGCTTAAACTCAGCTATTCCGATTAAGTCCAGTCTAAACTTCTTCATTTCCTACGCAAGTTCGGCTTCTTTCCCCATCAGTGTCCCGATGTTCCACGTTGCAATTCTCAAGTCCTTTTCTGTTCCATGTTGTTGCCATTGAGACAGTCCGTTTCCGAGGTCATTTTGATTTCTTTGAATCAGATTTATTCTCGCGTGGGTGATTGGCCCGATGCGAGAGGCCCCTTAACCTCCGGACAACAGGCCCCTTTAGTCGCCTTTTACAACAGGCGGAGATTCCATGGGTAAATTCTATCCCCTACCCACAGGGGATGAGAAAGTTTACTAAATAATAAAATTAACTAACATAAAAACATTTAATGTAATACAAGGAGTATTTGACAGCTGAGGTCGGACTGTTTTTACTTCCTCATTACTGAAGTTAATGCAGGAATTGAAGAAAAAAAAAATATATATCTTTAAATTCAAAAATTTCCGTTTGTATTTTATGTTTTAGTCATAAATGAACTAGTTTGGTCTCATTTCTGTCCTTATGTAGTAAAAATACCTATTATCATTATTTCATTTTTGATAAAATTTTCCAGGAATTGTCACTTAAATTCTAACTACTAATATTGCTTGTGTAACCTAAAACATACTTATCTTGACTGACATATTGAGTTGGGAAAAGTAATTTCTAACTCTAGTTTGCTTTAAAATTGGAGATTCCAAAAGATTATTTTCATCATATTTTGCTTTTTTACTTGCCAAAAAAGAAAAAAATGCATAGTAAATTTTGATGCATCTACCATATTGCCCGAACCTTGCCCCCTCCGACTACCATTTGTTTTGGTCTCTGAAGGACTCCCTCTAGGCTTGTGAAAGTACTAGGTTCAAATTTTTGCCCAGAAACCTCAGAAGTTCTAGAGTGATAGAATTCTGATTTTACCAGAAAAGTGGGAGATCATCAATCAAAATGGCACATATATCATTGATTAATATTTGAAATTTGAATGAATAAATTTGCTTTGAAAAACATGAAAAAAACCTAAATTACTTTTTCCCAAATCCAACATATATTTTGACAAATGACTCAATTTATTTATTTGATTGAAATTGGGAAAAATACGTTCGAAACCAATGCATATGAACCAAATGAGCAGCGTATTGCAAAAAGTATGTTTTCCTTCACGTTTCAAAATAACAAATGATGAAACTTTCATAAGATCTTTTCCTTTTAGCATCATCATTTAATAAATGATATCTCTTAAATTAGATCATTCTTGAAGAAAAAAAAAAGAGGAAAAATGTTATGAAAAAATTACATCTTTCTTTCCACATGACTTTCTTGTACGGCTATTTAACTATAAATTAGTGGCTCAAAATACAGATACAAACTACGTATTTTCATCTTGTATCTAAAATACTTCTTTAAAATTCATTTTGTATCTTGCATTTAAATACCTTTTGTTTGGTATCTTAGTATTTTGTAAATACTTTTAGTAATAGTTATCTATCTATCCATTTATTCACAGAATGTGACAAGATTCTATAGTGTCATTAATTTTAAATGTCACCACAGATAAAACTGCCCATCGAAGAAAAATGAGTGATAAAAAGTTTGCAGACTGGTTTTACTGAAGTCTCAAGTAAAACCTCAAAAATAACCTCTTGTCGCAATCGTCACGATCTATTCATAAATTATTCATGTAAAAAATAAACTTAAATTCAACAAAATGTTGTTTTCTTACATAAGTATTTTATAATCCATTTTTATTAGTAGTTATTTTGATGGTAATTATTTTTAAATATTTTTGTTTTGAAGAGGACAAATCTTGTTTGTTTCACTGGTTGCATATTACCTTCTTTTCAGTTGTATGTTGAGTTTTTGGTGGTGGGGTGCCGTCTCTTGTTTGGAGCCTATTTGGGCTGTTGATCATTGGGATATATTGCACCTTTTCTTCGGAGGTGTGATTCACATAACCTTTTTTTGTTTTTGTGTCTTGATAATGCCTGAATAGGCGAAACGTCGACCGGTATGTGGGTGTATTACTGGAGGAATTTTGAAACATAAGGCTTTGCATTGTGGTTTTTCCCAATTGCATTATTATTAAAAATAATTACCATCATGATAACTCAGACAAATCTTTTCTCTTCAAAACAAAAATATTTAAAAGTATTTTATCTTTAAAAAGTATTTAAAAGATATGTAATTGGTATCTAATATTTCAGATACCATTCCAGAAAGTATTTTGTATCTGGTATCTGAAATACTTAATTTAAAAGTATCTTGCATTTCCTTCTATAAGCCATCACTGATGAATATAAGTGGATTAATGAATTTTAGCATGATTTCTTTACCTCCCCTACATGATTATGTGTGCCAACATTTTTGGAAATATGACAGAACTCATATCTTCCCCTACTTTGACTACTGTAGTGTGATTTACGGGGGCCTTTCGAAAATGCTTGAGGGCCGTTTAATAAAGTGAATAATGAATTGCTCTCTAAGATTTGTCCTTGGTACTCCGAGGTGATCCCGTGTGTCACATCACTATGATGAGTTCAAGTAGCTCTTCCCTCCCATTTATAGCCAATATTTCCTTAATGCTTTTCTATACCAATCCACTCCATACCAGGCAACACCCTTCGTATATCTACAGTCACCTCCAATTCAAATCATCAGCCTAGCACCATAAAACAAGATCTCGCCTTTCTGATCTTTATACTCGTTCCCACAGAACCAAAACATTTGAAAACACTCACCTCCTCCACCACAGTTTGGAACTCAATTGTACATTATGTAAAGAAATTATTGCATTCTGGCTCATGCTTTTAACAATTGTTATTAATTTATTAATTCTCTTTAATATAATACCTGTTCATGATTTGTACTTTTTATTTATTTATTTTACTTTTTTGTCACTTCATGATTTGTATTGTATAGCCAAATATATATTATGTTTCTTTTTCTATTCATGTTTGTTATTCTCAAGGAACTTAGTCTCGGAATAAAGTTACTTTTCTATTCTATTCTATAACACAAGGGAACAACATTTTTGTTGCATGAAATATTTTGACTAATATTCTACTTCCTCGAGGTGCTGATTTAAGATCTGAAGTCAGTTTGTTTGTATCAGCTTTACTTTTGGGGTTATAATTATAAACTGTTTTTTAAGATGAAAATATTTTTTATTAAGAAAACTATTAAAAAAATTACCACTACATATCAAAAAATTTTCTTTTGTAAGATTTTCTGGCTTGATTCGGTTCACGGGGGCTGTTTTTAATGCTCCAACAATAGTCCGCCATCATGTGAGCATTCCAGTGACCTTGGTAACGTTCCTCCATAGTTCGAATGTCCTGATGGAACCGTTCCCCTTGTTCTTCACTCAGATCACCAAGATTTTCAGGGAAACGGTCCAAATGGCTGTGGAGGAAGTGTACTTTGATGCTCATATTACAACCAAGCTGCTGGAAGTGTAACAACATTAGTTCAATATGCTCCGCATAGCTTTCTTCCTTTTTGTTTCCCAGAAAATTTTGAGCAGTCCAAACGAATTCATTCCAGGCATTTTTTTCAATATCAGTCATGTAACTAATAAAGTTTTCATCCTTTATCAACCTTCTTATTTGGGGACCATCAAAAATTCCATTTTTAATTTTTTCTTGGCTCAAATTAAAGAACTTCTTAGAGATGTATTTATAGCAATCACCACCCTTGTTCAAAGCTTTGACAAATTGTTTCATGAGCCCTAGTTTGATATGCAAAGGTGGCAGTATTATTCGATCCGTGGGCACAAGGGGCTCATTTATTACATTCAGTTATCCCGGAACCGTAGATTGCCTGGAAGGCCAATCTTTTCTAATCCAGTGCTCAGACCTAGCTCTGCTGTCCCATAAACAAATAAAACATGGATATTTTGTATATCCACCTTGTTGTCCAAGAAGAAAATTCACCATTTTTAGATCAACACTTATCAACCACTTTTGTTCATTGTATTTGATTCTATCCATTACAGAAGCTACAGTAGCATATTCTTCTTTGACTGTAGTTGAATGTGCAATCGGTATCGAACCCAGCTTATTGCCGTTATGCATAAGTACACATTTCAGGCTACGTTTAGAGGAGTCAATAAATAAACGCCATTCATTTGGATCATACTTCTGTACTCCCATTGCTTTCAATAAACCAGGAACATCTGAACAAAAAGCAAAGTCGTCATCTTTAGAAAAGAATGACAGCAATTCTGCCTCTCGGTTACGATAGTATGAAATTCTTGTTTCTGGGGTTAAAAGATTTCTTTGCTTTAATCGAGAAGCTAGAATCTCCGATGTCTTTTTAGAAAGACCAAGATCTCTGATTAATGCATTGAGGCTCAGAAGTAAAATCAGGGTAAGAATCACTTGTCCGACTTTCATCACTTGAAGAATAGTTTTGTTTTTCTATATCATGATCATTTTGTACAGATGAAGAAGCTTGGGGTACTGGTGCATCGCCAAAGAACAAGACTGGTCGAGTAACAGATAACAAGTTTGGATAAGACCATTTCGACCGGTTATTTTTATTAATTCCATTAATATCAATCATACAAAAATAACAATCATCTTGATGATTATTAGGTTCCCGCCAAATCATTGGTGTTTGATACTTAAAATGGGGTCTTTTCTTATTTGCCCATAATCTCAAAGACTCAACACATGTTTTACATACCATATGAGGGATCCAGTACTTGTCACGGATGTCCAAAGCGAATCCAAAGTAATCAAAATATACCTGTGTTATAAACTCTGACACACTTAGCCTACAATTTTTGAATGTATATTCACCACAAATGTTACAGAAATAGTTTGGATCGTTTCTACAGATATTTCTTAACTTGGACATTGTTATTTAACACAAGAGCACAAACTTTTTCACTAAACAACTCAGTTGAATTGAAGTTTGAATGTGACTAGTACAAATATATGTCTATCAGCTGTTTGCCAAAAACAAAAGGTGCTGGAGAAAAACTGAGGCTAGATTTGTAATCACCAACCTCTAATTAGTAAACAACAGGCCTAAAACTCCATGCAACAAAAAATTAATAAAAATTTGTTCCCTTGTGTAATAGGTAACTTGGTACCGAATCCTCTTCTTTAATGAAGATTCAGGTATTTCCCTAACATTATTCTTCTTTATTTTAATTACTCTTGGATGTTGTTTTCTTGGCCCTGTTGATATTGTATGCTAAATGTTTTATTTCTTACTCTAACTAATATTTTAATAGAAAATAGTATGAAATGCTAAAGTTTATAAAATAAATTAATAGATAATCTAATAACAGAGCAGATGGGATATGGTAGAATTGTAGAAAGAATGTTTGGGTGTGGAAAAGGTGAGCAGTCTCAATCTAGAAAATGGGATTTTAATAAAATACCATTACTTACATTGCAGGAGGTCATTTTGGTATTCTCATTATTATATGAAGTTTTGATACAGTTTTTAATGTAGTATAAAAGACGTTACCATTCTATTTAATTTCAGTCAATGAAATTTCTGTTTTATTGTGTCACTATTAGTAATAGTTTTTATTTATTTATCATTATAGAACAAGATGGAGACCTGGCTGGTCATTCAGTACCCCTTCCGAGTGTTGTAGAAGAAGACACAGAAACTGGTTTAAAGACAGAAGTAGATGAGACAAACCAAGGGGAAGAGGAAGTGAAAACTAATGCTACTGGTAATTCTTCAGGAAATGAGAAAACATCTCTTCAAGACATGCTTGCTGCCCCACCTTCTCCGACCCTATCTATGGTCACAAAGCATTCTAACGGAACTCTGAATCTTTGGCAATTAACATTTGCTGAAAAAACAAAATTTTCACAGGTAAACTAAAATGCACTTTTATAAGTATTCTCATTTTTAATTTGTTTTCAATTCTTTCTTTTATAATTTTGAACTCCACAAATTTAGTTTCAATATTCTCTAGCTTTTAATATGCACATATTATATTATAAATGTAAGTAAAAATCATTTTACCCAGAAAGTGCTTTTTTTTCTGTATTTTAGAATATTTTTCTTTATATGGTGGTTTTGTTGAATTATTCAGTCCATTACATACTTGTTCATACAATTTATCTAATAAAATAAACTTTTTACAGTATTTTCGCCTCAAATACTGAGAAATTCTCTCCTATTTCTCCATTATGTGACCAGTGGCCTTAACCCGTCGCGTCAACTCCCATTCCTTACCTGTTAGTTTTATATTATACTGTATACTCGTTTTAAATTATATGTAAATTCTATCAATATTTTACCCAAAACTTTAACCACACTATTGGAAACATGTCCAAAACATGTTAAAACCCCTTTATTGGTAAAATGGCTAAAAATCTCAAACAAAGCTAAATTACTACTTCCCTATCTCTTCTGTATCTGCCTGATTATTCATTCCTCCACCATGACCGGATAGACTGGACTAGTGGAGGTGTATGTCTTTATGTTCACAATACCCTAAAATCTCATATTCTAGAATCCTCACCCGCATCTGATTATTGTCATATAAAATTACTATTTGCTGAAATTTCATGGACCTCTCATTGTTTTCTGCATTTCATAGCACCCTCCTTTGGTCACATTTGTTTCTATCTTTGAATCTATTCTCTACAATTATGTTCCTCTGTATAACCACATAATAATTTCCAGTGATTTTACTACCAATCTCCTTATCAAACCCAAAGATAGACTATACCTGGAAAATCTTTTCTACTTTCTCCATTGTTCCATTTTCTCCCACCCAGCTCACTTCTATTGACCCCTGGTTAGTTAGACTTGTATGTCATTGATTAACCGCAAGAACTTCTTTCCTCCTCTTAATTGTCGGTTCCATTTCTGTCCTCTCATGACTTAATCCAAAATTTCATACAGTATCCAAACTCCAGAGATCTTCCCTAAAACTATAACCTTTCGCAACCTAGATACAATCACTCAGGCAGACAAAATCCAAGGCTTCCATAAAGCCCTTTCCGCTGTTCTTGATTCTAAATCTAAATGGCAACTCCTTTGTAAGTTCTCTCTCTGTAAATTCTCTTCATCTGGAATCATTTCAGCTTCTCCCAATAAAATAATTTATATATATTGTCTACCTCAATTCATACTTCAAAATCATCTTCTCCCAACTTTTCACTAATGCCATTTTTCAAACTCAACAACTTTTATTTCTCAAACATCTCACACACCAACATTATTTCCTCCGTTATGAAATCCAACTCCACAGGCTTTGATGAGATTTCCATCAAATTGCTAAAATCATGACTCACCGACTTCCTACCTATCCTCTTCATATATAATTTTCCCCTAAAAAATGAAGTATTCCACACTTCTTTGAAAAAAGCCATCGTCCATCCCATAGACAAAACCTCTAGCCCTAAAACTCCTAAAAAGTACTGCCCAATCTCCATTCTTTCAATTTTCCTGACTGGTTTAAGCTTCTTGATCCACTCCAATTGGTTTTCTGTCCCGGTTTCTGTTCACTATCTGCTTTTGCAAAAATCTCCAGTGACATACTTACTGATATGGATATGGAATAAATTGAGTTAGTGTTTAGAAAGTGTTTTTTGGGGTTCTGAACTTTTTTTTTTTCACACTCCTTAACATAACAATGTTGTGTTGTTTTAAAGATACTATAACTATTGACATTTTTAAGAATACTAAATCTATTGACATTTATAAGGATGCCATAATTATTTGTCTTTTATAGGTTCTTAGTATCGGTCATGCCTCCCGAGCTTCAGGCCACAGGTTCAGAGTAAACGATATAACTTGTCATCCAGTTCTCCCTCTGCTCTTGACCACTTCTCACCACAACCTTCCAGAAGGAAATGTTAATCCTGTGCCATCCGTAAGCTTTACATTATTTATTATTATATTCCTATTATACTTTTAAAACATTAGAACATTAATTTCTAAACGATGTTAATAAATATTAGTGAAAAAATTAATGTGATTACTTATAAATATTTTTTTCATTTATTTTTCTGTCTTCATATTCTTTTCATTTTTTTTCAAAACTTAATTAAAAAACAGAAAAAAAAAACGAAGCAGCACTGTTTTATATTTTAATAATATTTGGTTGAACAAAAAAAAATTAAAATAAAAAGTATGTATATATTCAGATTATTAATTATTCAAAATGGAAAAAATATATATTCTAGTCCAAAGTATTTAAACAAAAACATATGTGTAAAAAATCATTAAATCTATATGCACATTATTTATGCTAAAAAATCTATTGTTAAAACAATGAATACAATCGTAGAACTCTATCAAAAATGGATATCTTCTTGTTCCCATAAAAATAATTTTGTAGGGTTCTAATAGTTATTACGAAAGTGTATGTGATGTGGATCGGAAGTTTGTTATTTCTTGCGAAAATTGAGCCAAATATGGTGGAAAAATTTATGTTGGTTGTAACTTTTGCATGCAAGTGTGATAATGGAGATGCATAAAACTTCTCAATTGTTAATAAACAAAAAAGAGAGTGAAAAATTGAATCATTGATCAAAAGTGATTCAATATAACAAATGTTTTTAATATATAATATTTATTTTTGTACAATAGGGTTTTTGTTCCGAATTGATCCTTTGGAGAGTTGACGCCGTTGGACCACTCTCAAAGTCTGGAGGTGTTTCGGAACTTGCCAGAATCAATTCGCCACAAATATCGGCCTTTTCTAATGTAGCATGGATACCAACTCTTTTACCGAGGTATACTACATCATACTATATTCACACTCTATAATTTTATTGTTAATCTTTCTTGAATACATTATATTACAGTGATATCACAATCTTATTTTTGTATTAACTTTATTTTACCCTCTTTGTTTTATTTTTTATTTTCTAGCACCACTTTAGGAAATCTTTCCAATTCTCCAAGCGCTTGCTTTGTTGCCTCTGATGGAGAAAGCCTTCGGGTTTACCAGGCTGTTATAGATGCAAGAACACTTTTAGCTGAGGTTTCTTCCTCTGAAAGGCGATCTAGAATAATGGTAATCTAGATTTTGACACTTATATTTATTATTATATGTAATCATAAATATATATATATAATTATAATCCATTAGAACATAATTTTTTTTATTTCGAATTAACTAGCATATCTCTAAATTTATCTTTTTCCGTTTTTGTCACTTAGTTCGAATTACTTTACATTTGATACTCCATTTTAATGTTTCAATATACAACAAAGATTTTTATTCACTTTTTTAGAGATTTAATAAGGTATTTAAGTTTTAAATACCTTATTAATTTAAAATAATTTATTGTGATAATTTTAATTTTATTTTATTTTTAATTATATAGTTATTAAAATTTACTGATAGTTGATTATTCCATAATTATTATAATTTATTTCAAATAAAGGGATCTTTGATGAGCTTGTCAACTGAAATGTCTTCTGATGATGAAGGAAAGCATGGAACCCTTCACGACAGAATAAAAATTGTTTCCCAACAGTCCACTGCGAGGCCAGGTTGCATCATCCAGCTTGATGCTATTTCAGATGCTACTCATGTGAGCAATTATTTTTAAAAATCTTGTTTTAACATAATTAAAATCCAATATCAACCTTTAGATTTAATAAAATTAAAACTATGTTTTGTTTCCTGCGGGGCTCTCCTCTTGGACCCAATGGACACCTAAAATGGGCTGGGTGAGGACAGGGTATAATCGGGACACATAAGGAAACTGGGTGAAGAAATAAACAAAAAACATTCATCTATCAAAAATAAAACGCTGTTATATTGAAATAAAAATTAGATTCAACTACTATTAATGAGGCATTACTAAAATAACAATTACAAATTTAATCCGAAATTCCCAGTCAACAAAATTAAAATAAATCTCCAATTTAACATAAGATTCACCATCAATAATAGTACTAAATAATAATATACTATTACGGGCTACTGAGTGTAAAAATGAATAAACTACTCCTAACTTCAAGATACTAATATTTATTAACAAATTATATAACAGAATGAAATTACTAACAATTAAATTATTAAACTGGCATAAATTTACAATAACAATATTCTAAAGATCATAATCTAGGCCTAACTCCTATTTAATTACTACAATAAAATAAGATATTTCTAATTCTAAATACGGCATCAACTGTTATACAGATGGCTCTCTTACGGCCACTGGGGCAGGGTTCTGGAGGAAAGATAAACCCAGGGTAGGTACCTGGATCTCCCTAGGTAGGCATACTTCTGTATTTCAATCAGAGGCTTTTAACAGTTTACTGACCATTGTTCCCATTTGGGAACATAGATTTTAGAATTTTTTAACAATATTTCTGCTTTACCAAATGCACTATCAATTTAATTACAATTAAATAAAACATTAAATTGTATGAAAATATTTTTTCTTTTTAAAAAGAGTGACCGAAATCGACTCCACAAATTTTTGAAATCGTAGTTTTTTATAGCAATCGGTCAATTTTTCTCATTTTCCCGCTAAGTTTTTAAAAACTACGATTATGAATCCATTAATTTTTATATATTATTAGGAATGTATCAGAAACAATTTAAAACTAAATTTATCACAATAAGTTGATTTCGTAAACTGACTTATATATTGATTAGACCCCTCAACAAGCCATTGTTCCCAATTGGGAACATTAAAAAAAATGTACAAAAACAATTTTTTTTGTAATGATCAATAAAATGTTTAAATATAAAAATAAGAAAGGGAATACTAAGAAAAAAAATTAAAAAATTCAATGGGAAACGAGTTTGGTCTTTAAAGGGTTAACTACTGTACAAGGTTAGCTATATAGTTGTTAACTACTATTGGAGGAGCGGATGTCTTCTAGAAGGATAATATTCTTCACAGACAGTCAAGCTACCATTGGTGCACTAAGCGGGCACAGTACAAACTCATGGATTGTTTGGGACAGCTATACAGTTCTCAACCAACTGGCGGAGAATAACAGGGTTAGCATTGAGTGGATTCCTGGACACTCGGGCATCCCGGACAACGAAGAAGCTGATAGGCTAGTCAGGCTGGGATCGGATAACATTCCATGCACTCCGGAACCAGCATACGGCATTAGTCTTAGCTACGCTAAGAGTAGAATAAAGACCATCTACCTTAGAAAATCGCACCAATATTGGTGCGGACTAAAAGGATTAAAACATTCTAAATTATTCCTTGAAAGCTTCAATGAGAAGACATGCTTCTGGATCTGGGAAGCATTAAAAACAATTATAGCGGCATATGCGGGTCATTGTGGACTCAACGCCCATATGTTCAGGCTGGGATTGGCGGGCTTTCCCACATGCTGCTATTGTCGTACAGAGGACGAAACACCCTATCATGTTATCTGCCGATGTGATAGGTTTGCTGACCTAAGGTTTACAACCTTTGGTCAGGATAGAGTCACTAACCCTAGGCAGGTCGAATTAATAAAACCTGTAAGTATTCTTAAATTTGTGGGTTAAGCCAAGTTAAGGTTATAATAATCGCTTTTATAGGAGCGCACAATAGGCCAAGTATGGTCGCAGTGCAAATTATGCCCACATTAAAAAAAAAAATTCTAAATAGCTTAACTATTTACATAAATTTGTGCGAATACTATAAAATTACACTAGAGTTTACAACTACTAATTACCACTTACAGTTCACTAATTAAAGTCCACCGACCGTAAAATCTCCAAATATGACAAACTGACACACAGTAATAAACAGAAACGGTTTATTACACTCACGAGACTGTCACAGTTCACTGGCACACAAGTTTATCACACTGTCCGGTTTACTGCTGACTCCCTGCTAGGTGGCCGTGAGTGGTATTTATAGAGGCAAGATCGAACGGAAGCGGGGGAGCCGAGAATGTTCTCGACTGGGAACATCCTGGGGGAAGGCCGTTCTCGGATCTTCGAGGTGGTTCTAATCCAATCTTAATCTCTCCCACCGACGGGCTTAAAACGTTAATCCCTTCCGCCCGTATTTCTCTCTCTGGCTGTAACAATACGAACTAAAATCATTCACCAGATTCTCCATCAATAATCATAATCCTTAAAACCATAATTCAATATGCACTAATAACAATTACAACTTAAATATTCACCATCAGTAATCATTATCTTGTAACCACCAATAAAATAATAACTCTCATTTAAAACAAGTTCCCTCTTCTCTTTAAATAAAAGATGCCCATCTGTTTTGTGGCCGAAACACGACGAACGATAAAGAAAATATATAACTGGCTCTATCCACAACTGAGCCACCAACCGGCTTCACCCCAAATCTAGTCTGACTACAGTATAGAGAAAATTTCCTACCTTCCTTCTGTCTTCTTGCTCAGGTACTGATACTTCTCACCGTTACCAGTCTTCAACTCTAATCAGCCCATCTCCCACCAGGAGACCCGGGAGTACCAGTCCTCAACCTCCACACTCGAGGGAAAACGGTTGGGTATTTAAAGGCTTATTCGAGCAGGCGTAAACATTCTTACCCCTGGGTCCGTGATGTGCTGCCACCTGCTGGTATCCAAAACACTCTTGAATTGAATCTAACTTTTTAAATATTCGATAAAGGTCAATTAAAAGTGACAATAAAGTCTTGAGTCATTGTCAATCAATCACCTTATTTCCGAATTGAACCTATGAACTGTTTACGTAGCGCAGCCTCTATCACAGATGTGAACATTTTAACAATAATTAAAACTATATAAAAAAAAAATTATGAAATTAATCACAAAAAATATCATAAGAAAATCTTATTTGGCATAGGATAACATATACGTACATATTAATGTAATTTTTAGAATACTTTATTTTTTCTATTTGATGTTGATTGTTTGCAAACCATTTGTTGTTTCCAGAAACACAAACACTTGATTTCATTCCTTGAATTGTTAAGTAAAAACTGATAGCTGTTAATTAAAGATTTAAAGATATCTATTCTGTTGGAAAGAGAGTAATTTTAAATGATAGAGAGAAAAATTATATTTCATTAGTTGAATGATATTAATTAATTAACACTGGCTCTATAACCCACCACGGGCCCTGGCCGCATCAAGGCTTTGCCTCCACTCTTCTCTGTCATGCGCCAAGGTCCTCCAAGCTCTGGATCTAATGATGCTGCCTGCTTAATTCTCGACTTCATCTGCCCATCTAAGTCATGGACTCCCACGTTTTCTTTTTCTGTCAATGAACCCAAACAGCAGTCTTTTCAGGGTAGCATCGTCCTCCATTCTGGCCACATGTCCAGCCCATCTCAGTCTAGCTATTCTTATGTGTTTCACCACAGGCTCCTGATTCATCAGACAGCTCTTCATTTTGTCTGAGTCTAAATTGATTGCCAAATCTTACATCTCCTAACATCCTTCTTAATATTTTTCTTTCGAAGAATAATATTAGTTGACCTTGTATATATGAGGAAGAAAATGGTCCGAATGAAGGTAAAAAAATCTGTTATATAGGGAGAACTGTTTATTTTGAAGAAGACGTTTCAACCCACATTGCAGGTCTTCTGCAGGGCTATTATAGTAGGATCAGACTTGACACTAAACTGTCATCACACAAACAGTTCTCCCCATATAAGAGAATTTTTTTTACCTCCATCCGGACCATTTTCTTCCTTATATTTAAATAGGCATCGGCTGCTGTGATTCAGGAACTTAGCTTTTAGACTGTCTCTGGTATATTGTATTTAATTTGGCTTTTGTTATTTGGAAATAAATATTTAAAATCTGGAATAAATTAATCATTAAAAATTCATTCTATTATTGTCATGTATACGTTGTGGCCCTAGCACCGATAACAGAAAAATGCTTGATTTACTGTTATATGCCGCTGCTGTGATGTAGAAGATTAAGGAAAATGGTCATTTTCTTTTTAAATAAATAAATTAAATGTATAATGATTTTTTACCTCTAAAATTAGTTGGCTTGGGTACTTGGTACTAAGATTATTTATTGAGTTATCAGCTGTGGATTAACCTAGTGAGATAAGTAGACCCTCCTTATTTATTGAGTTATCAGCTGTGGATCAACCTAGTTAGATAAGTAGACTCTCCTGGGAACACCAGCAAAGATGCATTCATGCCACAACTACCATTCTTCTTCTTTTTCTTCTGACCTCAACGTCAGGCGCCTTTAACCTCCCAACACAAACACCAGATTTCCTATAACAAGCCCCAATCCTCCCAACCCAAACCCCAAACCCCTAGATCTTAGATCCAAGCCTCAGAAATTCAATACTAAAGTCTAACCTCCACGTCAACATATACCTCTCCATCCTGAAACATCAATATCCAATCTACCACCACAGCAATCAAATCCTATGTCTTCCAATAATAATAATAACAGCTTTTATTGATGCATCCTTTACAGAAAAAAGCCTCTCCCTTGGGAGGTATGAGTCTGTTTAACAAAAATTTACAAAATTTACTTTTCTTCAATGAATATAGTATTTACATTACATTATTTACAGTATTTAAAACATTTAACATAATATTATTTTAAAACGTAAGAAAATATTTGCCAATAATTAAATAAAATGTTTTGTCCATTTGTTTATTGCAAGTTCTCAATAACCTTGGTCCATATATCCCTGTTCCTTGCTGCAGTAGCCCAATAGTCTCCTACTCTTTGTACGATCTCACCTCGCCATCTTGTAAATGGTCTTCCTTTCCTTCTCTTGTGGTTTCTTGGTATCCATTCTGTTGTAATTTTCGACCATCTTTTCGTATTGAGTCTGGCAATATGTCCTTCATTTCAGTTGCTGTGCTTCTTTTATTAGGCTTTTAACTTTTATCCTAGCCTATACGTTTCTGTTGCTGATGTTGTCTTTTCTTCTGATACCCATCATACTTCTAGAAAATTGTATTTGCGTCCTCTCTAATTTTTTGTAATAGCTTTCTGTTGCTGACCATGTCTGTGAACCATACAACACTACCGGGTAAACACATGATTCCAATACCTTTATCTTTAATCCTGTAGGTATTTGACTTTTAAAAATGTGTTTCAAGCACCATTTTTTCCATCCCAGGTTATCCCTTTTGTTGATTTCATCTTTTCTATCTTCAAATGAAATGGGTTGTCCTAAATAATTATATTGCTCAACGGAATTGATTTCATGGTTATTAATTTTTATATCTCCTTTCTGTGAATTTGTCATTATTTTTGTTTTGTCGGTATTTATCTTCAACCTCACGAGTACACACTGTTCAAGGAGTTCGTTCATCATTTGTTCGGCATCAGCTAATTAATTGGCAAAAATAACTATATCGTCAGCAAATCTCAAATTTGATAGCTTGTATCCATTTATACTTATACCCTTTTCTTCTCAGTTTAGCTTATTAAACACATAATTTAGTAGGCAATTAAATAAAATTGGAGATAGTGGACAGCCCTGTTTAACACCTCTTCGGACTTCAAATGTTCTATTATTGCCATCAATGACTATGTATGCCTTACTGTTTTCGTAAATAGTTTTAAGTATATTTATGTATACGTGATTAATGCCATGCTCGTGTAGTGTCTGCCATAAATTGGAGTGATATATGGAATCAAACGCTTTTTTAAAGCCAATAAATACCAAATATAGCGGCACGTTATATTCTTTACTTTTCTCTAGAATCTGGTTTACTCTATGCAGGTGTTCGATTGTGGAGAATTGAGGTCTGAAACCAGCTTGTTCATAAGGATGGTTTTCATAAATAACTGGGATTAGTCTATTTTTAATAATTGTTGCAAATACTTTGTACAATGAGGAAGAGAGCATTATCGGTCTGTAGTTTTTGACATCTTTGGAATCTCCTTTTTTATACAATAAGACTATTTTACTTGTACTCCACTGATGTGGTACAAATCCTTCCTGTAGCATTCTTTCAAATAAGAGCTTCAGCGGTTTAACAAGACAATTATTTCCTAGAATAAGGATGTCATTAGTTATTCCATCAGGGCCAGGTGATTTACCTTTTTTTAATTTATTTAATGCTCTTGTTACCTCTTCTTCCAGAACGCTTTCTTTGAACTGTCCTGTTTCTTGTTCCTCATGTTGATAGCATTGTGTTGTAGGGTTATGGTGGTATAACGATTTATAAAATTTATTGATTGACATTTTTATTTCATTTCTATTGGTTGTTATTTTTCCGGAATCAGTTCTAAGTTTGAGAATCCATTTTCTTTTCAGGTCTGTTAGCTCTTTATTTATTTTTCTTGTAGATCCAGAGGTTTGTAAAATCTCACTAATTCTTGCTGTTTCATATTCCTTTAACTCACACCTTATCCTTCTTCTTACAATTTTCCTTATTTCACATTGTTCAATCTTCTCTTTTGAGGTCTTGTTATGAATTCTATTTAATTCTTCCCTTCTATTGATCATCCTTATGGTGATGGGAAAAAGCTTATTATTCTTTCGTTTCTCGGTTGGTTGTGGATCTCTCTGGGCTATTTTTAAAGATTCCTTAATAGTAGATTCCAGTCGATCGTAGAGTTGCTGTATTGTCATTCCTGTGCCAATATTTTTATTTTCAAGAAGATTTTCAAAAGTTTCTATAAATTGGCTCTCCTGTCCTTCGTTAAATTTTATTATTTTTTCCTTTACATAAAAACGTCTGGCAGGTATCTTCATTTGTCCTATTATTAGTCTATGATCTGATTCGAAATTAAAATTTTGTTGTATTCTGATATTCTCTTCAAAAAGGTTCCTCCTAGCCAGAATATAATCTATTTCCTGTTTTGAATCGTTACGAGAGCACCATGTCCACTTATTTGCCGGTCTTGAGTTATTGTATGTATTTAATATTTGGAAATTATTCCTATTGAAGAAATTTATCAACATTTCACCTCTATAATTCCTAGTCCCAACTCCATTAGGTCCCGTAGCATCAGAATCTCCCCATTTCTTTCGACCAACATTTGCATTATAGTCTCCAATAATATAGTATTTGCATTATCGTAAGGATGATATTTTTTATCTTTATTTTAAGGCGTGCGAGTCTTTTGGACACTGGTTTGAATTCCATAATTTTGTTTTTCAAATATTGTTTGACTATGAAACCGACTCCAAATCGGCTACTCTCCGCGCTCAAATGCATTAAAATATTTCCCTTGGGTGTTTCTGCTATTGTTTCACTATTACGTCTGATTTCCACAAGTTCAACGATATCCCATCTGATAGATCCCTGAGCTTCTTCCAATTCCTATAATCTTTCATGTCCTAGGAGTGTCCGGGTATATATAGTGCCGATAATCAGTCTATTTTTAGGCTTCTTTTGCTATGTTATGTCTTCCAATCACAACAGTCAAATGAATCCTTCAGTTCATCTAACAATGAATATAAATCCAGCACCTCGGGTGCAACCCCTAACCAACCTTCCTTTTCCCGTTAACTATCAATATCAAATTCTAGACCCATATTCAGTCCAAATTCAAAACCGAATCGATATAAATAGTATCCTATCATCCTTCCTGAAAGAACTCCAAGAGTCTATCAAGCCTCTCATCAACCTGCTCATGAGAATCCTTACTAATTAAGTTCCACTTAATTACCCACGATGAGCATAAAGCCCCTAGCTATCGTCCTATGGAATGCTAATGGACTGCATAACCATCGAGACGAACTTAACTTATTTCTTCATGACAATCACATAGACATCACCCTATTGACTGAAACACACTTCACAAAACGATCATATTTTTACATATGTGACTACATCACTTATAGATCAGATCATCCTGACAATGCAGCACATGCCAGTTCTTGTATCCTTCCATAGCTCCATAAATCCATATCGCATTCTCTTATTCCTTCTACTCCAATTGACGCCATTCAATCAACTTCAGTAACCATTTCAACTAGTCCTCTCCATATAACATTCTCAGCTGTATACTGTCCTCCTGGTAACTCCCTTTCTTATAACCTCCTCGAATCCTTATTCCGATCCCTCGGACTGCGGTTTATTGCTGGAGGAGACTACAATTCCAAACATCAACGATGGGATTGTCGAACATCCAATTCCCGTGGTAGCCTCTAACAGTTTCTCTATCCTCGTACCCATAAACCCTACTTATTGGCCTACATCGCTCAAAAAACGTCCAAATATTCTTGATATATTTGTTTTCTCACAAATTTCCTGCAATCAAACAACTATAAAATCCCTGGATGACCTTTCGCTGATCACAGTCCAGTTCTACTTCAAGTACATTCAATTTCCGTTCCTAAGCCCTCTCATCCCAGACTGATTAACGGACGTGTGGACTGGGATAAATTTCGAACGAATCTGGAAAATAATTTAGACCTCAAAATTCCGCTTAAAACAAAAGGATACATCAATTCTGCAATAGACAAACTTACAGAAGCAATACAAACCAATATAATTGATAACACCTGACCAAGTAAAAATCATTAACAACAGAATAACTGGCCACTTCATATTCGCGAGTTATTAAAAGAAAAACGACGGGCAAGAGCGAAGTGGCACCGCACCAGATATCCATCGGACAGGAGTCATTATACCAAACTGACAAATAAATTAAAATCAGAGATCAGAACATTCAAAATTTGTGTTTTCATACAGAAAATCTCAGTACTACTGACAAATCCTTATGGAATACCACTAAAAAACTCCTAAAATATAAAAATTTCAACCATCCACTTTTAACCGAATCCCAAACATGGTCAAGATCTGATGAAGAAAAATCAAAAATTTTCAGCCAGCCCCTATTGAACACATTTAACCCTCATCCAGATATCCTTAATTCAACCCACTCTGAATGCATTGAAGCAGAGTTAAGTATTCCTCTTCAGTTGTCCCCTCCTCCTAAAGCATTCCATCCTTCCGAAATATCAAACATTATTCACAGATTACCCGCCAACAAAGCCCCTGGGCACGACCTAATCACATCCTACATTCTAAAACGCCTTCCTCGTAAAGCAATCCTACTCCTTACATATATATACAATGCCGTACTGCGCACCACATACTTTCCTGATTTCTGGAAATTAACCATAGTTAAGATGATACCAAAACCTAAAAAACCAACAGAACTCCCGTTTTCTTACCGTCCTATATCTCTCCTGCCCATAATGGGCAAAATAATAAACCAAATAATCCCAGATCACCAATTTGGTTTCAGAACATCGCACTCCACAATCCAGCAATGTCATCTTGTGGTGGACGTTGTCTCATCCCCATTAGAGTGCGGAATGTACTGCACGGGAGCTTTTCTCGATGTAGAGCAGGCTTTTGGTCGAGTCTGGCCTCCGGGTCTGCTGTACAAACTCCATAAATTGTTATCTTCTACTTACTTTCTTATTATCAGTTCCTCCTACCTCAGTAATAGAACCTTAAAAGTAAACCATAATTTTTCCTACTCTTCCCTCTTTACCCAGTCTGCTGGTGTTCCTCAAGGTAGTATCCTGGGTCCCATCCTATAAACGATTTATACAGCTGACATCCCAATCCAACCAAGCACTGTCCTCACTATGTACGCTGATGGCACAATAAGGATCCATTTGTTCCATCCCAATCTCTTCAATCCCATATCTCAAACCTTCAAGAATGGTGTAAAAATTGGAGAATTAAAATAAATCCTAACAAATCCCACTATATTATCTTCACTCTTCGTCGTAAACCTATGAATTCTTGCCCTACTATATCCTTTAATAACATTCCAATGATCCCTGTCGAACAGATGCGTTACCTAGGACTCGGTCTGGACAAACGTCTCACTTGAAATCCTCATACAAGACTGAAAAGACAAGAAATTGCTTGATGTTTTCGCCTACTTCAACATTTACCGGACAAACGTTCAAAGCTCCCAATTAATTACAAAAGACTTATTTACATGACAGTTATCAGACCTATTTGGGCATACGGAGTTGAGCTTTGGGGCTCTACTAAACCATCCAATTCATCTCGTATCTAATCCTTACAATCCAAAATCCTTTGTAAAATCCCATATGTTGCTAATTTGGCCCAAACTAGATACCTATCCTTCCATGAAAAGCTCCATACACACTTGAATCCGCTAGTATCTCAACTGCTTCCCATAATATTCCTTATAACCCTCCCAGGCGTCTGAAAAGAAGATGGCCTCAAGACCTTCTACTATAGAACTTTATTGGAGTGCTATCAATGGATAGTTTCCCCACAAGTGTGTGTTTTTTTTCATGTCCTTTGTTCATGAATGCAGATTTACTTGATGTAATATAATTACAGTTGTAAATATCAATAAATTATTTTAAAAGTGTTTCTTTTTTCTTTTTATTCACCCCAGAGTGCCTTTCGGCATGGGGGCGCATCTAGCCAGGCTTGCCAGTCCTCCCGATTAATGGTGAGCTTTTTCATTTTATCCAACGTTTTGCCCCTGGGTTTCCCTATTCGTTCTATCTGATCAACAAACATCATTCTGGGGCGTCCTCTTGGTCTCCTCCCAGATGGACGGTACTCCATTTTCTTGAGAGGGTCCCTATGCCTTTCCATTCTACAGACGTGCCCGATCACTTAATCTGCTTCTTTTCAATTGTTTCCATGATCGAACACATACTGAGCTCTCTAATATGTTTATTTCTCATGCGATCCCTTCTAGTTTTTCCAGCTGTTCTTCGCAGCCACTTCATTTCTGCAGCGATAATTCGACTATAGAGTCAGTCAGTTAACATCCAACTCTCTGAACCATACAGGAGAACAGGAAGGTAAACTATCTTGAAAATTAGCAATTTTACCTCTAGTCCTTTCCTACCACTGTGTTACATATTTGGGAGTATACAGAGTTTGCCTTTCCGATCCTGTGCGAAATCCACTTCCCCCAACTTTGCATCACAGATCCCGGATAAGTGTAGTCCGACACAACTTCCATTTCTTCACCGCTGCAGGAAATATGAATTTTGTATTGGGTCCTACCCACCTTTAAGATTTTACTTTTACCTATATTAATCTTCATGCCTTTCCTTGCAAGCTCTTCATTCCATTCTGTGATCGCTTGCTGTAATTTTTCCACTTTCTCATGCGTCGACTATTTCATTTACGATAGGAACATAAGGCAGTATTTCCCGATATAAAATTTGTAAGTGGAGCTGAGATAGACAGCGACCACCTTTTACTTGTGGCTGATACAAAGATCATGCCTGACTATAAAAGGAAAAATAAAGCATTTGAAACCCTCAACGTAAGGGCCTTGGATGACCCAGCAAAAAAGACCCTCTTTGCAGAAAGCTTGGAAAATAAATTGAGAGAAAAGTCATTGGATGGAGAAGTGGAAAATATATGGAAGGCACTGAAAACTTTTATCCTGGAAACAGCAAATACAGTATGTGGGAAGAAGAGAGTGACTGGTAGGGGAAAGCGGACAGACCAGTGGACCAATGACCTCCAACACCTGGTTTCTCAGAAGAAGCTTGTCTGGAAAGCATATCTTAAAGAGAGGACTGAAAGAAAGCTACATGTCTATCGAATAGTCAGGAATAAATGTAAGGTATTATAATATATAAGTTAGGCCAATGGGAGGATTTTGGCAAAAAGCTGAGCAAGGACCATCGCGGATCTATAAGAAAATATTGGCGAAAAGTTAAAACATTAAGAGGAAAACAATGGAAGCCCATTAGAAATTCAAAAGATTGCGGAGGAACCATACTTACAGGCAAGCAAAAGATTCTTGGCAGATGGAAGCAATATTTCGAGGAACAATTTCAGAAAACTCAGAATCAGACCATTGCCAAGAAAGAGAGCCCAATATTCAAGAAAGCCTGGAGGTTATAGATGATGAAGAAATAAAAAATGCAATCCATTATCTAAAAGGAGGTAAAGTATCAGGAAGGGATGGAATTTCACCAGAGTATTTGAAATACGGTGGCCAAGAACTTCTTGAAACACTTCAATCGCTGTTCCATGAAGTATATGACAGAAAAAAAATTCTCAGTGACTTGTATAAACCTCCTGATTTATATAAAAGGCTGCACGACTGACTTCAAAAATTACAGGCCCATTAGTTTATTATCATTAATCTATAAACTTTACACTTCCATTTTAGAAAGGAGACTTTGGCGGATTGTGGAAGAGCAGTTAGAAACGGAACAGGATGGTTTTTGTCCAGGCCAACAAACGTAGGATCACATCTTTTTTTCTCAGAAATATTGCTGAAAAAGCCTGGGACAAAGATAAAAATCTATATCTAGCATTCCTTGATCTGAAGACAGCGTTTGATGTGGTCCCATTAAAAGAAATTTGGAACGCACTAATAGCCAAGGGTGTACTAGGAGACTTGCAAGCGGCCTTACAGTCAGCCTACCAAGAGGCCATGGCCGTGGCAAGGATAAATGGTATGGAATTGGAACCTTTTCCAATGGCGATAGGAGTTAGACAGGGAGATAGCTTAAGCCCCCTTCTATTTATAAATGTAATGGGCAAAATCCACAAAATTGAACTGCATGGACAACTATTGTGAAATGGAACATGAGAATTGTCCTCATATAAAGCCTCTTATATGCGGATGGCGTAGTCCTAATAGCCAATGCCAAGACCAAACTAGAACAAGCTCTAGTAGAATGGGAAGAAGAGTTGCTCAGGAAAGGGATGCAAATTAACACCTCCAAGAGTAAAGTGCTGGTTATGGCAAGGGAAGATCAAGAAGATGCCCAACTGATATGCAATAGCGAGACACTTGAAGTAGTGAAAGAATATACCTACTTAAGGACTGTAATTAGTAGCTCGGGTAGGATAGATGCAGAAATATCAAACAGAATATGTAAAGCAAATCAATTGTATTGCAAGACTACTAATAGCATCATTTTTAAGTGTATTTATATTTCTCAACTGCTTGACAAGGTCGGAGCTTCCCTATCATTCTCTTGTAGGTTTCATTTTTTTCCGTCTGTTATTGCCTGGCCCTCTAGGTCAAACCATCTAGCCCTTTGGTGGATTTTTATTGTCCCTAACGTCTCTTCTGCAGTCCACTAATTGGCCTCTTTAAAGTGATCTTCCATTCACTGTATCACCAGACAGTCCTGTTTTCAAAGCAACATCTAGTTTCTGGATGAATTCTGCTCTGCATTCAGGCTCACGAATTTTACCATTATTTTTCCTTTCTATTTGAACTCCTTTCATTTTATGAGTATTACTTATCCTACCCTGAATACGTGATAACACTAGATTGTGACCACTGTCTACATTGGCCAAAGTTATCACTGCCATGAGGCGAGACCTGTGTCTCCTACTAATCAGAATATGGTCAATCTAGATGCTAATATTGTTATCTGGAGTGACTCATGTCGCTTTATAAATGATTTTTTAGATAAACATTGTTGTTGAACATTGTTGAGTGACCCATGTTGAACATTGTTGAGCGGCTTCGCTCGTGTGGAATTCGGCCTGCCACATAAAGTTTCGTGAAAGATCATTTTGAATAAATAATTTAGTTATTTTTTTTAAATATAATTTACTCGTACATCCAAAATTTCAGATGTCTAACTTCAAAACTGACGGATTCTATACAACCTCTGAACCCTTATTATATTAAAGGGGAAACCCTTGGAGTGGAATTATCCAAATTTCTTTCTTAAACTACCAGGTCTGCAAGTTTAAAATGTCGTTTATTTCTTAAAATATAATTTAATTTAAAAAAAAAATTATAATATATTTTATTCAAAGTACTGGCCCTCGCTTTCTACACATTTTGTCCATCTCTCGGGCAATTTATGGATACCATTCCAAAAGAATGCTTCATCTTTATTTGAAATCCATTCATCGAGCCATTTTCTTACATCCTCCAAATTGTTAAAGTGTTGCTCAGCCAATGAGTGCCCCATCGATGAGAATAGGTGATAATCAGAAGGCGCCAGGTCAGGTGAATACGGCGGGTGGGGTAGGAGTTCCCAGCCAAGCGAAGAAATCGTTTCCTTAGTCAATCTGGCTGAATGTGCAGGAGCGTTATCATGCTGAAGAATGACTTTGGCGTGCCTGTGAGCCCATTCTGGGCGTTTTTCGATCAATGCGTGACTCAAATTGATCATTTGTTGTCGGTAGCGGTCGGTATTGACTGTTTCGCCGGGTTTGAGAAGCTCGTAGTAGACTACTCCCTTCTGATCCCACCACACACACAGCATTGTCTTCTTCCCAAAACGATCCGGTCTTGCACTCGATGTGGATGGTTGTCCTGGCGTTACCCATGATTTTATTCGTTACCCATTATTTGGGATTCTGAAAATAAATCCATTTTTCATCGCCAGTTACAACTCGATGCAAAAAAACCTTTCTTTCGTGGCGTAAAAGCAGCATTTCGCACACAATTTTTCGTTTTTCCATCTGTCGTTCGTCCAATTCATGTGGAACCCATTTTCCAACCTTTTGAATTTTTCCCATAGCTCTCAGGCGATCGGAAATGGCTTGTCTAGTGACATTCAACTGTTCTGCCATCATTTGTTGGGTTTGGGTATTGTCTTCGTCTAATAAAGATTGCAATTCGACGTCCTCAAACTTTTTTGGTCGATTTTCTCGTTTTTTATCAGTAACATCAAAATCACCACGTTTGAAACTTTGAAACCAACGTTCACATGTCTTGACGGTTGGAGCAAGATCGCCATAAGTCTCAACAAGAATTCGATGACATTCAGATGCCTTTTTCTTTTGATTGAATAAGAAAATCATGACATGCCGCAAATGCTCTTTATTTGGCTTAAAATTAGACATTTTTAACACCAAAGAAAGGTATGATACGTCCACGTAAACGACTTAAAAACAACTGACTTTTGTAAACAAATGACTAACAAACAAAATAGCGTTTAGAGATAAGCAAATCCTTCAATAGGCTAAGAGCGCATTCTATTGGAATTAAAACGACATTTTAAACTTGCAGACCTGGTATACAAAGAACCTATCTACAAATTTCAAGATGCTAAGTTCCTGATTTGCCTTTAATTATGTACTATAACGGCACATGCCCCCGCACCTCCACATAAATCTGCCCTTGCTGTAACCCATGATGTATTTACTATTTTACTAAACAAGTTTCATCCAAATCCGTTCAGTATAGTTTTTGCGTGAATGAGTAACAAACATAAATACAAACTTTTGCATTTATAATATTAATAGTATATCAAAATAATAGTTTCACTCATGTCCTTTCTGTTATTTTAACTACTATGATCGTGTGATTTGCCTTTAATTATGCACTATAATGGATTCAACCACAGTACCTATAAAACTGTCGGGGAGCATGTGCCCCCCCTATATCCGCGCTTGCTATAGCCTATGTGTTATACTGATGTATATCCTATATTATTGTAAATTTTCATCCAAATCCGTTCAGTAGTTTTTGCGTGAAAGAGAGACAAACATACAAACTTTCACATTTATAATATTAGTAAGATTAGTAAGATTTTTTTAGCTAAGCATTGTTATATAATTTATAAATCTGTCTCTAATTCTCAGCTTGCATAATAACTGTTGGTAATGGCCTTGAAGTCCATTACATGTTTCTTTTTGTTCCCAATCCCCACAAAATCTGTTCCAAAGATTTACCCGGGTCTGGTGCAGCTATAATAGATTGTATGAACTTTTTCTATATGATTCCAGAGCCTGTTCATTTTAACTCCTGTGGTATATCAATGTCTCCTTGTATTTTGAGAGAATAAAAGCATCACCTGTAAGCAATTTCAATGTTCTATGTAACCAACTTAAGGGTCGAATCTATTGAGTCTGTCCAATTCTGAGGCAATATTCCAAAGCCATGAACTTTTGGTGAGGGAGCTCAACCCCCAACCTGGAGGGACAGTCCTGTAACCCTAGGAATAAGCCTTCACTGGATACTATAAGGCACCAATTTTTTTTTTACGAGGTTGTTATTCCTCACCCTCCTCCTTCCTCTTTCTGTCTTGGGACAGGCATTAGTGGAGTTCAAACCAACATATAAAATTTAGGCTATTACCAAGTTCTTTTGAAGTTGATCACTGGGCGGGATACTTGTTAATTATTGGACTACAGTCACATCATTAATTACTTGAAAGAGAATTGGTATGAATTCTATTAAACACTTGAAATTGTTGATAAAACATAAAAAAAAGTTATTGTTAGATGTTAACTAATTTTTTAAGTAACCAAAAATAAACCATGTGGTAAGAAAACAAAAACAAAAATTGGTTTACTGAAGTTAGAGAATTACAGATGGGATATCCATATAGTATTGGAAGACTAATTTTTACTTAAAACTCATATTTCATAAAACTATTTTATATGAAAACTTTCATTTTTATTTTAAAATAACTTATTTATTATTTTGGTAGGATTGGCAAAATACGCAGTTACTTCACGTTTTCCAAGCTCAGTTAATATCAGGTGAAAGAGAAAGTAGTGATAGAGCTGTTAATTCACTGAATAATATTAACGGCAGCTTAGGGCTTATAGAGTCATCACTGAGTGCCATGGTCGATCTACAGCAGTCGGCTGAGTTTGAGGAGCCCTTTTATCTGGTTGTGCTGGAAAGAACTGCTCACGGCACAGCAATACACACCTGGAGGCTTGTCATCGCTTCTCAGCCAGATTATAGTGGTGAGTGGATTGCTAATTATCTCAAGATTAAAATAGGGCAGTGTATGAGTAAGTAGCTCGATGAAGTATGAGGCATCAAAGGCCGATAAAAAAAAAAAAAAGTAAACTAGACCACTTGGCCAATGGAACAGACTGACAAGTTGGCAGATCAATGGCCTGAAAGTTCGTTTTTCAGATTCTGGAAGAAATAAAGTAGATCGAACCATTGAAAACTGCAAATAAAAATTTTGACACAATTACAATACTTCAATTTCCTTGTAGTGGTAGAAAAATAAAAACTTGTTAAAATTTGAAAATGTTTATCTATATTTAGTAATAATGGTCCGACATGACAATTTTTTTTTTTTAATATTTCTTTTATCTTTCAATATATTAGTGCAAAATTTGCCTTTAAACACATTCTTCTCAAGTCTAACACAAATAAAACATTTTTTTCCCCTACTTTTTATATGTGATTTACTTTGTGTGAATATTTACAGAGATTTGAGTAGTTCATCAAAATTTTTAGAACCGTTTTTGCACCACTGTCTGCATAAAAACTTGTTTTAAGAGATAATGATGTTACAGACAGGCCAATAACCAAAATGCATTTTACGAACATAGAGGGATCAAAATTGCATAGATAAGTAGATAGTATTAAATATAAATATTTTGAACTACAAAAGACTAGGAATTCTTTTAATTAATTTTTGGCGGGGTCTGACTAGAATGTGGATTATATTTGATTTCACTGCTCTTACGTTCTCCTATACAAAGATACTTTATGGGAAACATTCATTATAAGAAAGCTAATTAAATGTTTGCAGTTCTGTAGGATATTCTTATAAAATGGAAATTTATTTAGGTAAAAATGCCAAGTGATAAATAGTCTTCTGGCTTTTAGCATAATTTCTTCATTTGTACAATTTCATGAAGAAGGGCTTAACTGTAAAAGACACAAAGGCATCTATTCCCGTAGTACCTAGGTCCCCTACCTGTCATGACAGCTAAGTTCAAAATGTTTTTTGTGTAAATTTTACTATCAGCGTGGTAATACATAATGAATTTAATTATATTGGCCAAATTCTTTTCCTTAAAACATTTTAACTATTCATGTTTTAATATCTCTGAAAAAAGTATGAAAATAATTTGTTGTATAGAGAAAACTTCATATTCATAAACATCCAAATTCCATGGTAATTTTTAATATAATTATTTAAACAACAAAACATTTTTGTAGGTCTTTTTTCTGCCCTGTTCCAAACTTATTTATTATTTGTTGGGGAAGAGACAGCATAGTGAACAATATAATCACAATTTTAATTACTCTACTCTACAACATTAGCAGAGGGAAAAATGCCTTGCATATAAGCAGCTCCCCCAAGATTTTCCGAGAGGCGAAGCTGTTGCGAGGTTCAGACTCATCACAGGCCATGATTACCTCCAGGCACATCTGCACAGAATGGGTATCGCAGAATCCGATAATTGCCCCATTTGTCTTTCTGGTGTAATGGACGGTGCACACCTACGGTGTCACATTGCAGTGGTCTTAAGGATATACCACTCGATGATGACGATGCATGTCTTTATTGTGGCGCACGGCGGCGTATGGCAGGATTGCCACGTGCTGGCATTGGATAAATAAAAAAACAATTTTAATGTTTTCACTTAAGGTTCCAATGGAAACCTTTTTATATTTTTTTTGTTTGTTGGAATTACCTACAGTACATAACAATAATAATGTTCTAAAAGGAAAATTTAAAAAATAAATTTAATTAAAAAATTAATCAAAATTAGTAAAATATAAAAAAAATTATATTTTTCTTTTCTCAGAAAGTGGTAAAGGAATTCATGTTACCAGATACCAGATGTTTACTTAAACAATACAAACATTAACATTTACCCCAAGTTTAGGATAGATTTCCTGTCTTTTTTTTTTTTTTTTTTTTTTTTTTATGGTATTGGATTCTTTCTTTCATCCATACAGCCAGCTATGTATTATTATTTGTTAATTTAGATCCCAACAGCACGCGGATATCCCCAGATGATTAATGCCTGTTTTTCCCAGGCGGTCACCCATCCAAGTGCTAACCACACCCGACATTGCTTAACTTCGGTGATCTGACGGGAACCGGTGTGTTCAACGTGGTATGGCCGTTGGCTTCCTGTCTTATCTTCTATAATGTATTTTTGGACGAATTAAGTATCATAATTAATGTGGGATAGTTTGGGGGTGCAGTCAATAGAAAAAAACACTAAATAAGACAAACTCATAAAACTGTGCCAGCGTTTCAGCCTATGTTGTAGGCCATCTTCAGGGCTATGATAAATTGAAATGTAATGAAATTAGCGATGGATATAATATTAAGGGCATATATGAATACAAGATTACAGCATAAGAGTACAAAAGGTGGTAATGCCAAGCAATGATAAAAAAAGGAAAAATGAACATAAAGAGAAGGTACAAACGTAAAATTGTGAGATATAAAAGTATGGAACCTATTTAAATTACAGGTGATATATAAAAATGTAAAATGGTAATTTACTAATAGAAATTTTATAAGTAAATATGTATGAAAATAATTGCATAGTATGGCTTAAAATATATAAATATAATAAAAGTATGGGATGTTATTTAAATATATATACATATAATGTTGAATTTATATCAATACAAAATATCGTGTTAAAGAAAAACTATAGAAGGGATGTATAGAGAGTAAAGATACAACATTCTGGATTGTAAATGAGGGTAAATAATAAAATTGTGATGTTTTGTTATAAAAATTGATGGATGCCTGGAGATGAAGAGAGAATTGTGTATGAATGATGGGGACAGATGAGAATGAAGGGAGGATGTAAAAATAAAAAGTGTAGTTTAATAGTTATTTTAATATTTTAATTTCTCACTTTTTTTACTTTCAATTATTTTTTTTATTTTTTAATATTTTAATTTATCGTAATATTTAACTTTAATATTTTATTATTTTACTAAAATATTACCATAAATTAAAATATTAAAAAATAAAAAAATAATTGAAAGTCAAAAAGTGAGAAATTAAAATATTAAAATAACTACACTTTTGATTTTTTCATCCTCCCTTCATCCTCATCTGTCCCCATCATTCATACACAATTCTCTCTTCATCTCCAGGCATCCATCAATTTTTATAACAAAACACCACAATTTTATTATTTACCCTCATTTACAATCCAGAATGTTGTATCTTTACTCTCTATACATCCCTTCTATAGTTTTTCTATAACACGATATTTTGTATTGATATAAATTCAATATTATATATATATTTAAATAACATCTCATACTTTTATTATATTTATATATTTTAAGCCATACTTTGCAATTATTTTCATACATATTTTACTTATATAATTTCTATTAGTAAATTACCATTTTACATTTTTATATATCACCTGTAATTTATCTAGGTTCCATTCTTTTATATCTCACAATTTTACGTTTGTACCTTCCCTTTATGTTAATTTTTCTTTTTGTTATCATTGCTTGGCATTAGCACCTTTTGTACTCTTAAGTTGTAATCTTGTATTCACATATGCCCTTAATATTATATCCATCGCTAATTTCATTACGTTTCAATTTCTGATTTTATTATATGCTTTCTCGGTATTGCAATTTTTTTTATAGTTATTTTTGTTCTGTTTCTTCTCTCATAGCCCTAAAGATGGTCTACAACGTAGGCTGAAAGGTTGGCACTTACAATAAGTAAGTTTGTCTTATTTAGTGTTTTCTTTTATTGACTGCACCCCCAGACTATCTATATCCCAAATTAGATCTTCCAGTCAACTTTTTTCCTCTCTATTATAATTAATATATATATATGTAAGTCGTGAATTCAACGACTTAACCAATGAGGTGATAGAATAAAACTCTTGTGGATGCAGTTCAGAACTGTAATTAAAAAGAACATATTTACAAATTTATAACTAACTAAATAACTCCAGGTATCATTAATAACATACCTGTATCAACACAATAGTCAATATTCAGTAATTACACTCAATACTTAATTTCTACAATAGCAGTCTATAATGTCTATTATAACCTTCGCTCACATCTGTCTCTGCAGGTTATCTCACGTCTGTCATATGACTAAGTTTGGCGTCAGTATTCAAACTTAACTATATATTATTATTTTTATATTTTGTTGTAGACCTCACAGACAGTATGATGTATGTACCTGACAGTAGGCTGGTTCAGGATGATGATGAAGGAGAATCTGGACGCCCAGGGACAGGAATGGAAGAGGAAGGACATCCATCAGGCTTTGGCCACAGTCCTCATGTTACAATTTCTACAACAAAGGTATGTTTCTGGCGAGTGATCTTTAAAAACTTTCTGTAGAATTTCTCAAATTGTTGAGGTTGTTTTGATATTTTATTACTTGTCTTGCTCAAATAATAAAATTCCTTTATTACTATTATTAAAAGCTAAAAATCTTATTAACTTTCCAATTTTTACTGATGTTTGAACAGTTAACAAAAATATTAGGTACTTTTCCGTTAGCCGGGTGCAAGCGGAAAATCGCCAAATGAGGTAGAATTCTGCCAAATTCTTACAATTGTAAGGGGAATTCTCATTTGGGACCATATGTTCTATTCTCTGAATTCAATCAAAACACATTTTCCTTTTCTTCTTCTGTTTTATTTTTTGTGAAAAAAAAAATTGGGGTTTAGCTAGAACTGAAAAAGATGCAGTCTTTTTTCTTTCTTTTTTTAAAAAAAAAAAGGTATATTTGCAAACATGCGATCATAATCATGAAATGAAACGAAGAAGAGCATTCGTGAAAAATAGTACGTGGTTAGAGATTACTAACACTTTTGAGATTTATTTACGGCTAAAGCGAAGAGATGACATCAGTCAATTGGTGTAAAAAAACAACTGGTATTAATAATATAAATTATATAATTGTAGATTGGAATAACTACTTAAGAGAAGTTTGTGTAGAAATATTAGCGGAATGCAAGCAAAAAAAAATCAGTGGTCCTGAAAAAAATAGTTGAGATAGACGAGACCTTATTTAAAAAATGAAAGAACAGTGCCTGTTGAATTCACAATCAAATTTGTGCCCGGCTAACTGAAAAGTACCAAATATTATTATTATTGTTATTTAATATTAAAATTTATTTTTGAATAATTTTTAACAATGTTACAACAAATTTAAAGCCCTTTAATAATAATGAAAAAGATTCTTTAAATAAAATGTGTTTTAAAGGTTAAAATATTATTTTTCTTTAATATTATAGAATGGTTCCATAAAATATTTTATTATTAACTTGGCTATCAATAGTTTTAATATTACTCTTTTAGAATATGTATTCATGAAATAATTTTTGTTGTTTCCCATATAAAATTTATCTTCACTACTCATATATATATATTATTTTTCCCTTCACGCAGTACCCCTACGTGAAGGACGTTTATTGTTCTGCATGTTCCGTACATTTATAGTACATTACATACAATTGTACTTTCATGTTGTTGTTTTTTTCTATTGTTTACATTCTTTTTGTATTATTTATATATAAAACTAAACGCTAAATTTAAAATACATCATTAAAAACCAAAACTTAAACATAAAAATATTAATCATAGTAAATATTAAGCCAGTTGAACCAAAAACACATAATAAATATCATATAAGAAAAAAAAAATAGGAAAAAACCACAAGATTACAACAAAGTAATTGAAAACAAAACTAAAATTCTTGTTCACCTATAATATTGATTTCGTGTTGTGATGATTAACCACACTGCTTTAGCAAACACCTTGAATTGCTGAAAATACTTCCAGTATAAGTCCTTAACACTGATTGGCCAACTGTCCTTCTGCCTCACATGGTTGATAAGTTTAGTCCTTGGTTCATCGGTTAGTCTGCTGTCATATATTAGGTGTAAGTAAGTTTGTTTAATGGTAAAGTCACAAGGGCATGTCTTATTGTCTGTAAGTTTAAATTTATGCAAGTAGGATTTTGTGGGTCCATGTCCTGTCAACATTTGTGTGAGGTAAAAGTCAGTTGTTATTTTGTTATTCCTAAAATATTCATGTAAGTCATTTATGTATAGTTTAAGATGTCCTTTAGTTATCGTATCCCATGTGTTTTGCCACTGATCCATATTTGTAACTGTTTGTCTGTGTTTCAAGTAAGTATTATTCAATTTACTGTTAAGTATTGAAAGTGAGCCGTCTTTGGCAGCTGACTTAGCGCCTTGTCAGCTAATACATTACCCACGTTGCCAGAGTGAGCTCTCACCCACCTGAAGTTAATGTTGTATCCTGCATTTTGTAAGTGGAGTAAAGTAAGTCTGGTTTCTTCATATATATATATATATAATACTAGCTTATGCCCGCGGCTTCGCTCGCGTGGAATTTGGTCTGCCACATCAAGTTTCGTGAAAGATCATTTTAAATAAATAATAATTTTTTTTTTCAAATATAAGTTACACGTACATCCAAAAATTCTGATGTCTAACTTCAAAACTGAGGGATTCTATACAATCTTTGAATCCCTATTACATTAAAGGGGAAACCCTTGGAGTGGAATTATCCAAATTTCTTTCTTAAACTATACAAAGAAACTATCTACAATTTTCAAGATGCTGAGTTCCTGATTTGCCTTTAATAATGTACTATAACGGAGAAGGCACATGCCCCGTACCCCCACATAAATCTGCCTTTACTGTAGCCTATGATGTATAACCTATTTTACTCAATAAGTTTCATCCAAATCCGTTCAGTAGTTTTTGCTTGAATGAGTAACAAACATAAATACAAACATTTGCATATATATGTAAAGGAGATAGTTGGGGGGTGCAGTAAAAAAAAAACACTGAATAAGTACTAGACTTAAAATTATGTGCCGACGTTTTGACCTACAGTGTAGGTCATCTTCAGGGCTATGAGAGAGAAACAAACAGAACAAAAAATATTAAAATGTACAGTAACAATAATATGGTGACAAGTAATGTAGAAAATTAAAATAGTGACAGATATGAAAATTAAAGATAACGAATATTAAAAAAGTGACAAAATAAAATTAATTAATTAATGAACAGAATACAATTAAGATATAGACAGATTTAATAAAATTAAAGATAATGAAAACAAATTAAAATAGTGACAGATATAATAAAATTAAGATAAAGACAGATATAATAAAATTAAGGATAATGAAAAGAAAATTAAAATAATGACAGATATAATAAAATAAGACAGATTTAATAAAATTAAAGAAAATTTTAAAAAAATTTTAAAAGTTTAGTTTTTATTATTATAGTTCCTCCAGTTGAAGGAACTGGAGGGGGTCAGTTAAGTGTATATAAGAGAATTATTAGTGACTTGATAACGATTGATTATTGGTCTAAGGATTAAGTATATTTTGATTCTGATATAAAAAAGATGTATCTATAAATACTAGAGCTAAACGAAATAAAGTTTAGTTTACTTCTAATAGTGCGAGTTTCTTTATGTCCCTATTTTCCCTTTTTTTTTCGAGTCAGTGTTCTATTTTAAATTTAGCGTTTAGTTTTATATATAAATAATACAAAAAGAATGTAAACAATAGAAAAAAACAACAACATGAAAGTACAATTGTATGTAATGTACTATAAATGTACGGAACATGCAGAACAATAAACGTCCTTCACGTAGGGGTACTGCGTGAAGGGAAAAATAATATATATATATGAGTAGTGAAGATAAATTTTATATGGGAAACAACAAAAATTATTTCATGATTACATATTCTAAAAGAGTAATATTAAAACTATTGATAGCCAAGTTAATAATAAAATATTTTATGGAACCATTCTATAATATTAAAGAAAAATAATATTTTTAGGCTGCAGGCTGAAGACAGGATTAAAAACAGTACCACAGGTGAAGAGAGCACCCGTAAATCGCGCTCTGTTTGTGATTATGTCAGTTAATTGAAGTGTTAGTTGCCCCAAACAGCCGCTAGAGAGCGTAGTGTGCTATTTCAAGATGTATTTGACACTTTACCTATTTTTTAAGTATTATAATTATTCATGTAAAAATAAAAAGAACGCCAAATGGCGTGAACAGTTACTTATAGCCATTGTAACGGCTTTTATATTCTGGGAAATTTTTTTTTACACTTAGTAAGGGTGGGGACCATCCTTCCTTCTCAATTATATCAGTCAGTGTTTCATAGCCAGAGAGGACCCCCTCCCTCCACCCCCCCGTCCCACCCCCACAGGTAACTATGTTTTGCACTATTTACTCACCCTCCCTCCTCCATTTCATTTTAATTTCTTTCCCTCATAACCTAAAACAGTACTATACTCAATTTACCGTTATTATTACTACTTCCAAGCTCACTATTACTGTAAGGCGTTTATTTGTTTAGTTATCTATATACCACCCTAAATATTCATCAATATATATCATAATATCATTAATACCATATCCTTGCCATTTGTTTTGTTTTTATATGTATTTTAGTCCAGTATAGCCTGATAGTATTATCACTTACTTTACTTAAAACATACCTACCTTTATACAATTGATATTTTACACTTTTATAAACTGTCTTCTTACATTCTCTTATGTAATTAATATCCTTTACACTAGTATAAAGTATTTTCTACCTATCAATATTTTCTAAAATAATTTTTATTTTCAATTTTATTTTATTTTATATAATTCGTTTCTAGATTTTTATAATTTTACAATTTCTATTTCTTCTTTTTTATTACCTATAATTTTAGTGCGTAATTCTTATCACTTTCTAATTTACCCATATCATTTCACATTCCTATTGTATATTCAGTTTTTATTTTTTATCTGTAATACCTTAATTTTTTAACTGTCAACACTTTCTGTTTTATTATTATTTTCTACATTTTAACCTTCATAATTACCTTACTGTACATCTTTATCAATTTGTTTTACCTGTATTCACCTTCTTCTAGTTTATCTATATTTAAAATGTTTTAATATTCGTACCGTTTTCTTAAATTGTCTGTATTTTGCATATAGCCCTGAAGAAGACCTACAGTGTAGGTCGAAACGTTGGCTATCAATAAATATCTTCTGAAATTACTTGAGAATTTCATTCAGTGACCTCTACCCGGACCAATTTCTTCAACATAAATTATCATAGGTCAACAATTATCATCAATATAATTATATAAATGATAAACGCATATTAAAAAGTAAGAGCATTATTATATAAGAGGGTTATTCACAATAAAGTGTTTGTTTATGATTATATATTGATGTATTTTATACTAGTTTATGCCCGCGGCTTCGCTCGCGTGTAATTTGGTCTGCCACATAAAGTTTCGTGAAAGATCATTTGAAATAAATAATTTAATTATTTTTTAAAATAGAAGTTACTCGTACATCCAAAATTTCAGATGCCTAACATCAAAACTGACGGATTCTATAAAACCTTTGAACCCCTATTATATTAAAGAAGAAACGGTGGAAGAAAGAAGAAAGAAGAAAAGGTGGAATTATCCAAATTTCTTTCTTAAACTGTACAAAGAACCTATCTGCAAATACTAAGTTCCTGATTTGCCTTTAATTATGTACTATAAGAGGGGGGACATGCCCCCGTGCTCCCACATAAATCTGCCCTTGCTGTAGCCTATGATGTATAACCTATTTTACTCAATAATTTTCATCCATATCCGTCTATTAGTTTTTGCGTGAAAGAGAGACAAACATACAAACTTTCACATTTATAATATTAGTAGGATATAAAAAAAATAGTTTCACTCATGTTCTTTCGGTTATTTTAACTACTATTGTCATGTGATTAACCTTCAATTATGTCCTATTATAGATTCTCCACAATACCTAAAATACAGTCGGGTGGGAGAAGGGGGGGGGGGGCACGTGCCTCCGTGCGCCCCCCCTAAATCCGCGCTTGCTATAGCCTATGTGTTATTCTGATGTTTAACCTATATTACTGTAAAGTTTCATCCAAATCCGTTCAGTAGTTTTTGCGTGAAAGAGAGACAAACATACAAACTTTCACATTTATAATATTAGTAAGATATCACTGATGTATTTTATCATTATACAAACTCTAGCCTAACCCTTGACTTATGTCCGGGTTGGTCCATTCTCTGGTAGAAATCGAGAAAAAGAACAAGATAATAATAATAATAATGTCTTTATTTATTCTGGGACAAGTCACTTTAGAATAACAATAGAGATGTTGTAAGCTATTACGCCTTAGAGTATACAAATAATTAAATATATTATTATATATCAAAATTAAAATTAATACACACTGATAAAAGGATTTGATAGTCTTTGAAGAGATTTGTTATTAGTAAACAAATCGTTTTTATTTATTTAAAGTTAATAAACATTAAAACATTGACGATAAAGTAAATAAATGCATTTACATTAATACACAGATCAAAAACCCAAATACCGCAGAACACTTGCAAGACTAAGTGAGAATATAAATGCTACACTGTCAGCTACGATGTCCTGTCATGCCCCTTCCACTTTACCCCTTCTCCAGCTGTAACTCGACATACAGATATCTATCTACATATGCAATTTTAATTGATCTTACTTACTAAGTATAGTAGTATGAATCGTCCTGAAAATGAATAATAATGTAAAAAATAACAAAATAAAAGAAAAAATAGTACTGAAACAATGAACATATTGAAAACAAAACAGCAACTTGGTACCATGAACACAATTTTTCACTGCTGATCGCCGCCCTCTGACTGGTGATGAGACACTTTGTGAAGTATCCTAACTTCTTCTAAATGAACTGTTCTGACCTTAAACGGGTAATGAACGTCACTAATTGTAAACAGATTGTGTTCCCGAATTGTAATAACCTTCTAGGGTCCTTCGTACCTCGCATCTTTTTTTTTCTTTTTTTTCCCTTTCCTGCCATTGCTGGCATACGGGGTTTTGGCAGTGGCGAGTTGATACGTTGGGTTTACGCACGCCCGCCACTGCCACAAAACAACTCTTTATTTAAAACGTCTTATTATACATAATCTCAGGGGGGAATACGTATAATTTATGTGGGAACAAAATATAAAAAAAATAATACTCTGTGGTGCTGCCCAGTGCACGGATGTGCACCTTACTGATGGGGCAGCACCTTTTAGGCCTCCTGGCCAGTCGGCATCCGTCTAGGTGCCGTCCAGCCTCCCCGATCCGCCGTATCCTTCCGGTCCGCATCAGTCCTGTCCTCCTCCTGGGGGTTCATGCTCTGGTGGCTCGCCGGGTTGCCGTATCCTGCTAATGGTAAAATGCGCACGACCGACCATCTCCTTCCACCCGTAGACAAACTCCCTGAAATGGGGGTAATTGTCTTCCTCCGGAGGCGGGGGAAGTCTTCCTCAGCGAGGACGAAGATCCCGGTTTTCCTCGACAACCTGGCACGGTGTCCTTCCATTGCGGTGCAGGAGAGCATCACGTGCTCTGCCGTCTCAGGGACCCCACAGGCGGGGCACCGGGTTCGATGTCTCTCCTATGCTCACTCAACTTTCCCCGGAACCCGCCGTGTTCTCTCAGGACCTGCGAGACCCAGTACGGGTCAGACGTACAGCGCAGAACCTCTCCTTCATCCTGGGAGGTTGGCTTCTTCTTCTGAACCACTTCCCAGTTTGATTCTTACTCTTCGCTGGAGTCCACCTCCATGTTCCTCCTTCTGCATAACGGCGTATCACTTCGCCTCTGAGACATTGGGGCCGGCATGAGGCCCTCATACTTGCTTCGGGGCGGGATCACACTGGAAGGTCCAGCGACCGCCTTCTCGGGCTCCTTGGGGGCCTTCGCCACCTTCTTCCTTCTCTTCCTGGTAACAGCCACGTGCCTCAATATACAGGCCTCCTGGTCCTTCAGGTGGAGGTCCCCAATGAGGCCCTGAACTCTATTCAGAGTGGGGGAAACCCACTCTTTCCTCTTCCGGTCGTACTCGCCCCCCATGGCATCGCTCGTCGATAATCTCCGACAGCTTGCTTGCTATAATACGGTGAAAGGTTTCCCTATTCAGGGCCTCCTTAACAACCTCCTCCACGATCGTGGGGACCATACTCCATTGTGCCTGCAGCCCCACTATGATGCCCAGGATATCCATTATCTGGCCATTAATGTGGCTCTGGGCCTCCAGGGATATCTTCTTTCTGTTCAGATAAGCCCTTATCTGGTCAGAGATCTTCTCTGCCTTGGCCTTCGGATCCTCTACTATCTCCTCGATCGGAGAGTCATCCTCTCTGAGTCTCTTACTTTTTCTCTCTCCATCAGTGTCAACATCGGGCGCTGAAGCTAGCAGCCATTTTCCGGCCTTCTCAGCACCCTTGACCTCTTTCGTGGCCGTTAAAGGCCTACATTCCTCCTGCTCCATCGTTAAAATCTCTTGCGTACCATGGAGGAGACCCTTCTCCTCTTCGCCACAATTTCCAGCATCCATATTTATCGGCATTTAAAATTGTTTTGCACCTGGATGTTCTATTGTAGCAGAATGATGATGGGTGATGAATGATGATAATCAACAACAACATCCGTCCTGTGGGAGTCCCGGTTCGCATGTGTGTCCCTCGGGACTCAACCACTCTCACTCGCACACTCCAGAGTACTAATCTTACGGAGCACTGTTAAAACACGTCTTACCTGTGATACTGTTGAAGAGCAACTGACTCTTCGCCACAACTTCCAGCATCCATATTTATCAGCATTTAAAATTGTTTTGCACCTGGATGTTCTATTGTAGCAGAATGATGATGGTGATGATGGGTGATGAATGATGATGGTCAACAACAACATCCGTCCTGTGGGAGTCCCGGCTAAAGGTGGGGATAATCTCCAGGAGTAATTTTAGCATGCGTGCTCTCTTCTCGACTGCCGGAGCGCAACTTACGTACCTCGCATCTGTCTTGTTTCGCGCTGTACCCAATCGACGATAAGCCAACGTCCCTAACACCAAAGGCCTTTCTTCCGGGTTTCTATTGAGTCTCCTCTCAAAAGGTCTGCTCCCGACGTTCCTCCTGGGTGGACTCTTCGGTCTCCTCCTGGACCCTTTCACCTCTGTCCACTCTCCTTCTGGCCTCTCCCTCTCGCTTCATTTCATTTGTGGGCGTCGACCAATTCATGTGCGCACTTCACGAAATCCCGATCTCGAGGTAATGAGACCGGACATATCTATATAATGGATGAGCTGGACCTTTAAGATCCCCCTCACAAAGGACGTCCTTTGAGATCCTCCCACTTGACCGAATGACTATAATTTTTTCCACAAGCCTATTGTATAAAACAAGAAGTTTCTCGGCAAACTCCCCTTCTGTTTACCCTTGTTTCCTATTTTCTTTCAACATATAGAAAATATCCTCTTTTGGGGTCCATCTCCCACTGCCATATAATTTTTTTAGTCGCTCTTTTAATACTTCCCAAGGATGTGTCGTGTATCCCTGGATTGCATTCAAGACTCTTCTTGAGATACAACCCACAAGCGACGCCTCTATGAGTGCCTCATCTGACTCCTGGAGTGTACCGTTCTCTTTCCTCAAAACGATAAGTGCTTTGATCTTGTCATAGGCGATCTAGACCTTTTATGAAATGCTCTAGATCGCATATTACACAATTAAATGGTTCCAGCTGACTTATTACTTTGTGTATGAACGAAGAATTCTGAGTGCGAATCTTTACCAGCTCCAACTAGGTCCTCTCGTTGGCCTACTTCAGTTGTGCCTCTAAGTTCACCCTCTCCCCCGATGCCTGGGCTAATTGGTACTCCAGTTTCTTCATTTCTTTCTGATCTGGCATGTTTTTCTAGTTTCCAAATTTTTCGAAAAAGAAAACCTTTTTTTTTTCACCTCAAAACACGCGAACTTAGTATTTAAAAAGTTCCGGGTTTCGGCATCAGTTACTTAAACTATGATGAAAATGATTAGACTGAACACTGCCTTGAAAAAAAAATGGAAAATAGGGACATAATGGCACTCGCGCTATTAGAAATAAACTAATATTATTTCTTAAATATTTTATTTGAAAAGAAAAGATATGACCAGGACCAGAACTCAAACCTGGGTCCTGATCATATCTTTTCTTTTCAAATAAAATATTTTAAAAATTATATCATATAACAATAAAATAAATTATAATAAACTTTATTTCATTTAGCTGTAGTATTTATAAATACATCTTGTTCATAGACATTTAGATGGTAACACTTCTATATTATAAATTATTAATACTACCTGTTTAGGTTTGTATGCAAGAGCTTCCTCTACCAGATGGTGTGGATGTGATACATGCTGCACCTGCTGGTGGTCATCTGTCATCAGCATCTATTTATCCGGCTTGTTTTGCTCCATACATTATAGTAACTGCATGTTCAGATTCAACAGTAAGGTATTAATTGATTGACTCCTTCTTGGTTTTAAAATAATTGTATTAAGTTTGTAGCTGAGTTTATTTACCAGCTGTTATAAATAGAATATAGATTTTGATCTGGAAATTTTTCCACAGTTTACAAATATGCATTCATTTAAGTAGCCATAGTATTAAAAAAAAAATTAAAAAATCTGTCCTAAAGTTTATTTCTTAGCAAGTCAACACCGGTTTTATCTAAGAAATAAAAATTAATGTTGTCAATTTTTACCTTCAAAAAACTGTAAACACCCGAAGCAGTTTTCATTTGTTGATCATCAGGTAGTTGAAGACTGGCTTTTCTTAATGTATGCTTTACCGTTCCTACCAATCCATCACAAACAGATTTTCCGTGGCCAGCAGCAAAAAAGGAATGTTCAGCAACAATAGAAAAACCGTTTTTGTGTTTGTACAAGCTTTTAAAGCTTTTTCTGTTCTTGTATTCTGCAGCACATCCGTCTGTGAAATAATGCACTTTCTTTACTTGTGGATAGTGTTGAGCCAACCATACCTAATATCTTTATGAACTGCATACAATAATCTACATTATGTTCCATGTCATCACTTATGAAGCAGTGGTTCATTACTTTGAATTAATTTTCCTCATTAATTAATTATATATATCTATGTACAAACTGGATGAAGAGTACAGCCAATCCTTGACCAATGGTAACTCTAAATTTCATTTTGTATTACAAAAGAGTAGTTTTCAGCAAAATACATAAGCAAGATTGCTTTATCGGATGTCAGACTTCCTTTCATGTTTTTAAGGGATTTAGCTGGACACTTTGTATTGGCCCTTCTCCCTGGTTATATAAAATGGGCTCAAAATAGGCTCGTGGACCGACAGTAGGAGAAACAAGCCAGTACAAAAATAAGGGACCCAATGTAAAATATATTTTCACAAAATAATATACATATATACACATGCAAACAATAATTTCATAAATCAAAGTACAATAATATATGATTTCTTATACAGGCCTGAATAAAGTAGAGAGAGAGAGAGAGAGAGAGAGAGAGAGAGAGAGAGAGAGATCTACACTATCTGAAGTCCGGAAGAAAAGTGGCAAGCTTAAAGCTCTGTATGTCTAATCTAAATCTCTCCACTTTCCCCCTCTCCTTGACATCGTCCAATTATATGCCGTTATTTCGTACACATAAGTAGATCTAACCTTAACAACATCGCAGGTCAATGTTTAACTCTCTAATAATTCTTAGAAGGTACAAGTTAACAATAAATCTCTAACGATTCCATAATAAATCATACAGATCACCACAACTTAGATATAAATGAGTGTGGAATAAGTGCCTGTAATTTTTTAATCAACAGAGTTATGTATTCTTCAACACTTACTGATTGCTTTACCAAATCCGGACAGTCTGGGTTCATCCACTGGCTGTACTCAATTTCATCTTCATCATCTAAATAATTCAACTTTTGTTTTAAAATCTCAGACAATTTTTCATCAGTTGTACACTTGCCACATTGATGTAGCATGCAATTGGGGTTTTCTGAGTCACACAAGGAATTTGATAAGGTATATGGTTAATTCAATTTTAACAGCATCCAAAAGAAGTTCTACATTCTGGTGAATACTGAAAACGCACACTGAATGAGTTCCTTCAAAATCAGTAACAATACACCACTTTGGTCGAAGTGTACAAAATTCAGAAAAACCCATCTTAATGTTAGGATGTTCCCATTTAAAACAAGATTACAGTTCCCTTAGGTTACAAAGGATAAGTGTTTTTTGCATTTCTTTTAATACTTCTGGTAGCATGCAACTGAATTCATCATGTTGATAAAAATCAATAACAAATTTTTCGTCATCAGAGATTCTTTTACCTTTCTTTGGTTCTGGAATGGATAAAATGCCTTTTTCAGTTTTCTTGCCTGACAAATTATATGTTCAGTTATATGTCTCTATATGTTCAGTTAAATTAAATGCGGACATGACTTTTTCTTTCGACCAAGAGGGCAGAGCTAGAGTTAACACTTGAATTTTTTAGCTCTATTTACATTAGCCACATTGTCTTTCATTAACACTATCCTGGCATCAAAATCTTGTGCCTTCTTTATCATTTTTGCATCCATATTAATATTACCCTCAGCAATATCAAAATCTTCAACTTCACCGTAATCTAATGCACGGTATACTTTTTCTTTCAAAGGGCGATTTACTTTTTCCAATTTTCGTTTGCCTTATGGGGCCTTACTGTGATTAGGAAGCACATGAAGCTTTAATGGAGAGCATCCCAAATCTTCTAATGTTTTATTAACATTTTCAATACTTTACTTTTTTATTTGTACTGGAATAATTTCCAGATCTGGATCTTCTTTGTCACTTCTACTTTTGTCATTTTCTTCAGTTTTTTCCCCACATAAGTTCCGACATGTTGGGCATAATTTTTTTCCTAGTTTTATATTAATTCCTCAACCAGTTAATGATTTCGCCAAATACAAACTTACTGGCCTTAAGGATTTGTTGACAGATTTTTTGTGTATTTTATAAGGATCACAGCAAGTTCTTTGATGAATTTCAAAAATATTTAAATAATATTAACTGTGATGTCCACATATAGTATTTTCTTGACCCTCAATAAGGGTTATACTTGACCTAAGCAATATTAAATCTTTTATGAGATGAAAATAGTTGACTGGATGATCTAATGTAAAGGAGATAGTTGGGGGGTGCAGTCAATAAGTACACAGAATAAGTGATGAACTTATATTATGTGCCGACGTTTCGACCTACAGTGTAGGTCATCGATTATGGATAGCGTGGCCGTTGGCTAACGGCAAGTTGCTGCAGGCATACAGCTACTGCTCTTCAGCTTCCTTTGGAGGCATTATTGTTAACTACTAAACAAAAAACTACTGAACTGATGTTTATGAAATTTTAAACATAAATTCTTTATCACACCTGAACTGACATATGCTATGTTTTCTCTATGCACTGAAATGTAAAAATCATACAGAGCAATTGGCACCAAATTTTACACAATTTTATTGAAAATGGCATTATTTAAAAATGTACCTACAAAAAAGTCAATTGGTGTATTATAGCAAAAAAAGCTCATAATCTTAGGTTTTATTTGGAACCTTTTCCAGCTTTCCAACTGTTTGGAGGAAAAAGTTACAAGCGTTTCTGTAAACCCTTGTTTTAGTTTAGGAAACCACAATAACGTCATGCAATATGAATTTTATAATTTTTTTAATACTATGGCTATTTAAATAAATGAATGCATTTTTTTAAACTATGTACTTCTATTGAACTGTGGATCAAAAATTTTCCAGATCAAAATCTTTATTGATACCTGAAATATTATAGTTTTTGTAAATATTGCTCATTTCCCGCAAGCGATTCTGTGGAACCAAATTATCGCAATATTCATATTTTTCAAATTCTATTAAAAAAAAGTATACATCCTAGAACAATAAAACTTCACAGGTCTTCTTAGGACATAAGTATAAGCAAATGTGCAATGTTTCATGCAAATCTATAATAGTGTCATGTTCATGTGAAATCACATGACCTAGGTGATTTTACATGGAATGACCCTATAATAATAATAAAAAAGAAGGAAGGTTTGTTGAAAATATAACTGAGTATTTAATAATAATAACATGTAATTCAGTTGATATTACTGTAAATAAAAATATTAGTTTGAAGTGGTTAAAGGGCTTTAAATAGAGCCAAAGTTAAAAATTGCTAAAATTAAACACAATGTCAGCTTATATTCATTGAACTGTAAAATTAGTATACAGCTGGAAAGGGGGCTCAAAATGAATCTAATTGTTGCCTGAAATCCAAAGCCTATTTAACTGATTGATCAGTTTGCAAGCAAAAACACTGGGACCCTGGAACTTGGACAGTCATCTCCTAGATGCCTCTTTCTCATCAAAGGCTGCCTCTTTCACAATCTTCTGAACTTATATTTTACTGATATAAGTGCTGATTGAGTAATTCAAATAATTGTCACTTTTTTTACAGATTCTGGAAATGTAATGTTGATAAAAAAAAGAACAGTGAAGGTCGGATTGAGATGAGTTATGAATGGGTGGAATGGGAAATGCTACGGAAAGACAAGGCATCCGTCATTGAAATCCCTGGTAATGACTTGCAGTTGTAAATTGATATTTTTCAGTTATACAAAAATAAAATAAAAATAAAATAAATGGTTTTCTCAAAGGTCAACCTCTTAACATCAGTGCAGCCTATAGTGGTCGCATAGCCTGTGCTTATAAGTACGGAAAGTCCTTTACAAGACCTTCAAGGAAGGATCCCGAATCTAGATATGTCAACCTGTGTGTTGCTATTTATGAATGTGAAAGCACTGGAGGTAAGTTGTTAAATAGAAGCGTATGTTTGACTTTCACATTTTTACATATTGTAAAATAAAGTCCTCCGCCGTGTATGTGTGCCTGCTTGCGATAAACTCAATAACTACTTCACAAATTTTCATGTAGTTTTCACCAATAGATAGAGTGATTCACGAGGAAGGTTTAGGTGTATTATTTATCAAGGTTTTGTGTAAAATGGTTTGAATATAACAATAATTATTGGAAGTGTAGGGAAAAGTATAGCCACCTGGGAGGTTTCATCGAAGATCTAATCCCTTTGAGACATAACGAAACAATGCATGGTGGAATATAGGATAGCTTACTACATCTATTATATGGTTTAAAAAATTGGTTACATACATGCTCTGTTTATAAATGACTACTAGTCAGCTACACTTTTGAAACACAATTTAATACTAAAAAAAAGACATAGAAAAGACTAATGATTAGTACGATATTTCAATATACACCTACTGACTTCTCAAAACTCTAATGCCAGAGCCAAGCACCCTCCCCCCACTCTGTAAGACAGCACTCCAGGTGGAGCCCATACACAACAGTACAATGCGGTATTGGAATGCTATTTAGACGGAAACAGTATTAATCCATATCACTTTAGTTACCTTAAGCATTTCATCCACATTTTTAGAATATTTTATACGATGTAATTTTGATAAGTATCTTAGGGATTATCACAAAAAATTAATAGCGCATGAAAAAAAATTTGTATATAAAGAAATATTTTATTTTCTTCTTATTTTTATATAATTTATACAATAAAATACTTCACATAGTGTAGACATTATGTTACATTTAAATCTAATCCATGTATTCATCACTAATTGATGAAATTGATGTGATCCTAGGACAGACCTAACATGTAGGCATAATAGGCCCTACTGCCTGTGCGAAGCCCTTGTGTTAATATATATTATAGTAATCAAATCAAAAATTAAGTTATGATGTATGCATGGATTTGGTCTATTAATGTAAACAACCAAGAAAAAACAAATTCTAACAACTCTCATAAAACTTAAGGTTTTATGTTAGCTTACATTAAGGTTTCCAAATACCTTCTTCTTCTTCTAATGGCTCAACAGACCATTACTGGTCCCTGGTCTTCTTCAAACTATCTAGGATCTAATTATTGAATTAAAGTTTAAAATATCCATCTGTTCGTTGTCCATGTTTTCTCTCTGAGACTATTGAAGCAATTATCTTGATATTGGGCAACAAAGTCAGATAACAGAACCCAGACTAATTCTCATAACTTGTCATTACAATCTAACTGTAGTTTAAAAATGGTGGTCAATGAAATAATTAGTACTCATATGACTCAAGCTTTTATAAAGATTGAGGAAAACAATAAACTTTTTTCAGCAGTTATTGGTATATTATTTTCATTGATGAACCTTTGTTCAGGAAAAAAAAAGAAGAAAATTTGAAGTTTTAAGGTTTAATTAATCTAAATATTAATTAGAAAAAGTCATATCCCCTCTTTTCAATTGATCCTACATCAGAGATGAAATGGCTGAGAGAGGGATATGGTTGGCCGTGAAGCGAAGCCGGGATAGCCGATAGATAAGGCGTCACCACGGAGAGGTGAAGGTCCCGGTCTGGCCATATCTTTTCTTTTCAAATAAAATATTTAAAATAATTATATAATATAAAGATAAAATAAATTATAATAATATTAACGACTTTAAGTCAACTAGATCCAAAATAAAATAATGTTAAAGTAACATTCTCCCTGTGTATACATCGCAAAGTGCGAGAACACGGAAATGTAGGATCAATTGAAAAGAGGGGATATGGCTGGCCGTGAAGTGAAGCCGGGATAGCCGAGATGGATAAGGCATCACCACTGAGAGGTGAAGGTCCCGGGTTCGAGTCCCGGTCCTGGCCATATCTTTTCTTTTCAAATAAAATATTAAAAAAATATTATAATTATTAGTTAAAAATAATACATAATTTGATCAAATTTTGTTTAATATATAACATTTATTTAATGTAATTTTATATTCCATAGTTAATAAACAATTCATTATATTTATTTTGAAAACTAAGTGCATCATAATAATATATGATGCTGGATCTTATTATTACAATTATCATTTATCGTTACTTGGATTAAAATTTAATTCGGTCCTTTTCAAAACATGGCTCTGGGTGTTTCATGGTGGTGCTGCCGATTTTGGTGGTTACAGGAAAGTTATTCATCTGTGAATAACATACAGTTCATATTACTTTGAGTTTTAAACAAAACACTAATTTTTTTATTATATTAAAAATGTCAAAATTTGTTATAACTAACCAGCCTTTGCTGTAGGATTTACATTTCTATGTAAATTCTAAGAAAATTGTAGCTGAACCTTATGGAATAGAATGTTAATAGTGAGAATGCTCCAACTGATTAATCGCATTGGGAAAGGTTTAGAAATTTTAGTGTTAAAGGCAATATCACATTACAACTGGTTCTTCCAACAGATCCACAATGAGTTTAAAGTGTGATTCACTTCCTAAGATAAAATATGTTTTTGAGGTAGAATTTGAAAATTGCCTGAGAGGGAGGAAAATATATTAGCTAGGTATGGAAAATACATCGAGTAATCTGTTAATTTATGTAGGTTTCAAATTAATGTATGTTTTACTTATAAAAAAAACAAAAGCAGGCCAAATTAATTTGTAATCTCTTTAATAAACTTTGAGTCCTTTATCTGTATAATATTGGCTGTTTGTAAATATATTTTGATGTATAGGTTCAGAGTGGATTCTTGAAGATACAATTCATTTGAAGAACATTCATCTTCCCCGAATCCAAATTGATCCCAGTTTAGACCTGAGTTACTTATATGATCATACATTTTTTACTAAAAAACAGCGATTACAGTCCAATTTTATAAAGGCAATATCATCGGAGGAACTGGATTCAAGGAGAAATGGAGAAGTTACTGCCCAAGGAGGAGAAGGAAACAATCTAGTCAAAACTGGAGCAGGTATTTATTAATATTGTTCATTCACTTTGAAAATATTTTATTTACTTTTTACAGAAGTATATTTAAGTTGAAAATCTTAGCAGTTAAAATTTTTACTAAGAGATGAAAATTTTCTTTAAATTATTTCAGTAGTCTAAATTTAATCTAGTAATTTTTCTTGTATCATTGAATACAGAATATAAATAATCCAATAAAAGTGTAAACCATCAGTACAATATCGAAGTGGCATATCTGCAAATTTTGCTATTTTCAGTTTATGCTAAAATTTAAGGTATAGTTTCCTTTCCACATTAATACACATAAAATACTGAGTAATTGACCTTTTCAATTAAGGATTTTAAATAAAACCAGTTTAAATAAAAAATCTGCTGCTTACTACTACTTCTGTGACTAATTGAAATTCCATGTTTTCAGTACCACAAAATTTCAGATATGGTATTTAAATTTTAATAATGATATTGGGGAAAGGGAAAATTAAGTGTGAAATAATGTCAATTCAGTTTATTTATTAGGTTTAAAGGAAAGTCTTTTATGCCGTCTCTATTTTTTCTCAAATGAAAATTTATTTATTTTTCATTAGATCTTTTATCTGCATTATTGGTTACTAAAAAGTGGCCCAAAGTCCCTGTAAGGGTTCACAAGGGTTCCATAAATGCTGCTTAACATAATTTTTTTTAATTCATACTTATCTGTAATTTTATTATTATTATTTATTTATTCATTATGTTTGATCTGGGCTTCCTGATGTGATGGTTTACCAATTCACTACTAAAGGTTTGTGATTGACTAATTTTAGCATTTAGCATATAGGAATCACAAATCTACACCCTGTTTCTCTGAGAGAGATTGACAATGCCTTGTTTTTGTTTTTTGGATTATATTTATTGCATTCAAATGGAGATGAATGTCGTGCGTGGGTGGTGGAAATTTAAGCCCTTCATTTATTTTAGGTTATATTTATTGTAATTTTCCTCATTTTTTATTAATAATTGTTTTCATGCATTTATTCAAGGGGAAATTAGGAACCATTAACATACTCAGTCCGTACCGTAGTTCCTTTGTTTCATTTAAATTATTGATTAACCTATTTGTTGTGTGATACAATAAATTACACTTGATTTGTTCTGTGGATTCAGTTTTTAAGATCTTTGTTTATTCTTTGAGTGTATGATTATATATATGCTTGAAGAAAATGAGATCAAGATAAAATTAATAAAACAAAATTTTTATTATAAAGCTCATATAAGATTTCTCATTTATTCTTGCCTAGCAAATATTACAAAGTCTATTGGGTGGGTACTTATGGGATAAGACTACAATATGCATACTAGTGAAAATAAGTAACAAAAGAAAACCAATTTAAAATAATCTGTGCCAAGTCTAATGTTTACGTAATCATTTTACTAATTACTAATATTTAATACCTAAGATTTCTTAATATTAATATTATCTAATTTTAATGGTGTAATAGGATCGAGTGAGCAAAATCATTAAAAGAAATACAGTTTAGCCAACTAGTAAATTTATTTTTTATTTTTACAAAATGGATATTACTGGGAATTATGTTCATAAACACAAGAATGGAATGATTTAGATATTGCCATAAAATACTTGTAAGTGGCAGCCTTGTGGTCGTCATTGTTTTACATTGATGTCTCTCTCTGTGCCCGTCAAATCCAAGTCCAGTGTGGGTAATATGCCTGATTTGTTCTTCCTCCCTACTCTCTTCATCAGAGGACATCTAAGTGCCTTTTAATTGGACATAAAATTGTCGAAGTTTTATGAACAATGAGAAATAAGGAATTAGTATTTCTAATTGCCCAATATCCTGCCAGAAAAGTGAATTGTTATTTGATAAGTTTAAGAAAAAGCTGAGCCCCATGTTTTTATTAAGAGTTTCCAAAAACCTCTTTTACATAAATTACATATTCTCAAATCCTATGCTACGAGGGTCATCTGGAAAGTGGTACCCGTTTGTGCAATAAAGACACAGGAGTAAATATTAACAAATATAAACATTTTTATTCCAAAGAGCATACTTTACACTACTTCTCCATATAATCTGCAAGCAAATTTAGGCATTTGTCATAACGTGTGACAAGTTTTTGTATTCCAGCCTCATAGTCCTCCGTCTCCAGCGAATTGAGAAGCGTAGTCAGGCCTCGTTAAGTTCTTCATCGCTGTGAAATCTTTTCCCCGCCAGAGAGTCTTTAAGCTTCGTAGATATGAAAATCCGAAAGGGCCAAGTCCGGACTTTACGGTGTATGGTCGAAGGTTTCCCACTTGAATTGTTGCAAAAGTTGTGTTATCGCAGCTGTATGAGGCCTGGCATTGTCATGAACGATAATGACGCCTGTAGATAATAGACCTTGCCATCGATTTTTATTGTCCACCATAATTTCTTTAATGTTTCACAATAGGCATTAGCATTAATTGTATCTCCACGGGCCATAAAATCAATGAGTAGTACACCTCGTCGATTCCAGAAAATGGTTGCCATGAGTTTCTTGATGGACAGAACTGTTTTGAATTTCTGGTTTGGTTGTTAAATGAGCATGATGCCACTCCATTGACTATCACTTACTCTCAGGTGATGTATGACAAATCCATATTTCGTCCCCAGTAATGATGCAAGTCAGGAAAGAGTCTCCTTTATAGGAAAAACATCCCAGAAACGTCCGTGCTGCTGCCATATCCTTGGTTTTGTGCTCATCTGTAATCATGCGAGGGACCCACCTTGCACAGATTTTTGAATAAAGCAGATGGTCTGGTGGACAATTTCATGAATAATTGTTCGAGACACATTAGGAAAATGTTCACAGAGTTCATCAATTGTGACGTGCCGATCGTTCTGGCATTCGTCTACTGAGCTCAGCAGTTGGTCTGTAATGACAGATGGTCTCCCTGAACGCTCCTCGTCATGTGTACTCCCGCTCCTCAAGTTGAAGTTGCGACACCAGCGTCGAACAGACGACTCATCCATCACATCTCCTTTAATTGGCGATGAATATCACAAGGTTGAACTCGTGCATTAAGAAATTTAATCACGGCCCTCGCTTCACAACTGGCGGCGTTTTAATTTGTTTAAACATTATAAACAATCACAGACACAACACAGGCAATGCTAGCGACACGCAACCTCGCACAGAGCAGGCAGACAAGGTTCTGATGCGGTCTGACCCTGCCAAGCGGCTATGTGCGTAGTCAACGCTTCATGCGGCGCTAACAGCTACTACTTTCCGGATGGCCCTTGTAGTTAGTTTTAGTTACTATGGAAGCTTTGTGGTCTGATGCCGAATTTTAATCTTTGTTAAAGAAGCAATGTTAAAATTGCTTTAACAGGTTGCTCCTGGTTTGTGTAGTCCTAAACTAGATAATCTTATTTTCGAGTGGGACCGATTATTTTTCCCTTCATTCCTATGTTGTTATTCTTCTTCAATGGTTTTTGATCAACTTATTACATTCATCTTGACATTGCTATATCAAATAAACTGTGTCTCTGTTAGCCTTCCATTTTGAGTTATATTTACTTATTGCGAACAGGCTTTTTATTCTATTTCTTGGTTCTTCAGGTAGGTTTAATAGGCTAGCTTCTCTGGTGTTAGGGACCAAGTCATCTGTTATTTAATACAACTTAATTATATTGTATTTCCAAGTTTAGTTGATACATATCAGTTAAGGAATCAGTCTGATAACAAATATTTTCTTTTTCACTTAAGTAAAAATAGTAACCAACAAGAAAAACTAGTTGCTGCTAAAAAATAAATAACTTAAAACTATATGAAATGTGTAAATTCTTTTAATTAAGCACAATTGAAGATATCTTCAGTCTATAAAGTGGGGACTACCTGTCTCCTAAAATATTTAGCTCAGTACTACAATATGAACCAGAAGATATTGATTGGTGTGGTAAGTGAATAAATGTTAGCAAAACCCTAAACCTGTGGAGCAGGGCTTATTGTTTCCACTTTATTGATGGTTACCTCACCCACAATGTTATAGCTTTTAAAATACCAACTTTTAGAATACTTAGACAAAATTTTGGCAAAAACTATTTCTTGCTAATTAATAATAAAAGTAATATAAATGATATAAGTACTGCATATCTATGCCATAGTTACATCAAATAGGTTAATCAAAATTGTTTTATGTTTTCCTCTATTAGGTTATATTTTTGGGTACAAATCATGCTGTGAAAAATGTTAGCTATTTAAAAATAGAACTAACTTTGAAATAATTTGTTTATATGATAGAAGTAAGATTTAAATTCTGAAATATAAATATAACTTGTCAGTCGGGAATAGTGTTGCCTGTATCTTTACTTTGTTTTTGTTTTTTATTTTAAATTTCTCTGAGTTGTTGATGTAATTTTGTTACAGCTGTCTCATCTTTAATAGCGTCAAATCATATAACAAACAAAGTGTGGACTTATTTGACTCATATAGGTACTTATATAAGCCTAGCCTAATCACAGTGGGATCTTGTTTTACCTTTTTTTATTTTAATATGCCTTTCAAAATTAAATTACATTTTTTTCGTGCACCTACTTAATTTGCCCTTTGTGTTGTCTAATATTTAAAGCTTTAGTTATGTTCCTAGGCCTGTACAAATTTTGTCTTATCACCATCACAAATATATATATTTACTTTATTTATATATATATATTTATATATATATATATATATATATATATATATATATATATATATATATGTGGGTGAATCAAATATAAACAACACTTTTTGTCCTGGAAGCCCAGCGAAGGTGCGGGAACGTTCCCGCGTTTAGGGGTGTTGAGTAGGGATGCCAGGAGTGGGGGAAGCAGGCGGGCGGATGCACTCGAACTCACCAGTTACCGTCGTGACGATGTCTGAGCAGGATGTATCCCCCTCGATTGCGCAACGTATTATCATCAAATTTCTTGCTGCTGGAGGTGTAAAACCGGCTGAAATCTTGAGAAGGTTGACTGTACAGTTTGGGGAAGAGACACTTTCTCGTGCCAGAGTGTTTGCATGGCATAAACAGTTTGTGGAGGGTCGTGATCGTGTTCAGAATGAAAGCCATGACCGCAGACCCCGCTCCAGCATCACAGCAGACAACATCAGCCGTGTTCGACAGCTTATTGAAGGTGACAGACGTCTAACCACCAGTGCCATTGCAAGTGAGGTTGGGATAAGCTATGGAAGCACTTTTTCCATACTCACAGAGGAGCTAGGGTTTCGTAAGGTGTGTGCCAGGTGAGTTCTCACAGCTGAGCAGAAGCTGAACCGTTTGCAGGTCTGTGAAGGTCTTCTTGCAAGATTTCAGGCTGAGGGAGCCTCATTTCTCACTCACATTATCACCTGTGATGAAACTTGGGTGCACCATTACACCCCTGAATCAAAACAAGCGAGTATGGAGTGGAGACTGAAAGGGGAATCTGGACCAGTGAAAGCCAAGTCACGGTTGTCAGCTGGGAAGGTTTTGGCTACCGTGTTTTTTGACCAGCGTGGCTTGCTGCTTCTTGATTTTTTGCATGAACGCAGGACTATCAATTCCGCATACTACTGCGACATTTTGAATGAAGTCAGACTTGCATTTCGTCCCAAAAGAAGGGATCTACCGATGAGAGAAGTGATTCTTCTTCAGGACAATGCTCGCCCGCATACTGCGTCCCTGACGAGAGAAAAATTGGAGCAACTGGGCTGGGAGACGCTAGAACACCCTCCCTACAGTCCAGACTTATTACCATGTGACTTTCACCTGTTTGGCCCACTCAAGGAAGCTTTGGGAGGTCAGAGATTCGTCAGTGACGATGAGGTTGAAGCCTACGTGCTCAATTGGCTGAAGACACAACCTACTTCATTCTATGAGGACGGAATTGGAAAATTACCTATGCGCTGGGAAAAATGTATTTCTAAATCAGGAGACTATGTAGAAAAATGAGGTGTACTTTTCTTTGTGTTCAAAGTAAAAATAAAAAAATTAAAAAATAAGTCTCGTTTATATTTGATTCACCCACGTATATAAATAATTCACTTAACATGTTTTTTATATTTTTTTTTATCACATATGTAATACAATTATATAAATGAATGAGGTCACCTTATTTTATCACTATCAAAACACGATCACTGTTTGTTTTTTTTAATTTTCATGCACCGCGATTGCTCATTGCCAATCAAAGCTAGGCCTAAAATTAAAATATATAATCTCAAGTCTCTGATGATAATCGATCATTCATTGCTATGCTAAAAAGTTTCACCTGTTTGGAATAAGAATTAATAACAGGGAATTTTATAATTTTTAAGATTTTATTAGATGATATTAGACCTGATATATGAAAGATGTCTACCTATTTTTAGTTGATGTTAGAGGTGATATATGATAGTAGTCTCTTTATTTTTTATATCTTTAGGTATATGTTTGCTCCATCTAATTTATGGAATTTTGTACTTGCTTATTACCAATTGCTTTATTCTGATTTTTTAAATTGGATTGCGGTTCGAAAAATAGTGCTCTTTAAATTTATATTAATCTATATGAAGACCCTCTTGAATACTCAGATATCATTAGGTATAGGTACCTCATTCTAGTATGTTGTCGTGTTCTTGTAATTAGCTCTTATCTTATAATTATATTCTTTTTCTCAAAGGTATTTTCCATTTGTTATCTCAAAAATATTATTTCTTTTACAAATTCTTTGTAAAATTTCTAAAACAGTGGCCGGGATTTCACACATTCTGCACTTGGCAAAAACACAGTTACACCAATATTACCAATTTCCTTCATGCTTCACCAGTACTTTATACTAGTGAATGATCAAAATAATAAAAAAATAATGAAGTGCTTGGAACTGTTAGCTCAAGATCAATTGTTATTTATAATATTAGTATAGTAGTATCAAATTTTTTTTTTTTTTCATCATTTTTAAACTAATTGATTTCTAAATTTGTATATATTTATGATAACAATAATTAGAGAATATTTTTTTTTTACAAATTATGCTCATCAATATCCATATACATTTAGTGTTTAAATAAATTAATAAAAGGTTGAAAATGTTGTTCTCTCAATTTTTCTGTTTTATTTTCTTAAAGGAAACAATACAGGAAATGGTTTAACCTGCTTTTTCATTCATATGTCACTTAATGCTGGATTGAAGTCCAGATCATGGCATAATTTATACTGTGAATGGAGATTTTGAAGCTTGACCTGAACAAGCCATGCTACTTCACCTTTTACCTTTATTGTACTGTTTTAAGATACTTTCTTAGGGCACTCTCTTTTTGGGTAGTCATCCATCATCAACTCTATTTCTCCATTGTGTTCTCCAAAAAAAGAAGATGAGCTTTCTTTTAACTGTTAGGGTTTTCTTAAATCCCCTTCTAAAGATTTTCTGTAAGTTCTGTTAAATCTCTTTACCCTCCCTGCTAAGACCTGTTAGCTGTGGTGCACACCAGCATTGAAGGGATAAGATATGAGTAAGTGGTGAGATGTATCAAGAAATGTTTCGTGCCAATTATTTTGAGTTTGTTGTCGGGCAGGAATGAAGTTGTGAGATGCATTTGAATAGATTAATGAAAGGGGTAAAGGCATTGGGATATATCCTTGTAATTGAATTATTCTAAAATATTGTTATGTTGTTGTGGTTAGTCATTCAAGTCGGTCTCTATTATTTAGTAGTAGATCTGTTTCACCACCCCTCCAAATATCATGAAGTGACATTTCTATATAATTTGAGTGAGTTATCCTGTGCAGATGATGTTGTTATACCAGCATAAACTATCACTGCATTGACTGGAGCTTTAGAAGAATTTGATAATCGTATAGCAGAAAGAGAAATTAACTTTAAAAAAACTGAATACTTGATGACACCAAGAAAGGAAAGGGTACAGACAGAGATAGTGAAAATCGGTAATTATGTATTCCTCATTAACACAGTATTCAAATATTTAGGAGGCACTATCACAAATGATAACTGTACTAGGGTAGATGTGCATGCAAGAGTTGCTACAATATTTATGTTACTTTGCCCTGCATATTACCTACTGGAGAAGGCATATATTTTTTCACTCCAATGTGATAGAAGAATGCCCAAGAATACTCACTCAGTGATTGATCAATAATTAGCTCCCCAAGGGCCATCCCATGTATCCCTTCATTCTAAATTCTAATCTTCATGCTCCTGTCTTGGAGATAGTTCTATATAAGGTGGCATTATTGCTTGGAGTTTCTAACATATAACTACTGAAGCATGTTTGGTCATCATACACTGTCAAATGCGAATGACATTTTAAAAAGCAACAACATGACATCCACTTCTCAATATCTCTCTATACTCTCAGAAGGCAAGCACAAGGGATTCCTTTACATATTGATGGTTGCTCTGTTAAAGATTGGTCATCGTTATTATTTATTTATTGTATTAAAAACTATATTTTTTCAAGGAGACATTGTTTTTCTACACTCCTTTGAATCACACATTAAGTCTAGTATCATCTAGTGAGCTATTAATCCCTGTTTGTCTATATAATTTTATTCACAAACACATTTTCTGCTCATTGCCTCTTTATTGAATCAATCATTTCATGCATGTCAATAAAATTTTTAATAATGCATTATCCTTTTTTATTTAAACTAATATCTATTTTGCTGCTTAATCGCTAAATCTATGCTGTAAAACTAAACTTTGAATATATATACAATAGTATTCTATTAATGTATTTAATATTATCATACTATTGAGATTTATTTTTATGTTGGTGATTGTTCCCTTTCATCCTCCTTTTATAGTTTTTACTCTTGTGTGATATGATACAAAAGTGATAAATCATTTATTATACTTCTTTTTATATTTATTTTGATCATGCACTTGAGATATTGATTTCTATTTATCGAGTTCTCAAATTTTGGTTTAACTTTGTCTTTTGTGCTAAAACAGAAGCATACATAATTTTATTTATGGAGATGACACTACTTTGATTGAGCGCATTCTAACTGCTGGATGATTTTAAAGCATGGAAATTAAATATCTGTGACTGACCTATCTGATCTTCTACTATGAATTATTTCTAGAGTTTATGGACTATATTTATTATAGATTAAAGTAAAGTACTGTACATGGACTGTATTCCGGCTTCTTCATATAAAACATATAATAATAAAAATCGAAACGAAACCAAGGTTGGATACTGACATCACCAACAACTGCTGTTTTCATATTTTTCTCCACAACTTAAATCTTTATCTACTTCTCATATGTTTACAAATTATAGCCCTATTTAACCTTTTAAGTGATCATTATTATCATTCCAACTATGACAACTTTATCAACAAATTGTACTCTTATTGGATGGTTAAAAAAATAATAGGCCTAATTGATAGTTATTTTCTCATATTTCAGTAGACCAGGCCCTTGGAATTATATCTATAGTGCATTTCAAAAAGGTAATGGATGCAATTTGCAAATTTCAGACAATGGGATGAAATTTAATTTCTTAACTCCCACCAGAAATTTTCTGAAAGAGTTTATTCTTCATTTAAAAAAAAAAAAAAAAATAGGAAACTAAAATTAAAGTGAATAAAAACTGTTTATATTGTCTGCCTACATTTTGAGCATGACTATTCTTCTTAAAGTTCTAGTTTGAATTTTAAAGTCAGATAAGAAGAATAATGCATTTAAAGAAAAATAGCTTATTTTATAAAATTAAATCAATGTGAAATAGTATTATTATTCAATCCTTAATTTTTATTTATTAAATTATTGTTTTTCTTGCTCTTAAAGCAACCACTGATTATGAATGATACAGTTGTTCATGAATCATAAATATATGTAGTTATAAATTTAATAGCTTCAGGCAGTCTGTATTTAGATTCGTTATTTTTATCACTTTTGAATTGTAATATATATTCTTAAAACTAGTCAGTTGTTTAAATTTTGTAGAATTTATTTTTGTTATCACCCTAATAATGTAGTATTACCCTTATTTTGAACTTTTTTTGTCTTATTTCATATGGAAAATAAAAATAAATGGCTAAACTGCCTCCTTGCATTATTATTTTAACAATATAAAGCTAGTTCATTCTCACAACTATATCTACTTTATTTTTAATTAAATGTTCACAATTATGATTCCCCGACTTAGAATAGGTGTTCCTAAAGAGTGAATAATAATCCAAGATGTTATGGACAATTAAAATGTATTTATCGTTAAGTTTATTGAGTTTGTTTTTGAGCATAATTTTGACTGTGTTATTGGAAAATTGTATTAACTTTCTCAAAGGAGGGAACTAAACCCAATATTTCCAACGGCTACGGTTCAAGCAAGTTTAAGTTTAAACAGGTCATTGAAATTCGTGCTTCATGAACTTTCTATATATATGAGGGGCATTAAAATATATATATATATATATATATATATATATATATATATATATATATATATATATATATGTATGTATATTTATATATGAGGGCCGCTTCATTTAAAAACCTATTTCCTCATATTTTTATTTTCATCATGTTGATGTTATTTGTCTGTCTGAACATGGTTGTGTCACCTCACTTGTACTATTTGAGAATCAGAGTGGCCATAGCACTAAATGGAAACAGAGGATTTATACAGTCGTATCAGGGGATTTATTTAGAGAAAAACTTTTTTGTGGAACATGGAAATACATCGATCCGCTATGCCCTGGTTGCTGTGTACTAAAGACCTCCAAGAATATCTTCATGACCTGCAGCATCTAGGAGGCATTGAGGGTCAAACTGCTGAGTGCCATATGCCATCTCAATATGAGAGTCATCTTCTGACTAAGACCGATTTTCCACAGCTGATGACTAGTTAAAATTACCCGAACTTTCAGAAATTTGTTTCTGGCTGGAAGGAAATAGTGGCTTCAATGCACTTTACTTTTGGTAGAAGAGAGGAAACTTAAACAGGGAGGGAGGCTGGTGGAAAGAAGTTGAGGACGGAAGTGGGAAGTGGCGAAGAATAGCCTGTATACACAGCTATGGTGATGTAATGTAACAAGGCCTACTTGCACCATTGTGTTGTTACACAGAAATGCTTACCATCACTCTGCCACAAATACCCTTATTGCCTTACAGGCACTGTAGGTTGGCAAATAAAATAAAATAAATGACTAGACATAGTTCCTATTCTGGAGAAATTCCCTAATTTTTTAGAAAATTAAAGAAATAAGTTGAAGATTTCTTAAACTTGATATATTCAATATAGAAAGAGTATAGTGTAATTCTGAAATATTGTGGATATTAAGAATGACAATAGAAGAGGACTTTAAAAAAAAAATCCTTAAAGAAATTAAAAAGAATTTTTAAAAAAATTTAAAAACTGATTTTACACCTCAAAGGCAGGATTGTTGATCTGATCAGCACAATGGAATGATTTTGGTGATTGGTCACTAGACCATAAGATCTTCCAGGTTGTCTTATGAAATCTTCAGTTGGAGCATATTAGTTTATCATGGTTTGACTACTTAATTTGCCCTTATTACCATCAGGGTGAGAGTGAGTCAAAATCAGTTAAGAACAGGCTACTGTATCCACTTACAACAAAGCCAACTAAAGTATGGAGGGCATCATGAAATTTTGATAATTGGTGATAATTGATAATCATTACTGTATGATATAAGGTATGACATTTCTTTTCATGGCTGCCCTTTCTTAACCAGGGAACTTTCTGGTTTGCTGGATTCTATTTTATATGTACCAATTTCTTTAAGAAGTGCCTAAAGCATTCCTAATCTGTTTATTGATTAGACGTTCTTAAATTTTGATCAGTGATCAACATGGCAGTTGCTGGGTTGTTTGCTTTGAGATAATGCTGCTTTGTATCTATGTTAAATTTTCACAATTAAAACATTTGTACCAGGTGAGCAGGTCAAGTATGAGGGGGCTGCCTTGGTAAAGCTATAAAAGGATGTTTACTTAAGTGTATTATTTATACCATATTCAAAAAATGTATCTAAATTTATCTTGTGGCTTATTGGAACATTAATTTCTTTGCTACTTATAAACTGCCTAATCTTTGGTGTTTTTAAATTTTATTTTTCTATTTTTTCAATAAATTAATGGTAAATATATTGAACAGTGATCATAAATGTTTATTGATTAAAAATATAAATTGCATTCTTATGATATTTTCTTTATATCTGATTTCTTTAAACAACAGTTGCATTGGTTTACTTATAATTCTGAAACTAGTCAAAGTTTGGGAATGAAAGCATTTTGGATACTTATATTATAATATGATGTAGCCTTAAAATTTTATTGTTGCTTTAAACTTTTCTAATTCTTTGAATTTAAACATTTATAACAATATTGAAAATTTTCTTTACATACAGCATGATTTAATTCACTCAAATCAAAACTATTGTGGTGTGTTCATACTATGTAATACAGAATATACAGAAATTTTGTACATGCTAAGGCTTAAATGAACCATTTATTTTTGGTTGGTAAAACTTTTTTTTTATACTAAGTAATTGTTCCTTCTTCTATGTTGAACATATAATATATTACTGTAATATTTTATTTTTATTAATTTTTACAAATAAATTAAAACTTATTTTTTTAATGTAATTGTGTGCAGGTTTACTTGCTGTACCTAGTTTCAGTACTCTTCAGTCTCTCCGGAAGTCAATTATTGAAAATGGTAATACTTGTCCACTTACTCAGAAGCACTTGGTACAACTGGATTGGGTTTCGAAAGAAGATGGTTCGCATATACTTACAGTTGGAGTTGGAAGCAAGGTAATCCTGCTTTATTTAAAAGTACTTCTTGTGTTATTTTTCCATTTAAATTAAAATACATTATATATATTACCAGCAAATTATAAAATAAGGGACTGTATAGCCTAATCCAGCCTGCAAAGTATGAACCCAAGTATATTTAACGACTCCTGGAAATGTCTTTCAAAGTGTCACAGAAGATTATAGGATCCTATTCAAATGACCATTAATCAGTTATAAGAGTTCAGTTCAACAGTCATTGGTTATTGAAAAATGGGCACTACTAATGGAGTTTTAAAAAGAATTTATTCTAGATTTCAGTTTTCTAGAAGAGCTTATTTCAATTTCCAAACAGGAGAATTGGATTTGGAGTATCTGTTATAGCTCAATTATCAGAAATGGAACAAAGTTAAAATACTCCGTTGTAGTAAAGTTTTATTATATAAAAGATCAAATACATTGCTACTTAAAGTGTTTGTCCTCAAGGTAAAAGTAACTTCAAGAATTTAATTCTTAGAAATTATATTTTACACAACGTTTAGGCTAAATGTGTAATACAGTATAGATGTTGTTGAATTTTTGAAGTTGCTGAAAATGCATTTACAATATATAATGTACCTAAGCATTCTCTATGATGCCTAGATTTATAGAGATATTTATATTTTGCCTTTAACATGTACGTGCATATTGTTTTCTCAGGTGATGCTCTTTACACCTGTATCGAGTGACATTGCCCAAGCTAATATGAAGGCTATGAAAGAATCACAGACTACTAATAGTCGCCCTATTTTACGAAAAGCTTCATCACTGGCTGCTCCAAACTTTATTGATGAAATCAGGTATTCAACCAACTATTGTTCCAAGTCATAATCAAAAGAATCTTATAACAAAAATTATTTATTTATTTTTTTAAATTTAATCTGAAGAGAATAATTTCTAATTAGTCCTATGAATTCAATAAAATATTCTTCTTCTTCTTCAATCGGCGCAACAACCCATTACTGGGTCCTGGCCTCCTCAAGCAGCTTCCACCAGCTCAACTGGTCAAGTGCAGCTGCTCTCCAATTCTATACTCCGAGCAGGGTCTTTGCATCTTCTTCAACACCATCCAACCACCGCAGCTTAGGGCGGCCTCTCGGCCGTGTTCCGTGTAGGCGCTCATTAAGCAGTTTATTTGGGATCTCATCAGTTCCCATCCTTGCTACATGGCCTGCCCAGCGCAGCCTACCCATCCCCACAATTTTTCCTCCTCCAATCAATGAGTATACTTCCCTGTTTGTGTGTCTTCTCCTAGCTAAAGCATCTTTTACTGGGCCGTAGATGCATCTGAGTATCTTTCTCTCAAATGTTTGGAGATCCCTTTCATCAGACTTCGTGAGTACCCAAGTTTCTTATGCGTAGGTTAGCACTGGTCGAATTAGCGTCTTATATAATCTTGTTTTTGTAGATATTGATAACGAGCTACTTCCTAAGTGCCGACGCAGTCCAAAATACCACCTATTGACCGATGCTATTCATCTCTTTATTTCTGCCGAGACGTCATTGATGAAATTGACCTAAAATCCGAGGTATACAAAATCATCAACCTGTTCGAAAGAGTAATTGCCAATTTGGAGAAAACGTTTGTTGATACCTCTTTGTTTACCAGCAGTCATATATTTGGTTTTGTTAGTATTGACAAGTCCCAGCTTCCTAGCAGCATCATCAAGGGCAAGAAAGTCCTCTTCCACAGCAGCTCTTGATCTCCCAATAATATTGATATCATCAGCATATCCCAGGATCTGTACCCTGTGGTTAAAGTTGGTCCCACTGGTCTGAATCTTAGATTCTCTGATAGCTTTTTCCAGACCAATATTGAAGAGCAGACAAGCCAGAGAATCTCCCTGTCAAACGCCATTATAAGAGGTGAATCCCTCAGACAGATCTCCCTGAATTTGCACCATACATTCGGTATTGCTCATAGTAAGTTTTACAAGACGGATGAGCTTAACAGGCAAACTGAGGTCTTTCATTGCCTGATACAGGGCCTCACGTTGAATGCTGTCATAAGCAGATCTAAAATCAACGAATAGATGGTGCATCTGTAACTGGTATTCCCTTCCGCGCTCAAGTATGGTTCGTAGGGTGAAAATCTGGTCTGTTGTAGATTTGCATTTACGAAAGCCGCGCAGATATTTCTACAAAACTCACTCAACATGCGGTAGTAATCGTTGATAAAGTATGCTTGAGAAAATCATGTAAGCGCATGGCAGTAGAGATGTGCCTCGATAGTTATTACATTCAAGAAAATCTCCTTTCTTGTGAATAGGACATACAACTGTCTTATTCCATGCTTTCGGAATGATTTCTTCTGTCCAAATCATAACAAGAAGATTTTGAAAAGCTTGGAAAAGCTGATCTCCCCCTTTCTTGAATAGCTTGCCAGAAAGTCTGTCAAAGCCTGGTGCTTTGTTGTTCTTAAGCCTATCAAAGGCCTCACACAGTTCCTCTTCGTCTGGGGGCTCAATGTCATCTTCAGGAGTCCGACTAAGGTCCATATCTTCCCAATGATCTTCCTGTACTCTATTACTATTGAACAAGAGACTGAAGTACTTGTTCCATCTTCGTAGCACTTGTTTTTTTTCATTTAACAGAGATCCATCTGAGTCTTTACAAGCTGAGATTCGAGGCTTGAACGGCTTTCGACCGTTGTTCACTTTTTCATAAAATAGACAGCATTCATTGATGCTCCTCAATCTTTCTATTTCTTCTAACTCTCTGTTTTCCCAGTATCTTTTTTTGCATCAATGGATATACTTTTCTTCTCTTCGGTGCTGGCGATAGATATCAGCCGATGCTCAGGTACGTTTCTTCTGAAGCATGAGTGTGTAGACGTTGTTCTTTTGTATAGTAGCCTGGCTACATTCCTCGTCAAATCATGGCGACCTATTCTGCACTTGGCTGGGGCCAATTACTTCTTCTGCTGCATCACGGATAATATTTTCAATGTTTGACCACATTTCATCGACATCCTCATCTTCTGTAGATGGCGCGTTTAAGAACTTTTCATTAATTTTATTTACGTATTCTTGGGAAACATCGGGTTCTTTAAGTTTTTGTAAGTTAAACTTTTTACCTCTTTGCCCTCGCCTTGTTTTCACAATTGAGATCCAGGCTCTAACTTTAACCAGAGTTAGAAAGTGGTCCGAGTCCATATTAGCTCCGTGAAAAGTTCTGACATCCAGAAGATTCGATCTATGTCTAGCACTTATTAGAAAGTGGTCAATCTGGTTGACTGTATTTCCATCAGGGGAAGTCCAGGTACCAAGATGAATTCTTTTGTGGGGAAATAGACTGCTGCCAACTACAAGGTTGTGTGATGCCCAAAAATTAATCAGTCTATGTCCATTGTCGTTATAGACATCATGCATACTATATTTCCCAATAGTCGTGTAGTAGATTGCTTCCTTACCAATCTTCACATTGAAATCGCCTGCGATTATTATTACGCCTGAACGAGGACACGCCGTAATAGTTTTTTCTAGCAGGTCATAATATTCTTCCTTGGATTGCTCATCTGACGTTTCAGTTGGAGCATGGCAGCTGAACAATGTATAATTAAAGAATTTCCCTTTTACCCTTATGGAGCTCATTCGGCTTACAGGTTTGAAATCAATGATGAGTTGCCTGAGTTTCTTCCCAAAAACAAACCCAGTTCCAAAATGGTGTGATCTATTGTCACAACTGTAATAAAAAGTGTGGCTTTTCTTTTCGATAGATCCCTGTCCAGTCCATCGGATTTCTTGGAGTGCAGTAATGTCAATTCCGTAACGGTCTATTTCATCTAAGAGCAGTTTAGTTGCTCCGGGTCTATATAGAGTTAAAATGTTCCACGATCCAAAGGTGAAGTCCGATGACTGGTGCTATGTTGTTTCCTTATAGACAGTCCGGCTTATAGATGTTGAGGTTTCCTGATAAGATTGTTTCAGAGGAGCTGGTTATCAGCCAGTTTCCTCCTAATCTGGTGAAGGGGCTGCCTTTTTAAAGCATCCTGACGCACTCTCCCATCCGGGGCGGCTACCTAGGGAAGGTGATCCTAGGGTAAGTACCGTCATTGACCTTGGCCTGTAATGTTGGGGTGAGTGGAGTGTGCTGTTATTAATGTAAATGTGTGAGGGTCAATGTACTGTTCCCCCAACCTGGAGGACCTGTGGCTATCTGCGGAACAATGACCGGGCGATGGGGCCTCTCAATAAAATATAGTTTAAAAAAATCAACCCAGGATCAACATTTGATGTTTTAAGTTTTAAACGCTTGGATTCCAAAAATAAAATTTTTAAATTCTTATTTACTCTACTCCATTTAGCCTTCTTATTTTTTTTTTTTAAGTGAAAGCTTGTTTAGCTGCGTTGGTTAATTTTTTTTTTAGAATAAGATTCATATTGTATTTGAATTTTACTGAACATATGGCTGTATTTCAATTAGTTTTCATCACAAGCTTGTAGTGATTGACTGGAAAACAACAAATATAATTTAAAAAAAGTAAAAATGAGCATATAAATGTTTACAAATGTTTTCAACAATTCATATAATTGAATTAGTATTATTTCCTTTATCATATTGTTTCAATAAATTTAATTTTCTTGCGTTTAACCTGCAAATTTTTAATCTAGCATTGAAATTTCTTTTCTTAACTTTCTTAATCTTTTTTAGATGGATGAAACTTCGGAAGATTGACTTAAGAACAGCTGATGGTCTTCCACCACTTCCTATGCAAATTTCATGGGTTAGAGATGGAATACTTGTTGTAGGAATGGACTCAGAAATGCACGTATATTCACAATGGAAACCAGATGCTTGTAACATTTTTTTTTTGTTTTGTTTAACCTGGGATATTTTAAAATTATGATGGTTTATTTGAAAACAATTTATTCTTGGTATATTACAGTTCGTGCAAAACGTGGTTACTATAGTGGTTATGGTAAATTACCACATCAAGAGAGTGAAGAATTACAGGATACTCGCAACTTACGTGATGAAGATCTTCGCAGTCTGGTTCAGGTATTGTTGTTATTTAAACGATTATGATATTAACATAGCTCAAATTAAATTATAATAGCTTACTAAAGATATGATGATTATGTTTAACATGTATGGGTAAAATATTTATTCAGAGTCAGTCTATGTTTGAGTGATATTATATATTAATGAAAATAGTATCCTTTCATACTTTCCACTTTTTTTACATTTATTTCCTGTGACAAATTATCATTATGCCATTTTAGTGATTGTATATTTTCTCACGACCAATTATTATGACCTTTGTCATTGCATTTTATTTGCTAATTTCTTATAATTTAGTACATAACATGACATGACAGCCATTAACAGCATCTTTCCAAATATCCAATATCGTAATATCAGTGTTGTCGATGAATTCAAACTCTTTTCTTTAAAGGAATAACTACAGTTACTTAATTTACAGTTGCTGTATGTTGTTCATTATTTTTTAATTTGCATGTTTTAATTATTTCTGATTTTCAGGAGTCTTCGCAAAGGAGATTAGCCAATGTGAGCTCAATGCCCCATCTTTCTAGGGTTAGCTCTATCAACCTTACACTTCTGTCTGTAGAAAACAAGAAAAAGAAGTCAAGCGCTTCATCTGGTCAGTTCAGAAACAAATATCTAATAGATACTGCATTATTATTAACTAATATAATATGTTCTTGTTTTCTTCTTTAAAAATAGGAGGCCAAAGCAACACAGATCAGAGTTTGGAATCTTACATGCCCGATTATGGTCTTTTCGAAGCAAGTAGGATCGCATGCCCTGTTCTGCCTCAGTATCACCCGAAGCAGCTCATGGAATTGCTCAATTCTGGGAAAATTCGCTGGGTGAAGGCCATTTTAGCCCATCTTGTCAGGTATCTTTATCCTCATTCACTATTCATTATTATTTTACAGATCACTTTTTTAAAAACATATTTATTTTACTTCAAATGGAAATGCTTGAATAGATAAATCTAAGAGCGTATAATGGTCAGGGGTGCGGTCAATAAATTACACATAATAAGATAGACTTATTTAGCAAATAATAGAAAAATAAAAATTAGCAAATAAAATGCTTAGACAAAGATCACAATAATTGGTCATGAGAAATAGGTCTATCTTATTTTGTGTAATTTATTAACTGCACCTCCTGAACATTTTGATTTACTTTACTAGTTTAATGAAATGATAACCAATGAAAAAGCTATTTAACTTAATTTTTTGTTACTAGGTGCATATCAGGGACCTGTAGTGTACAACAAGGTCAAGTTGTTTGCTCAATGTCTGATGAAGAAAATCTTACTAAGCAGAGAGGGTGGTCTCGATCAAGAACACTATCTGTTAGCTATGGTGCAGGTTAGTGAATGGAGGCATATTTAAATTCTTAAGTCTGTTTGACTGTTATTAATTTTTCTAATTCTTCTCATTTCAATTTGAAAGTAAAAATAAAATCTTAGTGATATAGCTGAACTACTCATAATTTTTAAATAATTTTTTTAGGAACTACAAGTCCGATGGAACAACGTGGTTCAACTACAGCTATACCTGAGGAGTTGACACTTGACTACGCTGAAATAACATCTATTCCTCCCCTGCCACTTTGGACTTTGTTGGCTGCTGACAAAGAGACTTTGAAACCTCAAACATCTGAAGATAATCCAGTAAGATAATTTCTGCCATATTGTTTTGTCTTCATCATAGGGAGTAAATAATATTCATTTACTATTTCATCCTACCTAAATAAAAATAAATTGAGTGACTACTGGTAATTTTCAGATTAATGAAAAAATTGTCATAATTCTCTTAAACACAGTATTACAGTAATAAATTTTGAATGATAATAGTTGACCTTGATAATATAAGTGGAAGAAAGTGGTCCGGGTAGTGGTCAATGAATTTCACTTAGAATTGGAGAAATGTTTATTAAGTAGCCAACGTTTCAAACTACTTTGTAGGTCTTCTTCAGAGCTATATAATACAGACAATTGAGAATTAAAAAGTAGTACAACAAATTTTATAAACATGGTAAGTATAAATAATAGAATGGAGACCGGAGATAGTTGGGGGTGCAGTAAAAAAAAAACACTAAATAAGTACTAGACTTATTGTTGCGGTCTCAGAGAGAAAGACGCCCGCACGGAATTAACTTTCCTGGAAGGGATTACGCCCCTTTGTCGGCAGAAATCAAAGACACTGTTCGGGGAGGTTCCAGATCCTTCTACTGTGTGTCGGCCTCGCTATTTAAATAGCATCTCGGCGCGAGTAGAGAGTGTTAAAGCACGCGGTACGGTGAAGATCTATCTGAATCGGTGATAAGTCAGTGACAGTTAGTGAGTGTAATTGTGTGTCAGTTTGTTGTATTCAGAGATTCTTACGGTCGGTGGACTTTAATTAGTGAACTGTAATTGTTAATTAGTAGTAATTAATTAGTTAAGTAGCAGTTGTAATTTTATGTGATTTGTACATGCTTAAGTGAATAGTTAAGCTATTTAGTAATAATAATATCTTAATAAATAGAAGTTAGGCCTAGATTATAAATATCTAAAATATTGTTATTTTATATTTATGTTATAAATTTATTTCAGTTAATAATTTATTTGTTAGTAATTTAATTGTTAATAGTTCAATTGTATTCTTGTATCACTTTTGTAAATAAATATTAGTATCTTTGATTAAGGGATAGCTTAATTCATTTTTAATACCCAGTAGCCCGTAACATTATATTTAGTAAGTGCCGACGTTTGGACCTACAGTGTGGGTCATCTTCAGGGCTATGAGAGAGAAACAAACAGAACAGAAAATATATAAAAACGTTACAGTAACAATAATATAGTGACATGTAATGTAGAAAATTGAAATAGTGACAGATATGAAAATTAAAGATAACGAATATTAAAAGAGTGACAGAAAATAATAAAATTAAGATATTGACAGATTTAATAAAATTAAAGATAATGAACAGAAATTAAAATAGTGACAGATATAATAATTAAAGATAACGAATATAAAATAAGATACAGAAGATAAATGTACAGAAAGGATAGAAAAGTAAACATAATATAAAGGGAAATAAAAAAATGAAATAAATGAAATGAAAAAATGAATAAAACCTATTCATTTCTTTCTACATATTCTTGTATTATTATGTCTCATACATTTTACTTATGTAACCTCTAGAAGTCCATTATCATACATTTTATATCTTTAATTTACTAGTTTTCTCTAAATCCTTCATGTTCCAACCTTTTATTATGTGTTAATCTCTTCATTTTGTATATGGTTTACCTCCTCATTTTTATTTCCCTTTATATTATGTTAACTTTTCTATCCTTGCTGTACATTTATTTTCTGTATTTTATTTTATATTCGTTATCTTTAATTATTATATCTGTCACTATTTTAATTTCTGTTCATTATCTTTAATTTTATTAAATCTGTCAATATCTTAATTTTATTATATTCTGTCACTCTTTTAATATTCGTTATCTTTAATTTTCATATCTGTCACTATTTTAATTTTCTACAATACATGTCACTATATCATTGTTACTGCAACGTTTTTATATATTTTCTGTTCTGTTTTTTTCTCTCTCATAGCCCTGAAGATGACCCACACTGTAGGTCGAAACGTCGGCGCTTACTAAATATAAGTCTAGAACTTATTTAGTGTTTTTTTTTACTTCACCCCCCAACTATCTCCGTTCTCCATTTTATCATCCAGTCAACTATTTTCCTCTCATAAATAATAGAAGTTGACCATCATACGACCTATTTGGACTTACGGAGTAGAGCTATGGGGCTCCACTAAGCCATCAAATTCCTCTCGTATCCAATCCCTAAAATCCAAAATCCTTCGTAAAATCCTCAATGCTCCTTATTTTGTTAAGAATAAAGTCATCCATAACGACCTTAATGTCCCTTTTGTTGCTGATTTGGCCCGAACCCGGTATCTATCCTTTCATAGCAAACTTCATTCCCACTCAAACCCTCTAGTTTCAAACCTAGCTTCCTCTTCAATTCCCAATAATCCTCCGAGGCGTCTGAAAAGAAGATGGCCACGTGACCTTCTTATGTGAACTTTGATTTGAGTACTACCAGTGGGTAGTTTCTCTACTTGTCATTCTCATGTCATTATGTAACACGCATTCTATTTACTTGTTGTATAATTGTAATACAGTTGTAAATATCAATAAATAGATTTAAAAAAAAAATAATAATAGAAGTATGATGAATACAGGCAATAGAAAATTAAAAAATGATAAAAATTGTACAGCATGGTAAATATAAAGGTTAAAATGTATGAGTGTATAGTATTAACAACCAAGTGTCAGGAAGGTAGTAAAATACATAATAAAGAATAAAACAGAAAGTGTTAAAAATTAAAGAATAAACAATAGAATATTAAAATGGGTAAATGTTAAAGTTAAAATACCTGGGTATCAGGTATCTTAGGTATCAGGTTTCAGTAGTAAAATAAAATTAAAACTAGAAACTGATAAGAAATACAGTAAGAAATATAAAAATTTAAAATTATAAAAAATCCAGAAAAAATTATGAAAAACAGTATGTAATAAATCAAGTAATAAAAATACATAGGCATAGGCAATAAAATAAATAGGCATAGTGTAATAAAAAAAAAAAGTGTGTGTGTCAGCTCCGACACGCGGCTGGAGTTTACACCTTTCCGTTTCTAATGAATTCTAAATATGTTCTTGCCAATTAATCGCGAAATAGTGAAAAGATTTAGAATAAATTACCTGTCGCGGGGAAGGGTGGGAGGCTTGATAGGTCCTACACAAGCTTAATTCACATACTAATATAGAATAGTCGAAGTGGTAGCTGGGTCGGAAACCAGGTATACCCCCCACTACAGGATAAGTGTAAAAAAATTACAGGAAAAAAAGGGCCGTTACAATGGACAATTGTCAAATAAAATTTAGGGAAAGTTAGGTAAAATCAAAGATTGAAAGTGTAGTGCCTATTATAAAATTATTAAATATTATCATGCATACACACAAATATATAAACACATAGATCCCAGCATATGTACACGTACATATACATGCATATATATATATATATATATATATATATATATATATATATATATATATATATAAATATATATAGCATAGTGTATGAAATATTGAAGTGTATTAGAAAGGGGGTAGAAAGTAAACTGGTGGGTATTAATAGGAGTTGATGGGTGAAATATTGGTCTGGGGGGGGGGTCACAAGAAAGGGGGGTGGTATACTTGGCTTCCTATCCCGCTACAACTTCGACTATTCTATGTTATTATGTGAATTAAGCTTGTGTAGGACCTATCAAGCCTCCCACCCGTCCCCGTGACAGGTAATTTATCTTATATCTTTTCACTGTTTGCCCATCCTCCCTCCCTCCTTCCTCCATTTTATTTTCTTTCCCTCATAACCATAAACATTACAAAACACCAATACCATTATTCTCACTATTTCTGTAAGGTGTTTATTTATTTATTTCCCACCTTTAAGTATCATTTTACCACATTCATCCGGGTTCATCTTCCCTCACTTTTTTATTTTTAATTATAGTTTTACTCAACCATAAATCATTGTCTTTTTACATGTATACTAGTCCAATATAGCCCATCTATTGTAACTTACTTATCGCACTTAGTATACCACTTTTACATGTTTATTTCTATATCAACTATGTTCTCCTTTCTCACCATTTCTTACCACTTACTACACATTGTAGTACATCAATCATTTATAATACTTCAACATTTTGTATACATCTTCGTCCCCACTAGCAGTTAATAGTATCCCTCACTTCCATTACTTATCATCAGTGTTTCTTATGAACATTTTCATTTTTACTACACTATGCCTATTTATTTTATTGCCTATGCATATGTATTTTTATTACTTTATTTATTACATACTTTTTTTCTTAATTTTTTCTGGATTTTTTATAATTTTAATTTTTTTTATTTCTTACTGTATTTCTTATCAGTTTCTATTTTTAATTTTATTTTACTACTGAAACCTGATACCTAAGATACCTGATACCCAGGTATTTTAACTTTAACATTTACACATTTTAATACTCTATTGTTTATTTTTTATCTTTATCACCTTATTCTTTAATTTTTAATACCTTCTGTTTTATTCTTATTTTATTCTTTATTATGTATTTTACTACCTTTCTGGCACTTGGTTGTTAATACTATACATTCATACATTTTAACTTTATATTTACCATGCTGTGCAATTTTTATCAATTTTTAATTTTCTATTGCTTGTATTCATCATACTTCTATTATTTATATTTACCATGTTTATAAAATTTGTTGTACTACTTTTTAATTCTCAATTTTCTGTATTATATAGCTCTGAAGAAGACCTACAAAGTAGTTCGAAACGTTGGCTACTTAATAAACATTTCTCCAATTCTAAAAGAAATTCATTGACCTCTACCCGGACCACTTTCTTCCACACATACAGTTATAAATGTTGCTTTTATACAAAAAATTAAGCTCCAACTGTGTCTTAAAATTTTCATTTAGTTTCTCTTTTGAAATGATTTATCCAATGTTCTGGTGTAACATTGTTGTTTCTAGTTAATTAATTATTACATCATCAATTATGCGGTGGAGACAGGTAATTGTCTATATTGAAACATTGAGAGTGGTTGATTTGATCGAAAAATATTTTATATTGCCTTATTGTTCTTAGGTAGTACAATGGTGTACATAACACTGAAGGGAGGGGGGCAGTACTTTTATGTTTTGTTGTTTTCCAATTGAATAATTTTTACTTTATTAAAAAAATAAATCTGTTAAAGGAAAAAAAAAAGTGTGAAAAATACAAACTTCCAATTATTTATTTACTTATTTTGTTAGTTAAACAGTTTCAAAAATAAATTTGGATATTCTAGGTATGTTACCATCATACCAATGTTTTAAATTGATTTTGAAGATATCACCATTGTTTTATGTGTGTATCTTTATGATTGACCTTTAGTTTTATTCATTGTCTAATTTCCTCCTTGATTCCAGCTTAACTTAATTACATTATAAATTCCATTGTACTATTTAAAATTTTATTTTCCAGCATTATAATGAACTGTTTGAGACTGAAAATATTCTCGGTGAAGATCATTTGGATGATTTGCTGGTTGATGAAGACGAAGATGAGTCACTTTGTCGGACAGATAGAAGGCCCTCTGGACCTGTTGACCTTGCTACCAGCCTGTCTCATTTTGGACCCAGACAGGTTAGTTTTTTTGTTCTTAATTTTTTTTAATAACAATCTTACAAATTAAATTACAAGTTCAACTAGTAATAAACGGGTTTACTTCATGTTCAAGTAGTTAAGAAAGCTGAGAAAGAATTTGTGATTCAATGCATATCCATTGATAAGAATACTTGGTATTTAGTGCCAGAAGAATTTAAGGATGTAAGTACCCACATTTCTTTATTAAATAAAAAAAACAATAAATGCAATATCTGCTATTAAGAACCAGAAAGGTTATAGAACAGTTGCTGTAAAAATCAATGAAAATACTAAAAAAGAATATTTCGATGAAGCTGATAATGTTTATTTTCGAGAGTTGCTGTTAGAAGAATGTGATCCGATATCAAATTCCTGAGTTGCTGAAGCTAAACAAATAGTTAGAAAGTCGGATTAGACAATTAGAAGACTAATTAGATTTAAATTTAAAACGGCATCAAATCGAAAAAAATTTGTTTTAGAAAAATTTGAAAAAATCAATCAAATCCTAAAGAATGGTTAACTAAATTTGAAGAAGAGTGTAGCCGCTTCCAGGTAAATTCTGATAGTGGTAAGATTCAAGCTATGCGTTTTTTGTCATTGGCCCAGCAAAAGATTGCTTTGAAATAGATCTGAAGAAAATAGATGTAAATGGTCAATGGAATACTTGGAAGGAGTCATTCTTGAACATTTTTGTAGATAAAGGCTGTTACATTGTCAGGAAAGCTTTAAACAATGGAGTTCAAAGTAGAAAAAACGGACTGACTATGAGCAAGGAATGTTCCTTAAAGATTAAAAGGCAAACTGAGAATATTTGTTTCTCCAAAATTAGGAAAGGAAATCATCCAGTTGGTCCATGGTCATTACAGTCACATTGGTCCAGCACAGATGTTCACCACCATTCGGCCGCATTATTACTTCAAAGGTTTCTACAAAGCAATTCATAACTTCTGTAAAAGTTGCCAGATTTGTGTTAGAAACAAAGTCCGTCCCAGTTGAGCTATTGGCTTTCTCTCACAATTGGATCTTGCCACTGAGCCATTTCAAATAAAGTCACTTGGTACTGTTGGAGGGTTTTCAGGGAATCGGTCACCAAAGAAATACCTGAAATTTTGGTGGATCATTTCACCAGATATGCATGGATCTCAACTAGTAAGGGTCCAAGCGCACAAGACTTTAAATCTGATTAATTCGATTACTAAAAATAATAATGTTTCGATCCTATTAGCCGACCAATACTCCGTAAATTCAACCCATTTTGGAGAAAAAAGGAGGAATACAGATTGTTTTTTACTGCATTGACCATCCAGAATCACATGGGCTTAACAAAAGGTTTAACTAAACGTTAGTGAATTGTTTAAGATGCAAAATAAGCAGTGAGACAAATAAAGCCGGGCCAATTCTCGCAAAGGAATGTTGTCAATGAATATAGTAATACAATTCATAGCTCACCACGATCTGCACCATCATACTTACTCCTAGGGAAGAAACAGGTTATTTCTCCTCTTAGCAAAGACAATCTATCTTCTCTAGAAGAGGACAGAAAAATAGCTTTTCAAAATTCCTTAAGGAACTTTCAAATAAATAAGGAGAGAATAGACAAGAATAGAAGACAATCTTTATGTTATGTTATCAACATAACAATCTTTATGTTAATTATGAAACAATGTTAAAACAATGTTTCAAGATTGGCGATTTGGTATACATTGAAAACGGAAACAAATTAAATCGCAACAAACTTGATGACCCCGTACGAGTTGGTTCTTTTCCTACCGTCCGAAAGATTTAACCAACATTTTATGAAGTGGCAAGAAAAAGAAGTTTTCCAATTTCTTTCATTCCAGCAAGCTGCTTCCCTTTTTTCCGTGTGAATCGTCTTCATGGGTGAAGGTGTAAGTTTGCTACATGTGATTACATCACTGTTGCAACCTTCAATTTGTGTTAGACTTTGATAAGACATATGTGCTAAAGTTTAGTTAAATTAATTTTGTTAAAAGTGTTTAATTACTAGCTTGAAAGGACATATAATTTAATTCCTTAATAAATAAAGAATAAAATCATGTTAAAACAATCTTACATGTATAAATCTATTTTCAAAAATTAATTTGTTATTGCGGTTTCAGGGTAGACTTTTGTCACGCCTTTTGACACACACTCACCTTCCTGGGTTGTCGTCGCTAGATCAGATGCATCTTTTAGCTTTGGCAGATACTGTTTCTACTTGTAATACCGACTTTGCTGAAAGATTTGCAATTGATGCTGCAAAATCAGCAATTGCTAAAGAGAATTTGACCGGTCTTCCAGAAGGTGGTTTGACTTCATCAGGTAAAGTGTACTTAATGTGTTTATAAATTTACAAAAATTGTAAAATATGGTTTTAAATTATTTATTGTTGTAATTAAATATAATTTACTCATTTTTTCAGACTCTTTAGACGATTGTGGCCTCAGATTTCTGCTAGCTATGAAACATTATAACTATTTAGTTCGCTGCTTGCCCCTTTCACAAAGAGCTCAGTTTCAAAGACAAGGGATGGCTAGTAATAATATTGTTTGGGCTTTCCATTCAGAATCTGAGGAAGAACTTTTATCACTTATACCATCATATACAAAAGGAAGTCCTCGTTGGAGTCGTCTGAAAGAATTAGGTGTAGGATGGTGGATTCGTAATCATACAACTCTTAAACAATGCATTGAAAAGGTAAATTTCTCTGTTCATTGCATTTCTTCTTTAAAAAAAAAATAATAAATTTTTTTTTTGTAACCAAGCTTTTGCAAACAAAATATTAATGCACCATTTAAGTCGAAAACTATTTTCAGGTATTGAGAGCAATATAAGCTTAGAACGTGGATTTGTCTCTGTACTCTGAGGTTGCAAATGATCTTAGGAATATATTCAATAAAAACTTAATCACAAATATACTTAGCCACATGGCAATAAAAGAAAATAGAGTCAATTTTATTGTAAAAACCCATAAAATAAAAATTCACTGAGGCATCTATTAAATATTAGATTGTTTTATTTTAATTTTCTTGTTTTTGTAACTGGAGTACATCTTTATTAGTCAATCATTCACGTGAGTAAATTAAAAACCTTTTTCTAGTCATATATTATTTTTCTTTATTCTAAAAACGTTTCAACAATTCCATGTCATTTTCAATTTACATTATTTTTAAGTCCTTTAACATTATTTAATTTTAAAAATATTCTCTAAAAATTTTTTATATAATTTTGTACATTTTCAACCTAAAAATAAAAAGACAAATCAAATAAATACATAATTTTACATACAAAAAACATGTCCCAAAAATACTGAATAAATATAGATACCTTTTTGGTTGATTGTCATATAATTTAAAACAAAGCTTAGAGTTATAGTGTACTCCATGGTCAATTAACAATTTTTGTACTTTGGACTGTTTTTGATTATTATTATTAAAATAGTACTCCAATTTATTTTCTTCTTCAATATATAGTCATCATGAATGGTTAATTAATATAAATTAGTAATTTTTTATCTATATTGATCTATTTTATATCTTATTTATTTTAAAAAGTTAATTGTATGAATTAAGAATTGGAAAATGAAAAACAATGCTATGAGGTTCCTGAGAAGGTTATGTTATCTGTGTTATCTAATAAGTGTAGACTTCTATATTTCTTTATTTCATTTTTAACTTTAAAATCACTGATGAGTATAGTTTGCTTATTTCGTTAGATTCCTTCCTATCATTTACCACCTTATCTATTTTGTCATTTATGTATAATGCTTCTAAAAATCTCCTTTTTATCTTATTTCCCTCTCTGTGCAAAATGCGTGGCTTTTCAAAATCAAATGTGTGGGATTCTTTTTTGCAATGGGCTGATAATGCAGTGCTTGTCTTTGAATTTGGTTTCAGATTATTTTTGTGATGATAGAATCTATTTTTTAGATGTGTACTGGTATGTCCTATATATTGTTTATCACAATTTTTGCAATCAATGTTCTATACCACATTTATATTATCTAAGATTGGTATTTTATCTTTTTTGCTGTTTATTATGTTTTTTATAGGGTTTATGGTTTTATGTGCCAATTTTATATCTGGGATATCATAATTTTTAAATGTTGGTTCAATTTTTTCTGACAAGTTTTTGATATAGGTTACACTTCTGTATTTTATTTAATTTTGTTTAAAATCTTTTTTTGGTGATTCATTAATTATCTGAGCTGTTATTTTTGGTTTGGGGGTCTTTTTCATTATTTTCTTCTGTTTGAAAAAAATTTGTAATCTTAGTTTGAGATGGTTTGATTTTTGATGTTTTGTTATTTATATGGTTAATTTTTTTACTATTATCAAAACTATTGATATTAGAGTTATTTTCTATATTTATTATGTTATTATCTATTTTATTCTTAATTAAATTACTTTGTTTAATTAAGATTGTATAATTAAATTATATTAGATTGTAAAAATATGTCAATTAACCATGTTTTATGGATTTCAATGGATCTGTGGTTTGGTTACCATTGTGTAGATAATAAAAATATCCATTACCCACTTCTTCTCTTATAATTCTACTTAGAAGTAGCTTTTTCCAAACTCAGTCAAAAACAGTTTTGAGGTCTGTAATAGCAGCAACAGTGCTTTAATGGCGATTGAAGGGGTAGATTAAAAGTTTTCTAAGGATTCATCTTCCATTTCTTTAAAGTTTTAATTATTTTATCTTTACTCTCTATTCCGGTTTAAAAGGTTAATAAAGATCACTTTGGCCTAACTTCCAGGACTCAGACTATGATTTTTCATATATGCCATTAGGTCTTATATGTCTTCTTTAACTACCATTATGGCAACTCCTCATATTTCAAATCTTCTCAAAAGGGATTATTCTTAACATTTTTTGGGGATGATTGAGTAAGTTTATTTATATGTGCATCTGTTTTTGGCAGAATTGGAAATTACTTGTTCTACATTTATGCTTACAAAAATCGTCAGCTATTCCCTTTTCAGAATTCGGTTATTTTTTTCCGTGTATTTTTAAATAATTTTTCTGATTATTCAGTCTCATCAAACATTGAAGTATCTCAAGAAAATAAGGTTATCTGAAGAAACCACTGAAAGCTGATTAATTTGTTTTTTCTGCTGTTAGCTTCTTTCTCAATCATGGATAAAAGTAAGAAGGCATTATTTTTTATTATATACTGGTAAAATTGGACTTATAATGGATTCATTGGATTTACAGTGGAATTTTCTATTTATGAGGCAGGATTTAAAAGAATAAATTCTTTTACTATTTTTCTATTTGATGTGTCTTATTGTAAAAACATATAGAAAAGTAGATTGCTCAGTTAAGTCCCCCAAAAGAATGCTTGATCTGAATGAAGCAGTTTCTGACCTAGTGAGGTTGGGCTTGTTCACTGGAGGACCATATATACAAAGCACCCTTTCCACATGGCCTCTGATTCATTTTTAAGAAGTTATCAGTTGTCACATGCATCTTAGCTGCTTTTGTATATATAATGTTGGAGGATTTAGCAAATATTATTATGCCCATTGCAGTGTGTTTTCGTCTTGGTTGAGTTTAGGTTTTATATCCTCTTATTTTGAACTGCTCTGGATTGCCTGGTGCTTCTGCAGCCCCAAAAATACCTCCTAAGTTCATTACACTCCAAATGTCCTCTGTCACAATGTTAAAATTTTGTTTAGTTCTGTTCCTGTATCCGGTATTACTTTAGTTGCCTATACTCCTAATCCAGTTCATGAGGTTTTATCAAGCCTACAGAAAGCCATGTGAGACATTAATTAATTAAAATGAGCATTAAATTAAACTTTCAATTTTACTGAGTTGTTTCATGCACCAGATGCCCATAGATAAAAAATAAGCACAAAATTAGACCTTGTTTTTGTTATTTGTAGGTCGCAAAAGCGTCTTTCCAAGCCAACCAAGATCCTTTGGACGCTGCTATCTTTTATCTAGCAATGAAGAAGAAGTCTTTGGTATGGGGTCTCTTCCGGTCTAAGAGGGATGAGAGGATGACACAGTTCTTCTCTAATGATTTTACTGAAGACAGGTATTAAAAAAATACATAAATGATTTTTTGTAATAAAATTTAAGCAGTTATTAAATATTAAAAATAACAACCCAGAAAAGATTCCCACCTATGGCCAGATGTACTGGGGAGCCGTGGAGAAGATTTTAAAAACGTCAATGGAGAAAGAATACTCCACTTGTGTGCACTTAATGGCATGGTCGTTGCTAACAGCAAGTTCCCTGATAGGAATCCACACAAATATACAAGGGAAGAACCAAGTTGAAACGGAAAGTCTATAATAGACTATTTTCTGGTCAAGAAAGATTCCCTTTAGCATATAATTGATGAACGAGTCAAACGAGGTTTTGAAATAGGTAGTGACCACTTCACTATCAAGTGTGGAGAGGAAAAAAAAAGAGTGGGTAGAAATTTAAGAAGGATTAGGAAACAAGTGGTCAAAGCACACAGGTTAAGGGAAAAAGATGAATTGGCTATCCTCTTCCAAGAAGAAATTGCGAGAATGACCAGAGACTCAGATTACCCATGGGACTCTGATGATATAGAAACATGCTAGAAAATAATAAAAAAGTATACTTTAAGAAAATAATAAGAGAAGTAGCATCATTAGTTCGTGGTAAAAGAAGGATTGGGGCCCAGTATAAGAGAACAGCGTGGTGGTCTGACGAGAAAAAGAGAGTGATTGGTGAAAAAAAGACTCTATGGAAAGAATACCTTGCACACAAAACGCCAGAGAACTATGAACGGTGAATGGTATAAGAAGAAAAGGATTGAGGCCATAACCGGGTTATAGAAGCCAAGAGGAAAGTCTGGACGAACTTCGTACAAAAGTTGGAATCTGACTTCCATCAAAATCAGAAATTATTCTACTGTGTACTGAGAGGAATGAGGAAAGAAAGAGTACCAACTTTGAAGTTTTTAAAGGACAAAGAAGGAAATATTCTCAAGGATAACAAACAAATAATGGAAAGGTGGTAGGCGTAGGGAATTAGGGACCCCATCGCCCAGTCGTCAGACTTCAATCAGCCTCTGGTCCTCCAGGTTGGGGGAACAATAACTCTGACACTCAAACAGTACACAATATACAGCACATTACATACACCCCACATCTACGGACCAAGGTCATCAACAGTACACACCCTAGGATCACCTCCCCTAGGTACACGCCCCAGATGGAGAGTGTGTCAGGACGCTCTAAGGAGGCAGCCCCTCCATCTGACTCGAGGGCAGTGGGCTGATAACCTGCTCTCCTTAAACTCAACTATCACGAGACCTCAAAGAGACAAAGCTGGTAGATTTAATGGTAACAGACATGGAAACCGTCAAATGGAGCATTTTATCATTGTACAGACCAGGAGGACTTCAAGTTCTCTTATCTCAAACTGACAAATACCGAGTGGACATAACCGCCATCCAGGAGATCCGCTGGACCAGCAACGGAATACTAGAAAAGAAATTACACACCATCTACTACAGCTGTCATCCCAGAAACCACACTTTTGGAGTTGGCTTCATCGTTCGAGGATGGATGAGGCATCGGGTCATAGGATTTAACCCAATCAATGAGCGCATTTGCACATTGCGCATTAGAGGAACGTTTTACAACTACAGCCTTATTAGCTGCCATGCCCCGACAGAAGCATCTGATGATGAAGATAAAGACGGCTTCTACGATTCTCTTGAGAGAGCCTACGATGGCTGCCCTGCAAGCGATATTAAAATATGTTTAGGGGATTTCAACTCTAGATTGGTAAAGAGGAAGTCTAGAGACCAACGATCGGCCTCCACAGTATCCATGAGACCAGCAATGACAACGGTAAGAGAGTTATAGACTTCGCTGCATCAAGAAATATGGTCATTGGAAGCACTCTCTTTCCCAGGCGTCGAATTCATAAAGCTACCTGGTGATCCCCTGATGGTATTACCTCCAACCAAATCGACCATATCCTCATTAGTGCCTGCCACCAATCTAATCTCCTTAGCAATCGAACATTTAGAGGAGCTAATGCCGACTCGGATCATCACCTGGTGATTGCAAGAATCTCAAAGGTCAAGAACCACGTGGCTCAGGTGCCCAAAAAATGGAACACAGACAAGTTAAAAACTTCTGATAACTGTGAAGTATTTCAGCGCACGCTAGTCCTAAAGATTAGGGATGAACTTAGATCTGCAGACTCAGAAAACGTTAATGATGTCTGGGACAGTCTAAGAAAAGCTATGGAAAATTCAGCTGAAGAGATTCTTGGTAGGCAAGAACCCAGGAGAAGATGTGAGTGGTTTGATGAGGACTGCAAGCGAGCCAATGACGCAAAGAACTATGCATACCGTACTATGGTTAGCAAGCGTTATACAAGGAGAGCCACGGAGTTGTACAGAGAAAGTAGAAGAGAAGAGAAAAAATTGATAAGGAAAAAGAAGAGGGCCTTTGAGAAAAAGAAAATTGAAGAGTTGGAGCCTCTCTGAAATGTCAATGAGAGCAGAAAGTTTTTCCAGAAGGTTAATAGCGGAAGAACACCCTTTAGACCGAGGATACAAGCCTGCAAGAAGGAAGATGGCACTCTGCTCACGTTCAAGGAGGATATACTTGACCGGTGGGCAAGGCATTTTAGATCCCTTCTGAATGGGGAGGAAGAGGAGTTAAAAGAAAACGGAGATTCCCTGTATTGGTATGAGGAAATAGAACCTCCAGATTTTGAGGAAGTCGCTGAGGCAATCTCAAAACTAAAAAATAACAAAGCTCCAGGTCCTGATGGATTACCAGCAGAATTTTTCAAGTATGGAGGCGAGGAGCTACACAAGACCATACATGAGTTAATCATGAGCATATGGATAGAGGAGAGAATCCCAGGGCAATGGGGTAAGTCTGTCATATGTCCCTTACATAAGAAAGGAGACCAGCTGGAATGCTCTAATTATTGGGGAATTTCATTACTTTCATGTGCCTACAAGATTTTCTCAATCATCCTCTTCAACAGGTTAACACCATTCTCAGAGCAGGAGATTGGAGGGTATCAGGCTGGCTTTCGTCGAGGCAGATCCACGGTGGATCAAATCTTCACCTTGAGAACCATCCTGGAAAAAGGCCATGAATACAAGCTACCCACACACCATCTTTTCGTGGACTTCAGAAGTGCCTATGACAATATTAAGAGGGAGAAACTATACGAAGCATTAGAGGAAATGAACATCCCCGCAAAATTGATTCGCCTTGTGAAGTTAACGATGAGTGAGGTAAGATGCCAGATCCGGATACAATCTGAGTATTCCCGGGAATTCCCATCTGATAAGGGATTAAGGCAAGGAGATGGACTTGCCTGTCTTCTCTTTAATTTAGCATTAGAGAAAGTAGTAAGGGATTCAGGAATCCAAACTCAAGGAACGATATTTTCCCGACAAGTACAGGTTCTTGGTTTTGCCGATGACCTAGATATAGTAGCCAGGTCCAAATCAGCTTTAGTCGAAGCCACCACAAACCTCATCAGGGCAGCGTGATCTATGGGACTTTCAATTAACCAGACTAAGTCCCAGTGCATGTACACCGGAGCTAGTGATAACAGTCCTTTAGTAGTGGGATCCTACAAATTCCAGCAGATTAAAGAATTTATCTACCTGGGATCACTTGTTACTTCAGGAAATGATATGGCTGCTGAGATTAAGAAGCGCCTCACTGCAGCCAACAGATGCTATTTTGGCCTTCTCAAGATCTTTCGCTGTAGGTTCATCAGCAGGCAAATCAAGATACTAACTTATGCCTCGCAGACCTGGACCATTTCCAAGCACGACAAAAGGGATCTGAAGATCTTTGAAAGAAAAGTTCTACGTCGTATTATTGGACCAATCAGGGATGCGGCTGAATGGAGAATAAGGAAGAACAAGGAGCTATATGTCATTTATGGTGAACCGGATGTGGTTGAGTTTGTGAAGTTAGGAAGGCTTGGTTGGGCAGGCCATTTGACCAGAATGAATGAACAAGAAATCCCGAGGAGGGTACTTGAGGAGACACTACATCGAACCCGAAGAGCTGGAAGGCCCAGGCTGAGGTGGGCCGATGGTGTGGCTGCTGATGCTCAAAGCCTACTTGGGATCAGGAACTGGAAGGCGGTCGCACAAGATAGAGCGAATGGCGGCGGAGAGGAGGCCAAAACCTACCCAGGGTTGTAGCGCCAAAAAAGAAGAAGAAGAATGGAAAGGTGGAAAGAATATTTCCAAGAGCTGCTGGAGGGGAACGCACAGATTCCACACATAAGTGAAGAACAGGGAGATGGAGATCTCTGGGAGGAAGTGGATTACATTAGGATGAATTAGAGGAAGCCCTGCTAAGCAGATATTGATGAAATAAGTCCTAAAATGTTAAAATAAATGGAATTTAAAGGAAAACAGATTATGGTCGGTCTCTTCTTGTTTTGTCTCGTTTTGCCCTCAATCTTCCTGAGAAATCTCATTTCCGGTGTTTGTATTCTGGATTTGTGTTTCTTTGTCAGCATCCATGATTCTGAAGAGTAAAGGAGGATAGGGAGGAATGTTGATTTAAGATCACTATCAAGTCGAACCTGAATGTTAATCCAGCCAACGAGCTAATAGAGGAAAACAGACAGAGATGGCTTGGACACCTCTTGCGGATGGATCCTAACAGAATTATTAGCAAAACCTACTGAGCCAAAGTGGAGGGAAAATGAGGAAGAGGATGACCTAGGTCAAGAAGCGGGAAGAAGAGGTGAGGAAGGACTTGGAGAAGAGGGGACTCCATCGGAGTAAAAGAGCACAGTTGGTGGAAGACCGGCAGAGCTGAAGATGGCTGTGCAGAATTCCTCCTTGCACTACTTAGGCACTTATGAGGACAGATTATGATGAAACAATTTAACCATTATATTTCTCAACCTATGTATTATTATATCAAACATTTATTATCAATCAATTATATGTTATACAACAAGGGACACTTCTGCTGTTTATCAGTAACAAAAATTAACATTTGTTTTTTAACTACACAAACATTAATTAGAAAAATAAAATATAGCAGTAGGTTTCAGACAATAAAAGTTATTTGTTATGGCAAAGTTACTGAAGGCACTTAATCTTGGCAGTATTCTTATTTAATTGTGTATTATTTAAAATTCTAGGTGGAGAAAAGCAGCTCTCAAAAATGCTTTTGCATTGCTTGGAAAGCAGAGGTTTGAGCATGCAGCTGCATTCTTTTTATTAGCTGGTGCATTGCGTGATGCAATTGAGGCAAGTTTTTATTTCTTTCTTTTTTTAAAAATAAAACTAAGGAAAACTGTAATATAGCCTTATCATCTGAATTTTCATTATTATTATTTTTTATTTTGATTTCTCGGGTTGTGCTGGATAAATACACCAACCCGGATCAAGGTCAAGGGTATAGTTCATTTTATAGTTAATTTGGAATGTTCAAAAATTTCTGACGATGCTGGCAGTTCCCAGCATAACCACTTTCTGTACTTCTTCAAGTCTCCAACTTATTTCCAGCGTCTTTATAGATCTAATCGTATCCTCAGGAACTTAACCATTGCTGGATACAATAGTTGGCAGTACTTTTACTTCCACCAGTCAGTAGAGATGTCTTAATTCCTTGCAGAGCTCTTGGTACTTAAGAATTTTTTCGCTCAATGATTTAGAAACGTTAATATCAGCAGACCTCAACTTTCATGATGGTGGCTTTTTTATTTTTTTGTCCATGATTAGTATATCTGGTATAATGTGGGGGATATTTTTTTTCTAATATTGCCTGTGGCTGGTTTATTAAATTATATTTAGTGCCTGATGTAATATCTTTGCAGCATTATTGTGCCTAGTTGGATATTCTTTACCTGCTAATGGCTGGCATCCAGAGGTGACATGTTGAATTGATTTGTACGTTGCTTTACATAGACGACATCTGTCTTCGATTGCATGGTGCAGAATATGCTTTCTGTTGGAGTTTGTTGCCATGACCTGTTCCTGTATTGCCAGAAGGAATCCCTCAGTCTCGGGGGAAGATTTTTCCTGTGGTCAACCAACGGACAGACGCTTCTTTCTTGATGCCCAGAGTATTCAAAGAACTGTAAAACCTTCCATGGAGTGGTTTATACTTCCATGATTCTGTAAGGCTCTCCTAAGTTGGCAGTGCTGTTGGATTTTGCTGAAGCAAATTCAATGCTGTTTAGTTGCAATCAACGACAGCAATGGTCGACAGCATTGGTGAACTAATACTCATAAAATAGGTTCTAAGTCTTGCTTCTTGTTCTAACAGACTAATAAATAAGCCCCTACCTCCATGTTTTCTGGATATCTATAGCCTTGAAACTTAGGAATTCGGATGACGCTGCATTGATTTAATCATTTGAGTTCTTAAGAAGCAGTCCATTTTTTCCAAATCCATGTCGCGCCATTTTATTACTCCAAAGGCATATATAACCAGTCTGGCCAGAGACAGCACTCAGTCAACATCTTTCTCCTTACTTCATTTGCTCTCCTACTTGCTTACTTTTTTCAATTAAGCGGTCAAATTATCATTGTTTAGAAGTGTTAAAGTGTTCAACTATCAGTGGAACTAATTGTTTACAAGTGAGTCACGAGCGAAGATACAGAGCTACAGAGGATTATTGTACGCTAGGACCTAAAAATAATAGAAACATTCAAGTATGAGTCATTATTATAATTTTTTATTTTATCAAGAAAATAAATTAAAATGGCCCAATGTTCAATCTGCAAATCAAATGTGACCAGAGATGACAAAAATAATTTATCATGTATTAAATGTCACATTTATATTTTTCACGGTCGAGGTGTCAACATCGACGATAAGGAATTAGAGGCCGCGGAAAATAAAAAAAATTGGGTCTGCAATAATTGAAAAAAATTGAAAAAATCTGGCCTGCAGGAAAAAAAAACAAGCCCCACTAGAAGTCCTGTGAAGGAAGTATTGGAGCCGCCCGCAAGTGATATTCTAGTGGCGGTAAAAAAAATGAATACAGAGATTATGTCACTAAAAGCGTCTTTAGACAAATATGGCGAGCTCAGCTTCGAGCTCAATGACCGGCTTTCTAAAATTGAGAACCACCTCGAAGGGCAGACCAAATTCATCGAGGTCCTGACATCAGAAAACAAGACCCTCGAAACTAAGGTGGGTGACTTGGAGGTCCACCTTAATAAGGCGGAACAAGGGCTTTTATGCAGGTCCGTAGAGATCCGTGATATTCCAGTCCGATCAGGCGAAACCCCCGCAGCACTGGTGGTTTGTGTCAGAGCGATTCTCGGGCTGAAGGTAGCGGTTGATGACCTTGACTTCATTGAGCATCGCAGGCCGCGGAGGGACGACCCACGACCACCGCCAGTTATCGCCAGGTTCGTCCGGCAGTCTTTTCATGACGACTTCATTCAGCGTCGGAAGGTAAAAAGGGTTTTATCAACCCGGGATATTGGCTGGGAGAAGAATGATTTCTACAGGATTTACCTGGGGGATGAAATGACTCCTGCCAACAGACGTCTGTACTGGTTGGCCCGACAGAAGAGAGCGGCCAGGAAGCTGAGGTACGTCTAGTTCGGCAGTGGTAGAGTGCGGTGCCCGAAAGAAGATGGCCATCCAGTTACCTACATTGACCAATCTGCGGACTTAGATGTGATTAGCTGACTTATTGGCATCGTTTCATTCTCTGATAGATTTGAAATGGAACTTTCTTTGGTCCTCACTACCTTATTTACATCTTTTATATTTATATATTCCTGTTCTTATTTTTCTTTAGATGCAACTATATTTTTTATATCATTATTGCACCGATATCATTATTGCTGGCGATTTCAATACAAACCTCCTTGCCTAATCCAATGACACTCTATAACTGGAATATCTCTTCCACTCACTAAACCTCTCCATTGTTCCATTTTCTCCTACCCATCATATTCACCGATCAGATACATGGTAGGATCTATTCGTCTTCGATTCTCCTCATAAACTACTCTCCTCTTCCCAATTGCCAGTTCCGTTTCTTTCCTCTCATGACCTAATCCGAATTTCTTATAATATCCATACTCCGAAGTTACTATCTAAAACCTTTACCTTTCGCAACCTAGATGCTATCAGTCGTGAAAGCATCCTGCCTTCCCTTGAATCCCTAAACTGGAGTGAAATCTATTCTTTTCCTTCTATTGACTCCATGGTTGATAAACTCAGCTCCTATCCTATTAGTATCCTGGACACCCATGCTCCTCTTAAAACTTCTACCTTCTGTCGATTGTATGCTCCCTGGATGTGTCAAAACATAAAAGAACTGCAAAGGAAGGGCGACGCAGCCCGGAGACGCTATAGACGGACAAGACTGACTGACGATTATCAAGTGTTCAGGACTCTCCGCAACTTAACACAATCTTCAATTGCTCTTTCCTCCGCACCCAATCTTAAATCCAAATGGCCAATCCTTCAGAAACTCTCCCTTTATAAATCCCCTTCTCCTGTAGTCTATCCAGTCTCAGCTGATGAACTGAACGTACATTTCTTGTCTTCCTCCTCTAACAACTCACAATCTTCTTCTCACAATTTCTCAATAGTACCATCATTCAACTACAACAATTTTTATATCTCTGACATGTCACCCACTGTCCTCATCTCCTCCCTAATGAAATCCCACTCTAATTCCATAAAGTATGCCTTCCCGAAATCCTGCCTGCTCTTCTCTACATTTACAATTTTTCCCTACAAAATGCAGTTTTCCCTTCCTCCTGGAAAAAACCATTAGTCCATTCTTATTAACAAATCATCTAATCCCTCTAACCTTTCCAAACCTCTTAAAAGAATAGTCCAAACCCAAATGTCAAATTTTCTGGAACAATCCAAACTCCTTGATCCACTTCAATCAGGGTTCCGTCCTGGCCTCTCCACACAATCTGCCCTCGTTAAAATCACCACGGAGATACACATCTCCATGGACGAAAAAAAACTAACTGTAATAATTCTTCTCGACTTTTCAAAAGCTTTCGACTCGCTTAACCATTCCATCCTTTTTTCTAAATTAAAAGCTCTTTCCTTTTCCAACAGTTCCATACTCTGGCTCCACCCATCTATACGCCGATAATTCCCAGGTTTATTTCTCCTTTCCTCCCTCTGAATCCTGAGATAATAGCTGCATTTGCTAAAATTCAGGATGACCTGGATAGGATCAGTGGCTGGGCTGACCTGAGTAGACTGATGTTAAATGCTGCTAAAACTCCGGCCATTCTAATTGGCCTTCTTCTCCTTAAATCCATCAACTCTCTTCCCCAACTAATTTTAAAGAATCACCCTATTACTTTCAGTTCCTCTGTTAAAAATCTCGGTATCGTTTTCGATCAAACCTTTTCCTGGAACCCCCACATTGCCCAAATTTCCCGTTGATCAATAAGCTCCATAAAAATATTCCATCGTTCCCAGCATCTTTTAACACTACCTAACCATAAGCTCCTCATTACTTCTTTCATCTTTCCATACTTTGACTATGACTATGGCTGTGTGGCTTGTGGTGGGCTCTCGAACAAACTTGATGAAAGACTGAGACGAATTATGAACAGCGCTGTTTGGTTCATCTTCGATGCCCTGAGGAAGTCTCATGTGTCCCACTTCTATGATAAGTAAAAGTGGCTTCTCCCTTCTATCCGTAGACTCTATTTCCTAGGTTCTTTCTTATACCAAGCCGTCAACTCACAAAATCCATCTTATATCTATAACCTCCTACAGTTCAAATCCTCTATTCAACCCCAGGGCACAAGATCCCTCTACTACTACTTTATTCCCATTCCCACAAAACCAAAACTTTTGAGCGGTCCTTCCTAGCTCGGTCTACCTCTCTTTGGAACTCACTCCTACCTGATATCCGTCATGGGTCTTCTTTATCCATATTCAAATCCAAACTATTCCTACATCTCCTTAATTCCCAAATAGATGCTCTCTAATCAATAGAATAAATAAGCTATATTCAGCATAATAGATTGAGTAAATACTGGAAATATTCCACACTCATTATGATATTATTAGATGTTCTTATCAACTTTTTATTTTTCCATTAGCCAATTTCAGTTTATTATATCCTATTAATTTATTTTTTGTTTTTTTGGTGTGTGTGTGTGTATATATATATATATATATATATATATATATATATATATATATATATATATTTTTTTTTTTTTTATTTCTGATATGTAAATAATTAATATTTGAATGTTTTATGTATGTATGTGTGAAAATATGCCAGACTCATTATGATACTACAAACCTGGTCACAAGATATCGGTCTCACCTTCTCAACAGAAAAGACAAAATGCATTCTATTCTCCCGGAAAAAACAACCAAGCACTCCCCTGAAAATCACTTTATACAATAAAGACTTAAGTTTTCATGACCACTGCACCTTCTTAGTATTAATGGTTGATTCAAGGCTCACATGGAAACATCACATCATGAACCTAAAGGATAGCTGCCTACAATGCCTAAATATTATGAAAGTGTTAGCAGGCACTAGCTGGGGAGCGGACAGATCGAGGCTACTCCAAATATACCAATGCCTAATAAGATCAAAATTAGATTATGCTAGCCATATGTATGCCTCTGCCAGATTCAATCTACTAACACAGTTTGAAACTGTGCACCATAGTGGAATAAGGATTGCAACGGGAACCTTCAGGACGAGCCTGATTCTTAGCTTATGCGCTGAATCCAATATGCCACCTCTCACCTTCCGGAGACATCAACTAGCAACGAACTATTTAACAGCCATAGCAACACAGCCAACAAACCCAGCATTTAAACACATATTTAGACCAAAATATCAACAAATTTACTGCAATAATCCAAGAAAGCCAGCCCCTCTAACAGTAAGATACAGAAGAACTATAGAATATATAGAAGAAAAAATTATACAAAGCCAAGATACCCTTACCCCACCATGGACAATTCCCTATATTAACATGACCCTACATAAATTCAGGAAGAAAACCACACCATCATATTTAATAAATAATGAATTCTTAGAAATACTAAACAAATATAGAAATGCAACATTCATCTATACGGATGGCTCCAAAATGAATGACAATATTGGGTCGGCTGTTGTCACACCTGAAGAAGCATACAAATACAAATTGCCACCTCATTGCAGTATATTATCAGCAGAACTAGCTGCCATAACATATGCCCTCCACAATATAATGACAAAAGAGGGAGACAAGTACATAGTTTGCAGCGACTCATTATCTGCACTCCAAACACACACTCCAAAGTCTATTAGAATTATACAGCGATCACCCATTAGTAAAAAAAATTCATGAATACCTAACTATGCTGAAATCATTACAAAAAGATATTGAATTCCTGTGGATACCATCACATGTTGGCATAAATACAATGACACAGTGACACAAATACAATCAATCAGCTGATAAACTTGCAAAAGAAGCCAGTAAGAAAAGTACCAGTAGGGTCAATCCATATGAAGTGGTCCAATGATAGTTGCTTGAATGTTTTAAAAAAGATTGATATTTTTATATGTTTTTACCAAACATAACAGAAGTTCAAAACAGTAAAAAAAAATTTTTTATCTCACATCGTTTATGTGTGGCGGCCATTTTTGTTCTGGAGCGCACAACGTTTTTTGGCTTTGAAAGCATTAGCGATAAATTGATTATCTCAGGCTGGGTTAGTGCTACAACATTGCAAATTGTACCATTTTTTTCAGAATTTTCTGCTCTACAACATTGGTTCCTACACATTAAACCATATATTCATTATTTACACCTCAAAATATTCTTTCTTTTTTTAGGTATGTTTAAATAAATTAGAAGATCTTCAACTAGCAATGGTAATTGCAAGGTTGTATGAAGGTGAAATGGACTCAACGCCACCAAATCTAAAAAAACTTTTATATGAGGTAATTTTATACTTTTTTTTTTACTAGCTTTGTTATTTCTTTCTGTGTAATTACTCATAGGTATGCTTAAAAATTATATCAAATTACAGTAGAACCCTGTCTAGCCAGCTCAATTTTTTTCACATAAATGGCTGGTTTCAGATTTAATGATGTCTTAAGAACTAAACTATTCAAACTAAAAGTCAAACATTTATTAACAGAGTAACAGACTAATAGAGGGGTCATATCTAATGTAGTAATTAGCATAATATAATAACCTGCTTTGTCCATGGTCTTCGCTGGTTACTAGCAGGACTGGTAGCTTCAGGATTTATTTAAGGATGGCATAACTAAGGATAAAACTCCTTAGTAATGCCATCCTTCCGGAGTAGGGGAGGGAGGGAGGCATGAAATACATGTCTGCATTTCACTATTGCATCATGCGATTAGGTATAGTAGCATAAAGTAACTTTTAATAAATAAATACATAAACAGACTAATGAAGGTTAACATGCTGATAAAGAACATTACTATGGTATGAAAAACATAACAAAATATATATGGAAAAACATAAATATACCTCAAATGTTTAATTTATGTTTTTTGTGAAAATCTAATCTATATATATAAAAACTAGCTTATGCCCGTGGCTTCGCACGTGTGGAATTTGGTCTGCCACGTAAAGTTTCGTGAAAGATCATTTTAAATAAATAATTTAATTATTTTTTTAAAATATAAGTTACTCGAACATCCGAAATTTCATGATGTCTAAAATGATGAGATGTCTAACTTCAAAACTGACGGATTCTATACAACCTTTGAATACCTATTATATTAAAGGGGAAATCCTTGGAGTGGAATTATCCGAATTTCTTTCTTAAACTATACACAGAACCTAACTACAAATTTCAAGATGCTTAGTTCCTGATTTACCTTTAATTATGTACTATAACGGGGGGGCACATGCCCCCGTGCCCCCATATAGATCATCATGTGATTTGCCTTTATTTATGTACAATAATGGATTCTCCACAGTACTTAAAATACTGTCGGGGGGGGGGGGCACGTGCCCCCTTGCACCCTCCCATAAATCCGCGCTTGCTATTGCCTATGTGTTATTCTGATGTATAACCTATATTACTATAAAGTTTCATCCAAATCCGTCCAGTAGTTTTTGCGTGAAAGAGAGACAAACATACAAACATTCACATTTATAATATTAGTAAGATTAGTAGGATATCAAAACAAATAGTTTCACTCATGTTTTTTCTGTTGTTTTAACAACTATTATCATGTGATTTGCCTTTATTTATGTACAATAATGGATTCTCCACAGTACCTAAAATACTGTCGGAGGGGGGTACGTGCCCACTTGCACCCTCCCATAAATCCACGCTTGCTATAGCCTATGTGTTATTCTGATGTATAACCTATATTACTGTAAAGTTTCATCCAAATCCGTCCAGTAGTTTTTGCGTGAAAGAGAGACAAACATTCACATTTATAATATTAGTAAGATTAGTAGGATATCAAAACAAATAGTTTCACTCAAGTTCTTTCTGTTGTTTTAACAACTATTATCATGTGATTTGCCTTTATTTATGTACAATAATGGATTCTCCACAGTACCTAAAATACTGTCGGAGGGGGGTACGTGCCCACTTGCACCCTCCCATAAATCCGCGCTTGCTATAGCCTATGTGTTATTCTGATGTATAACTTATATTACTGTAAAGTTTCATCCAAATCCGTCCAGTAGTTTTTGCGTGAAAGAGAGACAAACATTCACATTTATAATATTAGTAAGATTAGTAGGATATCAAAACAAATAGTTTCACTCAAGTTCTTTCTGTTGTTTTAACAACTATTATCATGTGATTTGCCTTTATTTATGTACAATAATGGATTCTCCACAGTACCTAAAATACTGTCGGAGGGGGGTACGTGCCCACTTGCACCCTCCCATAAATCCGCGCTTGCTATAGCCTATGTGTTATTCTGATGTATAACCTATATTACTGTAAAGTTTCATCCAAATCCGTCCAGTAGTTTTTGCGTGAAAGAGAGACAAACATACAAGCATTCATATTTATAATATTAGTAAGAAGTAAGATTAATAGTTTTTGCGTGAAAGAGAGACAAACATTCACATTTATAATATTAGTAAGATGAATGTATGTGTGTTTGTCCTCTATGCATTACTACACCAATCATCAGATTTTCATGAAACTTTGGGAAGTTGTTCAGTACACTCTAGAGAAGGTTTCTACCAACTTTTTTTTTCTTATTAAAGAAGATTTAATTTGCTACAATTTGAGCCCAACTGCAGCTCTGTAGCTCCAATAGAACCTGAGTTCAGTCCTATCATGTATCAAATGACCGGGATCTTATCTATATATATAAAAATCTCCTGTCACGATGTTTGTCGGGCTAATCTCCGAAACTACCGGACCGATTTTAATGAAATTTGGCACAGATACGTAACATTGTCCAACTTAAAATTTAGGATAAATTTTATAATTTATAATTTTATAAATTGGATTAACGACCGAAAACTATGAAATTTTCGGAACCTTTTCAGTTTTTGGCCTGTATCTCCTAATCAGTGCCTTTTTATAAGTTTTTAATGAAATTTGGCAAAGATACGTAACATTGTCCAACTTAAAATATAGGCTATATTTTAATTGGATTAACGACCGAAAACCATGAAATTTTGTGAATCTTTTCTGTTTTTGGCCTGTATCTCTTAATGGGTGCGTTTTAGGGAAAAGTCAAATAACCATTTTTAAAGAAGATTAGGTTTGCTACAATTGGAGTCCAAATACAGCTCTGCAGGTTCAACGGATCGTGAGTTAAGTTCCAATCTTGTAATGATTCACCGGAATCTTAGCTCTATCTGATATATAAAATTGTCGTGTCACAGTGTTTGAACTCCTCCGAAACGACTTGACCAATTCTTATGAAATTTTGTGTCCATATTCAGTAGGTCTGAGAATAGGTTGTAAACTATTTTTCATACCCCTAAGTGATATGTCGGACATTATTATTGATTATGTGTAATTTTAATCCACCAATTATGAAATCTTACACGTATGATCATCAAAAATACCATTGGAATGTTATTGAAGCAGCATTGCTGACTGGAATCTTGAAAGGAGAAGTCGTCCTGTAGCCACGTATTCCAATGATACCATCAGAACCCATATTAGCTTGGCTTTTGCTATGGCCATCAACAAGTCTCAAGGCCAGACAATGCCCATTTGCGGTTTGGACCAAGAACCATCCATGTTTCTTCCATGCGTGCTCATATGTTAGTAAACCATCTAATCAATTTGTATTAGCAAAGGAGAGATTAAAAAAAGCATCAATTAGTGCTCAATTAAATTGAAATAAATAGTTATAATTTAAAAAAAATATTATTTGCTATAATTTAAAATCAATCATGATTTACTTCATTCAATCATCTAATGTTTATATTTTATTAGTTAGGAGTTTTATATTATTTATTTATTATATTCTGTACTTAGATATAAGATGAATAAAATGTAAAATCAAAAATCTATTTAATTTTTTATATAATTTTTACTTTTTTTCCATACATTCATTGTTTCTTTAAAATTCAAATTTTAGCGTAATATATTTTTAAAACTATTACAACAGCCACAGCAACGCGTGGCCGGGTCAGCTAGTTATATAGAAGTACAGTAGAACCTCAGTTATCCGTCAGGGTACGGTACCAAGATGGTGACAGATTTGGGAAATAGAAGGATATGGGAGGGAGTCATATGTCTCATATATATAAATATATACACATAAATTGAACAATATTTTCTAGCAATCGACATTATATATGTACTCGTAACTTATTTACGTACTTATTTACATATGTAGTAAAAATATCTTTTTAAAATAATAATTACGTACATCGATGGCTAAAAGCACAATCATTGTATGTCCAATTTTTCCCTCTTGATAAATTAACATCAATTTAAAGGTGAAGTTTAGCTCTTTCCTCGTGCACAAACGTAGTAGGCCCCTTCTTAACAATCATTAAATGATTATATAGAAGGGACATACTCTAGGGGTCCCCCACACGTTTTATACCATTAACAGTCGTCCGAGAAATATCATAGATTTTTGCTAAGATTGAAGCACTTTCACCTTTTTGTAAACCTTTTACAATTTCAGACTTAGTAGCGAGATCTAAACTCTTCCTTTGTCTTTTTTTCCGACATTATTATACGTGCTTTTAAGAAAACGACAAGTATCCGTAAGACAAGAATGAAGACTGAAGTTACTTATTATTTTATCTTCCTCACTCCAATTCCCCAGTAAGCCAATCTTATCTAATTTCTGGAAAAATTGACCGATGGAAAAGCTCTCTGGGGGCCCCGACCATGGTTTAACCATACTTTGTAGACTTAAGCCCCTTCTTGCCTTATTTCCACCCAATGGCATCATGGTCTGCTGGGTCCACGTCTCTTTTTCTTTCTTCAGGAATTCATTCTCAGTGGCAAAGTCCGCGTTGGCCTTCTGTATCTTCCTTACCGCCTCCTTCAACTCTTTCTGCCTTTCCGTCATTTTCTAACTCGATTTGCTTTATTCGGTATTTTTGGACTCTACATCCTACTGGTGTCACCAAATTGTCTTGTCTTGTCTTCACTTGGGCCCTATGGACACCTAGAAAGGGCTGGGAGAGGACAGAGACTTAGGGAAACTGGGTGAAGAAATAAACCCAAAACATTCATCTATCAAAAATAAAACGCTATTATATTGAAATAAAAATCACATTCAACTACTATTAATAAGGCATTAATAAAATAATAATTACAAATTTAAACCGAAATTCCCAGTCAAAAAAATACAAATAAAACTCTAATTTAACATAAGATTCACCATCAATGATAGTACTGAATAATAACATACGAACTAAAATCATACACCAGATCCTCCATCAATAATCATAATCCCTTAAACCACTAATAAAATAATAACTTCAAATTTAAAACATGATCCATCATCCATAACATTAATCATAATCCCTAAATCCACTAATAAAGTAATAATTTCAATTTAAAGCATGATACATCATCCCCAACCATAATTCCATGTGCACTAATAATAATTACAACTTAAACATTAACAGTAATCATTATCTCATAACTGCTAATAATATAATAACTCTCATTTAAAACAAGTTCCCTCTTCTCTTAAAATAAAAGATTTGTGGCCGCAACGCGGCGAACAACAAAGAAAATATTTAACTGGCTCTATCATCAATTGAGCCACCATCTGGCTTAACCCCAAATCTAGTCTGACTACAGTATAGAGAAAATTTTCCTTTTTCCAGATTTTTCCAGAAAAATTTTCCAGAAAAAAACCTTCCTTCTGTCTTCTTGCTCATTCCGATACTTCTCACCGATACCAGTCTTCAACTCTAATCAGGCCATCTCCCTACGGGAGACCCCGAACCTGCGCGACGGCAATACCAGTTCTCAACCTCTCCTCTTGAGGGAAAACAGTCAGGCATTTCAAGGCTTATTCGAGCTGGTGTAAACATTTTTACGCTGCTGCCCACTGGTTGTCACAATTATCAAAAATATTCTTGAATGAAATCCAACTTTTTAAATATTCGATTAAGGTCAGCTAGAATTGGCAAAAAAAGCCTTGAGTCATTCCCGTCCTCATTTCCGAATTGGGCCTATGAACTGTTTACGTAGCACGGCCTCAATCACAGATGTGAACCTTTTAACAATAATTAAATTTTAATAAAATATTATCAAAACTAAATGTTAAGGATCTACAATGCCTTTAACCAATACCATATACAAAAAAAAAAAATTATGAAATTAGTCACAAAAAAATAACATTAGAAAATCTTATGGCATAGGATAACATATATGTACATATTAATGTACAAAATCCTTAAAACCTAAAATCTGTTTAAAAAATATTAATGAGAAGAAGTAAATAAATGTCATAATAAAAGCCATTCTCTGTAATACGTAAAACTAAAAATAAACTTTTGACTTTTTTTTTTTAAATTTATTTATTGATATTTACAACTGTATTACAATCATACAACAAGTAAATAGAATGCGTGAAACTTTTGACTTCAAATGATAAAATACTTCTTTTTGGTCACCAAGATTAGAGTACAATTTCTTAACACAGATTACTTCCATTAGATGTGTTCTAATTTAAAATGGCTAATTAAATATAAAATTCACTAAAATTTTTAGCATTGAACTAAAAGCTATAATTAATGCACATTAACTAAATATAAATATACCGTACTGAATTTTTTTTTCCAGCCTGTTACATAACTAATGAACAAGAAAATGTAAACACTAGCTAACATTCACATCTATGTCATCTATCCCACTATTTTGGGTCTCGATTATAACATTAACTTACATTGAGAACAAAATATTACTATGTAACTTTCTTACTTTTTGTATACAAGTTGCAATATTTCATCGTTGATTGAAAGCTTTGTTACACTGTTCCACTTAAATTCATTGATTATGATTGTATTTCTTTTATTCCATTGCATTAGTAAAGTTGCTATGTCAGAACTTTTGAAAAAATGTTTATACTTAAATTAGAGCTAATTTATTACTAGATCAAGGAATTTTCACATCATGCCATATTCGCTCACATCCTTGATCCTAACAATGAAGTATATACTGATTTTTGAATACTTTTGCAGGAAATTCTTGGATGTGATGCAAAGGGAGAAAACCAAGACTTTACTCGTGTGCATCCAGATCCCTTCCTGCGGTCGATGGCTCTTTGGATCCTAAAAGATCCTACCGGAAGCCTCAACACTCTTCTTCATACCAATGTAGGAACAATGCATCAACATTATTCTGATGATGACAAACAAGAATCATCAGGTAAACTTTTTAAATTATGATTATAGTTATTATAAAAAAATTGAAATTCAGATATGATCTTTTCTACATTTCTTATATTTATAAATAGTTTACTTTATACATAACATATTCAAAATATATGCACAACTTTGGGATAGTACTATGATTATTGATTAAGTATGCATAATATAATGAAAAAAATTAATTTTAGTGTAAATGAATTTTCCCTTAAAGTTGTAAATTATATAATATATTTTTTATTTATTTTTTTCAGCAAATCCAAATGTTTTTAACTTCTATGTGTACTTAAGAACCCATCCTCTTCTTATAAGACACACATTAGCTACAACTTATCAGGACAAAAAGAAACATACTGTCGCATTAGCTGGATTTACATATGGCTCGGAATCAAAAACTACTAATGGTGATAGACAGGTAAACATGAAACATTGTCATCATTAATGTTTATTTTTTTACTTTCACATTTATCAATAAAATATAAAAGTGTAGTGCTGTTATGAAATTAAATAATGAGATATAATGTCACAATTGGAAACAAATCTAATCCAAGTTTTCAACAGAACACGTTTTAAGATCCTCTGTGACCAAGCAACCAAGTCATGCAAAATAGTTTTTGTGCGCCAATTTGGTAAGTTTAAGTTAAAAAACAAAAGGTTGAACAAAACTGAAATTATGAAATTAATATTTAAGGTAGGCATATACCAAGGTTGTTACAGTGTTACAGATTATCAAAGTTCTTAGCCATTTATAGAAGGACTTGATAAGAGTTTGTAGGGAAGCAAAAGTTCCTATGGTGTACACTATTTGGTTAAAATATCTAAGAAAATGAAAGCCCAAAGAAAGGACAGATTATAATGACTATTGTGGAATCTCACTACTACAGGTGAGATTCAGAATACACTGAGGAAATCATTGGAGATTACCGATGTGGTTTTAGCCAAAACTAGTCAACTATTGTTACGATATTTTTCTTACCTCAAATGGTATTGAAAAAATTAAGATGGAATAGGGTCATTCATCACATTGACTTTAAAGAAGTTTATAATTCCATTGAACATAAGATGCTGTATAACATACTGAGAAGAAGAATTTTGTAAATATAATATGAATTTGCATGACCGAAGAATTAAAGAAAGTTAGAATTGGTAATTATTATTTGAAGAAGTTGAAGGTTCGCTCGCAAATTTAAAAAAAAAAAAGTGATATGCTTTCACCTGTTGTGTTCAATTTAAAACTAAAGTATGTTACTTGAATGGTTATAGATACTGAAAAAGTTTTAGTAAAACATTCAGGCTTTGGATTACTAATGATTTGGTTCTGTTGGGATAACGTTGAAACTATAAAACTAAATAGAAAAACATTTATGAAAGCTGGTGATCAAGTAGGGCTCAAAGTAAATTCGGCTAAGACGAAGTATATGGTAAGTTACAGAAACAGTTATGGTTTGAAACAGTAGTTAGAGGTCTTTGATTGCAACAATAAACAAAATCGAAGAGGAAATAATGGCACGGTTGAAGGCAGGAAACACTTCTTACTTTTCAGTTTCGATTGGTAAGCTCGTGCATTTTGCCTTGAAATTTAAAAAATTAGAATTTATAAAATTATCATCCTTCTAGTACCAAGTGTCATGGCCGCAACTGATGTTAACTCGTTAATTCGCTCTTGCTTGTTACATTATTATAACAATATTTCTTAAAAATAAACTCTCAAAACTGTGTCAGAAGAAACCATAAGTACTTTAAGACATTTATCCAAGATCAGTGAGGTGAGTGACTGTTTTAAACAATAAAATTCAGTAAATACATTGGTGACGGGCTGCTGAAGGTAGCAAAGTGGCCAATAATCCCTCCATGGGACTTAAATATTTACCTCCTCAAGTTCACAGTCAAGGCTTGGCAACCAGCCCCTCGATCGAATCCCGCATTCGTCAACTTTTCAACTCAACGTCAACTTTTCACAATTTTTTCTTTTCTTTATATTGTCTATTCTTTTTAAACATATATATATATATATATATATATATATATATATATATTTATTTATTTTATTATTATATAAATATGAAAAGTTTTTTAAAATTTATTTCTTTTGTTTTAGTGAGATTTAATTATTTATTTCTAATTATTTTAATCATTAATAATAATTAATTATGTTCAACATGCAAGAAGACAATTCGGGTAGTGAAGTGTCGGAGGCAGAGACTCCATTTTCGGAAATAAGCGAGACCGATTCGCGATGCTGCCCCTGGCTCAGCGGGCAACTCACCCAACTAAAAAAAAAAAATCGGCTGTGTCAAAAAATCAGTGACAAAAACCAACAAAACACCGGAGTCTCCCATAACCCGCAGCAAAACTACTGCAGTCAATTCAAACAAATCTCCAATCGTCTCATCTTCCAGCAACCCTGGAACAACAGAAAGCAATCGTGACGAAAACCAAGAACACCGAGAGTTCATTGACCCTAACCCTCCTCCTATTTTTGTCACGAAGATAACAAATTTTTATGAATTTGCTCAAGAAATATCTGAACTCATAGGACAAACTAATTTTAAATGCTTTTCTAGAGTAAAAGATATTAAAATAAATACTTCGAACAAGGAATCCTATAAAAAATTAATTAACCATCTTACAGTGAAGAACTATGATTTTCACTGTTACCAATTACAACAGGATAAATCGTACCGAGTCATTTTAAGAGGACTGCACTCTTCAACGCCCACAACAGCAATCAAAAGTGACCTCGAAGAAATAGGTCACAAAGTAAGAAATATTTCGCCAGTGTTGCATCCCACCGAAAAGTACCCCCTTCCATTGTTTTTCGTTGAACTTGAACCAGCCCGAAATAACCCAGAGATATTTCAAGTTTTAAGACTTGTTTATTCAACAGTAAAATTTGAAGAACCTAGACATAAAAATGCTGTAGTTCAGTGTACTAACTGTCAAGCCTTAGGCCACACCAAGACTTATTGCCATCATCAAGCTATGTGCTGGACAACACTCATCTGACACTTGTCAGAAATCAAGAAACGAGCCTGCTAAATGTGCTCTTTGTGGTGAGGATCACCCAGCGAACTATAGAGGCTGTTCAGTTCATAAGAACTTTCAACGCCTTAGAACCAAGAATTATCAACTAAAAAGTCAAGAGAAGAGCACAATCCAGGCTCCTGAAGTTGACAATACTGCCACCTTTCCTGAATTGCCTAGACCTGCTGTATTACAACCGTATATAACCTTAAACCCCACAGATAGACTTCCGGACAACAGAACTAGGGGAACATCAAGCATTCAGCAGCAGCCTCGAGCTCAGACACCTCAAGCCTCCCAAATCAAATCTCAGAATTCCTTTACCAAATCCCAGACGTCCCAATCCAAGCCTCGGAAGCCCATATCCAATCCCAAGGCAGCCAATCCCTATCCTCAACCTCCACGTCAACAAATTCCTCCCCACCATACACCCTTACGGGTCAAATTACGGACTCAACAACCAAATCCTCTCCCTTCCAATCACAACATTCAAACAAATGCTGTAGTTCATCAAACATTGAATGAAAATCCAGCACCTCGGGTACAACCCCCAGCCATCTCTCCTTGGCCCATTAATTATCCCTATCAAACTCAAGGCTCATATCAATTTTAAGTCCAAAATCCAATCGACATAAATTCTATCCTATCATCTTTCCTGAAAGACCTCCAAGAGACTATCAAGCATCTCGTCACCCTACTTACAAGAATCCTTACCGAAGTCCCACTTAATTACCGACGATGAGCATAAAGCCCTTAGCTATCGTTCTGTGGAACGCTAATGGACTGCTTAATCACCGTGATGAACTTGACATATTTCTACACGACAACCAAATAGATATTGCTTTACTTACTGAAACACATTTCACTCATCGCGCACATTTCTACATATGGGACTACATCAGTTACAGATCAGACCACCCAGATAACACTTCACATGCCGGATCTTGTATTCTCATTCACAAAAACTTATCTCATTCCCTAATTCCTTCCATTCCAACTGATGCTATCCAATTAACCTCAGTAACCTTAACTACTCGTCCTTTCCATATCACATTTTCAGCTGTATTCTGTCCTCCTGGAATTTCTGTTTCCTATAATCTTCTTGAATCCTTATTCCAATCTCTTGGTTCACGCTTCATTGCTGGAGGAGACTACAACGCTAAACACCAACGATGGGGTTGTCGAACATCCAACTCCCGAGGAAATATCCTGTCTGCTGTAACATCCATAAAGAGTTATTCCATTCTGGCGCCAAACAACCCCACCTATTGGCCTACATCTACCAAAAAACGTCCCGATATCCTTGACATATTTATCACATCCCAAATTTCCCCCGCACAAGTCATTATTGAATCCTTGGACGACCTTTCATCAGATCATAGTCCAGTCCTCCTTTTCTTGCACTCAAGTTTCGCTCCCAAGCCTTCCCCTCCCACATTGATTACAGGACGTGTCAACTGGGACGATTTTTGTAATGACTTGGAGGACAAACTGGACTTCAAAATTTCACTAAAGACAAAACAAGACATTGATACAGCCATAGAAAAACTTACAACATCAATCAGAAACAGTTTACATGACAATATCAACAGACTGATTTGCCACAGCATATTCGTATCTTGTTAAGAGAAAAACGCAGAGCAAGATCGAAGTTGCATAGAACTCGATATCCAGCAGATAAAACTATCTATACAAAATTAACTAACAAACTAAAAGCAGAAATCAAGAAGTTCAAAATTCAAAATTACCTGGACTGAAAATCTTACAACCACCGACAAAACATTATGAATGACCACCAAAAAACTCCTGAAGTTCAAAGAATTTAATCATCCACTCCTTACTGAATCAAATAACTGGACAAGATCTGACGGAGAAAAATCACAGTTATTTGGCCAATACCTTTCCAAAATCTTTCATCCACATCCTGATATCATTAACCCAACTCAAATTGAATATATAAAAGAAGCGTTAGATGTTCCCCTCCAAATGTCCCTTCCATCCTTCAGAAATATCCAACATTATTCACAGATTACCTTCCCGCAATGCTCCTGGGCACGACCTCATCACAATTCATATCTTAAAACACCTACCTAGAAAAGCCATTCTATTCCTTACCTATATATATATATATAATGCGGTACTCCGCTCCACATATTTTCCTGACCTCTGGAAAGTTTCCATAGTAAAAATGATACCCAAACCTAAAAAAAAAACAGAATACCTATCCTCGTACCGTCCTATCTCTCTTTTACCTTGTGATGTGTCTGAGACACATTGGCAACACTGATATCTGGACAACACTGGAAAATAGGAAAACCTGATGTTACCTACCTCAGAATGATTATTACAGTGTTAGGAATCAATTGTATGTAGTTCAATTATTTTGTATTAATGTACTTTAAAGTTTTAATAAATAGTTACATGTTTGAGAATTGAAGTGTTCTATTATCAAATACCAAAATACACGAAAGTGGCGACGAGGATAAAGAAAACATTAATAAACATGCCGAATTCTAGTAAGTCGCAAGCAGAAACTGAAATGAAACCAAGTAAGCTAAATTTCTATCATATAGAATCTTTTGATTCAACACTAATTAAGTGGAACACGTGGCGCATTAAATTTCAAGCGTGTTTACAAATTTCAAACATTGAAGATAGTAAATTAAAAGTTGCATTGTTGGTTAGCAACCTAAATGGAGAGGCATTAGAAACTTTAATTAATATATGTAAGCCTAAAGCTCCTTACGATTTTGATGTTGATGAATTACTCAAAAAATTAGACGAAAATTTCAAGGACGTGTCATTTACAATATCTGAAAGGTGTAAATTTTTCAAAATGACCCAGGACTCAGATAACCTCAATACTTATGCACTGAATTTGAAACAACAGGCAGAGAAGTGCCAATTTCCTGCTGATTTTTATGAGGAAGCTTTAATTACGTCATTCGTCATGAACATTAAAAGCTCAGATGTACGCACCGTGTTATTACAAAAAGATTGCAAAATGTTTAATGAATCTGTAGAATTGGCTAAAACTCTGATGGGAGCTTTAGAAATTTCAAAATCACAAACTACGGTTTCAGATGTAAACAAAATTTCTGAAAAGAAACGGAGTACAAACGGTCAGAAAAATTTCCCTCAAACATGTACAAAAAATAAAAACAAATTTAAATGCAGAAACTGCGGTTCTACACATGGAATAAACGAATGTGCTGCATATGGAAAAGAGTGTTATTTTTGCAAAAAATTAAACCACTTCGCAAAAAATTGCCGAAGTAAAGCTTTGAAAGATAAGGATGCCAGTCATCACATTACAGATATTTTTAATATCAACTCAAATAACCAGACAGAAAGAATCAGACTTTTGGTAAACATAAATGGTCAAACTGAACCTACAGAATTTGAACTAGATTGTGGTTCAAAATACACAATATTATCAAAACATTCTTGGATTGCCTGTAATAAATTTCTGCTTGAAAATTCAAATGTAATATTAAATAGCTATTCAGGGCATAAAATCAAAGTTTTGGGAGAAGCTATAGTAGAGGCTACTTGGAGAGGTGTAACTAAGAAATTACCAATTGTTGGAGCAAAAGGACCTAATGGGAAGAATTTATTAGGGTTGAATTGGAACAAGCCTCTGTTAAATTTACACTTAGACAAATTAAACTGCTTTTCTGTCTCAGAAGAACAGAAAACAGAAATAAATATGCCTCGGAATGATGCAAAACTTCAACAGATATTAAATAAGTTCCAAAAGATTTTTCAAGATGGTATTGGTCACTGCAAAGATATGCAAGTAAAACTTAGACTAAAAGAAAACGTAACTCCAGTTTTTTGTCGTGCCAGAGTTGTTCCATTCGCCTTACGCGAACCACTAAAATGTGAACTCGATAGATTGGAAGCTCTGGGCATAGTAAAGTCCATTAGATATTCAGAGTATGCTGCACCTATTGTTGTGGTTAGGAAACCAAACAATAAAATTCGCATATGTGCAGATTTTTCAACCGGATTGAACGAGAGGCTAGAAGTTTATCAATACCCACTTCCATTAATTGAAGAACTTTTCACCAAAGTCAATGGAGCTGAGGTATTCTCAAAATTAAACATCTCAGAAGCATACTACTCACTTCCACTAGATGAAGAAACAAAAAAAATACTTGTAATCAATACTCCTTTTGGACTTTATAGTTTCCAGCACCTACCTTTTGGAATAAATTCAGGTCCAATGATTTACCTAGAGAAAATGGAAATCATTTTACAAGGAATAGATGGTGTCGCTTGTCTGATGGATGACATAATACTATCAGGAAATGAAGAAAAAACACCTTGAGAGACTTCATTTAGTGCTCGAGAGACTTCAAACTGCAGGTCTAAGACTAAACAAATCTAAGTGCAAATTTTTAAGGACTAGAGTGGAATACTTAGGCTACATTATTGAGAAATAAAGTCTCCGCCCTTCACCAAATAAAATAAAAGCTCTACAACAAATGCCTGAACCAACTAATGTAAAAGAAGTAGAAGCCTTTATAGGTATGATTAATTACTACGGAAAATTTATAAAAAACTTCAGTGACATCTGCGCACCCTTAAACCGGCTGAGAAAAAAAGATACACCCTTTATATGGGATCCATCCTGCCAAGAAGCTTTTAAAATATTAACAACAGCATTAACAGAAGACAGTATTCTTACGCACTACGATCCAAAATTGCCTTTGGTTTTGGCAGCAGATGCAAGCTCGAGAGGAGTGGGAATAAGTCTTTTACACCGATTCCCAGACGGAACTGAACGGCCAATTATGTTCGGGTCCAAAACGCTAAATTCTGCTGAAAAAAACTACTCACAGATAGAAAGAGAGGGACTTGCCATTATATATGGAATAAAAAAATTTCACAAATTCTTATGGGGTCGGAATTTCATATTACAAACAGATTGTCGCCCTCTAATGCACATTCTGCGTTCCAAGAAAGGAATACCACAAACTGTAGCAAACAGACTCCAAAGGTGGAGACTCTTACTTATGAATTATACATTCACTGTGGAATATGTACCCACGGCAAAATTTGGTAAAGTTGATGGACTAAGCCGCCTGCCTATTACTCAAGTAGAACAGACAGACTTTGCTTTTGAGGAAGTTGTCTCAAAAATATTTGACGAAAATATTAACTCCCTGCCAATTCAAAGCAAAGAAATTGCAAGGGAAACCTCAAAGGACCCTCTCCTTCTGAAAGTTCATAACTTTATACTAACTGGATGGCCTGGAAAATGCGATGAACATCTTCTACCTTACTTCAGAAAAAGACAAGAATTAACTACACATGATGGATGTATACTCTGGGGAATTCGAGTCATCATTCCCCCAACACTCAGAAAACAACTAATTTCTTCACTTCACGAAACCCACATCGGGATTGTAAGGACTAAAGCATTGGCCCGAGGTAAGTTGTGGTGGCCAAAGTTAGACCAAGACATTGAAGAAAAGATTAAGTCCTGCGAAATATGCAACAAATATGCCAACCAGGAACCTACTGAATGCATACCATGGCCAGCATCTGGACACCCTTGGGACCGAATTCATCTGGACTTTGCTGGCCCCTTTAAGGGGAAAATGTTATTGCTTGTGGTAGATGCTTTTTCTAAATGGATAGAGGTATTTATAGTCAATGACATGACTACTAAAAAAACAATTTACTTAATAAAATCATAGCTGCTGACTCGGTATGGCCTTCCTAGGACTATAGTCACAGACCATCAAACTACATTCATATCGTCAGAGTTCAAACAATTCTGCGATAACTTTGGAATTGACTCCAAGCTATCACCCTCAATCTAACGGGCAAGTTGAGAGATATGTACAGACGACCAAACAGAATCTTCGGAAATTAATGGAAACTGGAAAAGACATAAGCCAGGAGTTATGCAACTTCTTGTTCCAATTTCGTTCTACCCCTGTTGCTTCGGGAGTAAGGCCAGCTGACCTGTTTTTACGTCGACAACTCGACGTAACAACGTAAACGAACAAAATTAGACGTTTTGAATCCACTCAAAACACACACACCACAAAAATACACTGCACCTTCAAAGAAATTCTTCACAGCAAGACAACCAGTTTGGGTGAGAGAAGGGATAGGGACAACTTGAAAGAAGGGACGTATCAACCAAAGTTGTGGGAGGAACACACACATTCTGGAGTCTGGTGAGAGAAAGCACAACTCCCAGCTGAGGCCCTTCATGACTCCGAAATTGCTGTCCCCCAATCCTGAAAAAACAAGTCCTCAAACTTCATCGGGTGGTTCTTCACCAAACTTCAAGACACCCTGGTCTGAGGAATCTCAGCCAGCCACCACCACAAGACCAAGGAGAGACCGCAGGCCACCCAAGAGGCTTACCTACTCACCATTTTAGAGGGGAAGAGTGATGTGTCTGAGACACATTGGCAACACTGATATCTGGACAACACTGGAAAATAGGAAAACCTGATGTTACCTACCTCAGAATGATTATTACAGTGTTAGGAATCAATTGTATGTAGTTCAATTATTTTGTATTAATGTACTTTAAAGTTTTAATAAATAGTTACATGTTTGAGAATTAAAGTATTCTATTTTCAAATACCAAAATACACGAAACCTTGCATGGGTAAAATCCTAGAAAAACTCATCCTTAAACGATTGTACCCTGTCCTTGATGCAAATCACATAATACCAGATCACCAGTTTGGATTCCGAGCATCACACTCCACCATTCAGCAATGTCATCGTGTGGTGGATGTGGTCTCCTCTGCATTAGAACGTGGATCATATTGTTCGGGCATCTTTCTTGACGTGGAACAGGCTTTTGACCGAGTCTGGCATCCAGGCTTGCTCTACAAACTCCGTAAATTTCTACCCCCTACATATTTTCTCATCCTTCAATCCTATCTCACAAATAGAACTTTCCAAGTAAAACATAATAATTTCTATTCCCAATCTGCTGGTGTTTCTCAAGGTAGTATCCTTGGTCCAATCCTTTATACAGTTTATACAGCTGACATCCTAATACTATCCTTACCACGTATGCTGATGATACATGTGTATTATCAGTCAACACCAATCCAGTTATTGCATTCCAAAGCCTCCAATCCCATATTACTGATCTTGAAGAATGGTGTCAAACATGGAGAATTAAAATAAATTCTCAAAAATCGCATCAAATCACTTTTACCTTACGTCGTAAACCAATTACTTCCTGCCCTTCAGTATCCTTTAATAATATCCCACTGGTGCCTGTAGAACAGATCCGATACTTAGGGTCGCACCTCGACAAACGATTAACCTGGAATCCTCATACAAGACTGAAAAGACAAGAAACTGCTCAACGTTTCAGGCTACTTCAATACTTACTAGACAAACGCTCTAAGCTCCCAATTAACTACAAAAGACTCATCTACATGACCATCATACGACCTATTTGTACTTACGGAGTAGAGCTTTGGGGCTCCACTAAGCCATCGAATTCCTCTCGTATCCAATCCTTACAATCCAAAATCCTTCATAAAATTCTCAATGCTCCTTATTTTGTTAAGAATAAAGTCATCCATAACGACCTTAATGTCCCTTTTGTTGCTGATTTGGTCCGAACCCGGTATCTATCCTTTCATAGCAAACTTCATTCCCACTCAAACCCTCTAGTTTCAAACCTAGCTTCCTCTTCAATTCCCGATAATCCTCCGAGGCGTCTGAAAAGAAGATGGCCACGTGACCTTCTTATTTGAACTTTGATTTGAGTACTACCAGTGGGTAGTTTCTCTACTTGTCATTCTCATGTCATTATGTAACACGCATTCTATTTGCTTGTATAATTGTAATACAGTTGTAAATATCAATAAATAAATTAAAAAAAAAAAAAAATATCATCCTTCTAACTGTCTTTTATGGATGTGAAACATGGTCATCAATATTGATAAACGAAGTAATCGAAAATTAGGTATTGCGTAGTATATTTGGTCTGAAAAAGAATGAGTCCACTAGAGAATTTAAAATGTTACAGTACCTGGCGTCACAGAGCATGCATGAATTGATTGTGACGGGAAGGATGAGATGGGCTCATAAAGTTGTTGGGCTTAGTAACAAATGGATTCCTGATAAAGTTAGATAAGGACTGAGTCAATTGGCAAATTTGTAAGGGGTAAACTAAGGATTAGGTAGGAATATTGTATTTAGGTTGGTCTAACAAATTTGGTTTGGATAGTAGTTCATGGGCAGAAGTTTGTAAGCAAAGAAAAGGTTGGCATCAAGCCTTCACGTTCACTAAGCTTATTATTATTAAACTTTATTTCAATTAGCGAGATAAGTGAAGTTTGTGTGATGCCTGGATCAGATTTTTCTCTGTTTCTATAAATTATTATTTATAGACGAAATAGATTGATATATTATATATTTTTTAAATATTCAAGATAATGACAAATGAGATTATAATTAGGAATGGATATGGAGCAAGAGGCTTTATGAGGTTTGAGCCATAAACTATAAAATATTTTATAATTATTAAACGACAATGGAATAAATTATAAATGAAATAATCGTGGATTCTTCAACATGCTCTAACATGAGATTGGAATTATGGAAATTTCAATATATCTGCCTTATTTATAATCGCTGATTGGCCATCTCCATGCTCGCAGTGAACCTAATCCTTACTTCATTTCACTAGCAGTCTTCCTCTGCCTCGCCTGGCAGATGCCTGTTCCCTGGGCTTATCTCCTCAATTTTTGAGATATTAAGAAACAAAACTTGATGATGCTATAAAAACTCATTGTTGAGTTATATCATGAAAAAAATAGATTTAAAAAGTAACTTGATAGTAATGACCTGACCATAATGTATCAGTGAAACAATTTTTTACTTTTTTCTCATTCTCACCTATAAGCTAAGTAAATTTATTAATGATTTGTTCGTTTATTAGTTTATTAATTAAGGCTGTAATTTTGTTATTTAGCTAATGGTTGAAGACTCCATAACTCCACTGGAAAGACAGTTGTATTTCACAACAGCACATGCTCACTTCAAAGCCGGATGTCCTGCTCTTGCTCTCGAGGTGCTATCTAAACTTCCTAACAAAGTGGTTGACGTCAACTCTGATGATTCAAGTAAGTGCTTTTAGATTGTTCATTTTGTTTATTTGTTTTTCGTATGTTTTATTGAGGACCATCAGATTCCATGAGTGATTATTAAAAACGTTAATTTGAGTATTCAAAGTAATATTAGGATTTTTATTTTAATTCTCTTGTTTATGTTACTGGAATACATATTTTTGAGTCATTCATTCAAGTGAGTAAAAAAAACCTTTTTCCAGTCAAACATTTTTTTCTTTATTTAAAAATACGTTTCGACTTCTTCAGTCATTTTCAATTTTCATCTCTTATAAGTCCATTTTATTATTTAATTTACATATTTTTTTACTTATAAATTTGTACATTATTAACCTTTTCTAACCTTGACTGGAAAAAGGTTTTTTTTACTCACTTGAATGAATGACTCAAGTAATATTAGGTTACATCTACTTCCAAAAATCTGAAAATTAAATTTTGCACGACTATTATCATTCAAACTATTATTTAATGGTGCAAAATGTTTCTTGATATTTTAAAATAAAATCCATACTTTAAGGTGTATGAAGAACTTCAATAAAAGCAATATATTAAATTATAAATATAGTTGATAAACCAAAAGTTGGCCTTTAAAGGCATAAAACCTTTAAGTCATCAAAGCCAATGGTTCACTTTATAAAATTTTTATTGAATCAGGAATGCACACACACAAACTCAAACTGGATGACAGAAAAAAATTTGATAAAATTTGAGCTATAATTGAAACAGTAGGTCATTTTAAAAAATTGAAAGACCAACACGATGGAAGCTTCATTGTCACCAAGTGTCTTTGATAAATTTGGTGCTAGTCCTATTTTATTTATTGATGATAGGTCATAATTACATTCATTAAAAAATATGTTTAACTGTTAGAATGGTGTTACAAAATTGTTGTAAAAGAGGTGTCAGTTTTTTAATAATATTTGAAGGAGTGAGTCCGAGTGTGGCTTAGTCTCAAGCGGGCCAGGACAAGTTCCTCTGTACAGCTGCTGCGATTAGATGTACTTAGATCATGCATCTACTGCTTTTTAATACTTTTTAATTTATTAGGATAGTTTTTTTTCCCACATCGGGAACAAAATCTCTCTGAAGTTTCCATTTTAAAAGGTCTACTAAGTTCAGGCTTTTCAGGCTGCCTGATCTGTGAGCTCAATACCCTCAACGGCTATGTGAGCCAGGATCCATATAAAATATATGGACTTGCCCTATTCTATGAATCTCGTAAAATGGTTTTGAATTCTAATTTCTATTCTAATGATTAGATGGTTCAGTCACATATTTTTCAAACTTTCTGGGGAGTTAACCGAATCTGACTGAATGGCTATAGTGGTCTCGGTTAACAATAAACAGAAATGTAGGGCTAAAGATATGAAATAAAGTTCAGCTATATAAACTGAAGCTGATTTATGTAGTTTAAATTTGTGTGTTGAATTGTGAGTTACAAAGGACATAGACGTTGAGTTTTTAGATTTGGATCCATCGGTATGTATTAAAAAATGATCTAGGATGTTTTGGAGGCTGCGACATTAGTAATCGTATCTATCATTTTTTGTTTCTGCGTTATGTAATATACATTAGGGGTTAATTTAATAATAACTGATGCAATACAAACAAATTTTAATTTTATTCATAATAAATTCTTGAGCCACCAATAGGCTAATAGGCTTACAAAAAAGTAATCTGGTGTCCATATAATTTGTTTAGTTATGTTTTAGCATTACATAAAAAGTAACCTCATATTTAAAATTTTTATATTGCAATAAAATTCAACCTGTAGTCATCCTCTGTCACCTCTGTTTACAACAATGAATTTATTTGCTATTTTTTGAATTTAGTCCTGTGTTTTTCAAATACATTTATTTTGGAATTGGCCTATTACAACATGACCTTGATGGATAATAGGTAATGAGGTCACTACACCCTGTCAGTGTTGTATTTAGAACCTGTTGAAAAATTGAGGATTTCTTGGAAAAATCAATAAAACTAGTTTGTTTCATAGAAATCAACAAAGGAGATGATTACCCTGTCAAATAAGGCTGAACCGTTTACCATTCACCTCAGGATAAACCATTTACCATTCTGATACTCTTGAATAATCTGATTTTGCTTGGTAAGCAAAGATGTAGGTAGATTTCGAAGTAATTTATTAACATATACAGAATTATAGAAGAATACTGTTTGATGACAATTTTATAAAACACAGAAAAACACAAAATATGTACAATCACTAGTTAACTATGTCTGCAAAATTATTTTTTGGAAGAAGTCTTTTATTTTAGTTTGTATTTCAAAATTACTGAATTTTTATGGTAAAATATCTTCATTTTCTTATGATTAGAGCATATGTAGTACTTGAACTGAGGTGCTTTCTTTTTTTTTCTTTCAAAGCAACCCTTTGAAAGGACCGTTTATTTATTTCAGCATTCTATACTTGAGTATACTATATGCCTTTTAAATTCATTTTTACAATAATTAACCACAATTTGATAATTTTAACATGTATACAAAAGACATTATTATATACATAATGTTACAACTTAACAAAAATTAACATAAGCAATTTAACAAAATTAATAAAATTAACCAATTTGACAATTAACAAATTAACTAAGTTAAAATTACAATAATTATATAATGATTATCTATGTTTTACATTGTATGATTATTCTTAAATGGATGTCAACTTTTCAAAATCGATATTATAAATAAATTCAGTGGATTTGGGTCAAAATTGATTGTATAGGTCATGTTCAGCAACTGGCCAAACTTTCCCTCTTAATATTGTGGAGATAATTAAATTCGACCTTTGTCCTTCAATAGCAGCTTTCACTTGCTACTAATTTTCTTTATCTTTAATTTTTTTTTTTCTTTTATGAATGGTTGGAGCTTTTTCTTTTAATTTTGGAAAACTTGTTAATGTAATTCTCTGATGTTTTAAATGAATGTACTTGGTATGAATGAATATTGGGTATGAATGAACCCAATGGTGGGAATTTTTTATGACTTTTGCTATATGTCCTTCTTTTAGTTATCTGATTATTAGTTTTCATACATTTACAATCTAAGTTACAAATTTGGAATTATTCATCCAACAAAATCAATCATCATTTGGTAATTTTTATTAAGATACACATGATTTAATATACTGATTCATAGTAAAACAAGTACAAGACGAACCCAGATTACTCATGTTTTTATAATGCAGGAGACAGATAAATAATATCAAAATTTTATCGACTCTATGAGGATAAATATTACCTCAGATTGAAAAGGAATTCCCAGAAATAAGAGCAATTATAGAGATCTTTAATTATTATAAAAAACCTAAAGATCGAAAAGTTAATATCTTAATACTAAATTGTATAAGGCAATGAAATAAGCATAAATTTATACAATAGTTGTAGTTATTAATTTATACTGTTATATTAATTAGTCAAAACTAAATGGAATTGCAACGGAGAATAACTAGAAAATTTTAAAAAGCTTTTTTTTAATGATACCCTAAACATATTTTTGCACAGAATTGACTTATTGCAATAGTTTAAAAAATATTATATTATATAGTAGTTTTGTGAGAGTGCATGTTGCTGAAAATAATTGTGATGTTTTTTACTTTTAATAGTAAATAATTAATAAGTGAAAGAAAATGGTTCGGGTAAAAAAACAAGTAAATAATTAATATATAAAAAAAAAAAAGGCTCGTGCAGTACACTAACCTTTATTCAAGATTTTAGAAAAAATCCTGTATTTATTGGTTTCTTCAGTGCCTATGCAGTGTTTTATGGAATTACCTTCATTTGTTTCCCTACTGGTAATAAGTCATAAATTCATTCTTTACTTGTTTGGAGTATCCCGGTCGAGGGCCTATCTTTCCCTCTTTAAAAAATAAAAATATTTATAACTCATAAAAAAATGACCAATAATTATAAAAAATTATAAATAATATGACGAAAGTCAATAAGATCCTAAATTAAAATTAATGTTCAAAGAACTTCGTTCTAGTGTATTCATCGCAAAAATGGCGGGAGCACACTGGGGCTTTAGGATCTAAAAGAGAGAAGGTTAGTCCTAGACCGGGAGGGGCCTTGGATAGCTCAATAGGCAGAGCGATGTCACGGTGAGACAAAGGTTCCGGGTTCAAATCCCGGTTGAGGGCCTATCTTTTCTCTTTAAAAAATAAAAATATTTATAACTCATAAAAAAATGACCAATAATTATAAAAAATTTTTTGGTTTCCTTTTAATTTCTGCTTGTTTGGAGTCTAAATAGCACGAAAACATGAAATTTGCAACAAAAAAAAAATATTTTTGGGGGGATTTGGGGAGGCTGTCACCTGTAGGTGACAATAGGCATTACAATAACAAAACGTGAAATTTAAAAATATTAGTTTTATTTAAATAAACAGAACTATGTACATATTTGTGAAAGTCATGTGTCAAAGTAATTATGAATTAAATAATTAATTTTTTTTAATGAAATTTGTACGAACATGCAGAGGTACTTTTCATGTTTTGCACATATTTCTTGTACACTGTTGGCACTCTTTGCAGCGGCTCTGTGAACATTTCTATTGCTGGTGTGTATCCGCATTTTTATTCATATTTCTTTGTTTTTCTTTTTGTGTGCGGGACGTTTGATACGTGCTGAATTCTTTGAGGAGCTGAACCACTTATGTAAATATTCTTGCTCAATCCTTCTAAAATCAGTTGGTCTGTTGAGATTCGCTTTTTCAACAGCCACGCATTTTGGCATGCTGCATCCAATCCAAATAGAATTGGAGCCACCACTTCTTTCCTTTTAGAGACACCCGCAATGACTGAACATTCTCATCAAACTTGTCAACTTCCCCCCCCCCCCATGTAGGTGTTATAGTTGTAGACATATGTCTGATGAATGGTGCTAGATTGCACAGGAGCAGGTGAAAAGTCTCCGATTTGATATTCGTCATCTATGTCATCAGGAAGGATTTCATTTGATACAACTAGAGCATGAATTTCAGTCCTAAGGACACTGAGTGGAAGGTGATTCATATCAAAATCTATTTCTGTCTTCTTCAGTAATGTTTCCACCTTCTTCTGGAGGGAACATCGTAATTTCCACATCCTCCAAACTTTGACCATTTTCAAGCATCTCAATAATTTCAACCAATGGAACGCTACAGAAAGAAAAAAACAACGTGTAAGTATTTCCAGAGACATCTGAAAAAGAAGATGAAAAACATTTATCGTGTAAGATTTACTTCACTACTTCAAATATAATAAATCCATTACAAAATACACTGTAATACACACATAATCACGTATCAACACATACAAAATTGAATTTATAATAATTTATTGAAAAATAACGTGCTAACTTACCGAATAAATCGAGGGTTAAATTGGAACGAGACAGACGGAGAAACATTATGAACAAAAGCCAGATAGAATACGAGTAAATACATATTTAATCAATTGTACTACACATTTATTTAATTAAATTAGTTGTTTACATTGATACTTTGCATTAGTTATGGGATTGAAATATTATAGCAATGAATCCTGTTTTGAAGAGCATTTAGGTAATTTATTGACAGGAATCCTATTATAAGCTAGAGGTGACACCCAATATTGATTTGTGGATCACATCTATAATTTTCTCTTAATTGATTAAAAAAACATTTGGTTAATGAGAATAGACATTCATTTGATATAAAACATAAAATTATTGTTTGTACTTACGTTTTTCTTGCCATTATTAGCTAAAAACAGAGCGTAGATCTCTCAAGTGAATAAAACCTCAAACATGCTTGAACTAAATTGTGATAACAAGTTAGTTTATAGCCATAGACGAATTGTACTTCACTCAAGATCAGACAACAGCCCAAATTAAGTAGTGGGTGTATGCTGGAGTAGGTAGTAACAGCCATTTAATTTTTATACACTCTCAAAGTTGCGTCACCTGTAGGTGACAATGGGCGTTGGAGGGTTAAGAAATGATGAGAGTTTTTAAAAAAAAAATTAAAAAGATTTATAGGAGTTAAAAAATACAATATTTTTTATAACATATATAATCAAAACAAATTTGTTTATAACTGAATCAAAATATATACTTCATATTTAATCAAAACAAGTTTGTTCATAACTGGAATTTCCCATTTAATCAATAAAAATCCTTGATACAATATTGATTTTAAACAGTCTTTTGACCTTATTGTCTACTTAATTCTCTAAAGTTTATCCTTTCATTTAATCAAACTCTAATTTAGTAAAGGAGTCTTCCAGCTTACAGGTATCCTTCTTTGATTTTCCATGCTCTTTAGCTTCATTAATTCGTAATTTTTCTTCTTCCATCAACCATTCTCTGCACGTTGTTACAGCTTTCACAGACTCCCCTATGACATGTTTTATTGAAAATATTTCATGCAAACCAATGGGATATGTATTAATAATATCAAGTATATACATTTTTTTTTTTTTTTACTCACTGTGAAGAGACAGGATTGGTGGAGCTGAACCATTGTAATCTTCGGGTACTGTTTCTGGAGCAAGCTCTCCAAAAAACGGGTCAGCTGATGTGTGAAATGACATCTGTCAAAAATATGTTGTTTTAAAATATATATAAATGTTTTTTAAATTTATGTTTTACCCTTTTTACATAATTATCATTTTTACCATATTAACGATTTCTTTGCTCAGAAATGGCCTGGCTAGTGTCATCAACTTCTTAATTACTGGACTGGTATTTATAAAAACAATTTTAACTACTCTTATAGGCGAGGCATTCTGAAAATGTTAGTGTTATTGTTATTTTCATACGAAATAGCTGTTGAACAATAAATTTTAATTACATTAATCTTACCTTTCCATAATTAATGTAATTCCTTACATTGGTTAGTGAACATTTTAAAAGATGTGACATTGTGTAACCTGTAGCATCGTAGACGATCACGAACCCATTCATGATACCTTTGTCCCACATTGTATGCATACAAGACATAAGCATCCACTTTACGCAAAGTGCATATACAAATCGTTCTGGAGAAACATCATTTAATTTACATACGATAACCCTATACCCTTCTTTAGTTAATTGCGGCAATGGTGCTGCTATCCTGAAAAAGAAATAATATTAAATTCTGGGGATTATATTATATGAGGATTATTAAATGTTTTGCTTAATTTATTTGTACATCTGAGTATGCTGTTACTACTTATGAAATTAAATGTGCTTTTAGCTGTTAATACTCTCAATCACCTTCTTTGTTATGATTGGTTTAGGATTTGTATTCAGTATTTTCCTATTGATTTCATAATTTTTTTTTATCTAGGTCCTGTTTTTATTTTCAACCAAAAAAATTTTATTTACAAAACTCTAATGGAACACAGCATCCTTCTTAATTTCATAAGAACCATAGCTAAAACTCTTTATTTTCATAATAGATAGGAACCATATATACATAGCTTACATTATATCATTTACTATTTCTTGCAATTCTTTCGCACTTGGGTCCCAATTGTCGAAAAAATCTGGCATTGATGCTTTGTAATTATAAAATGTCTCTATCGTCTTTTTAGCTCGCTCTACATCATAAAAACAAGCATGGAGGAAATGGCACACCATTTCATCTGTGAAACCCAAAATAAATTAATAAGTAGTCAATACAAAAAAATAGTCTATCTCTGTAAATAAATGTAAAATCAGCTTAGTAAATCAAGTTTATTTAATAAAAAGGTCGAGAGAGCACATTTTATACAAATATAGTAGATTCTGATTAGATTGTTTGAATTATTTCTGTTTATTGATTTTTCGATTATAATAATTGTTCAACAATAAGAGATCCTATTTAAAAACATCATGGTTATTGGAAATATAGGCTTAATTTATTATCTTTTATCAAAGATATAATGAATTCATAAAATCAACGGTTTTAAACAATTAACAGTTTTTATCAATCAAAACCAATTAATTTTTTATTTAGGATTAATTAAAATTGCTTTCTACTTGTTTTACTGAATAAAAATTGACTTTTTAAAAATGTCCTATTTATCATATTTGTGTTGGATTTAGTTTAATAGTTAGTAATATTTTTTTTTTTTAAATAAGGACAGTAATATTTTTTTTTTTTAAATAAGGACAGTAATATTTTTTTTTAAATAAGGACGATTTGGTGATGGTTTCTTGCGTTAGGCTTGTTTAGTTGTAGGTACTTTGAAGGCAGTTGTGAATTAGCACTTCCTTTTTAATATATATTTTTTTAATTGTAACTCTAACCTCTTAGTCAATCACAGATTGAGCTGGTCTTGTGTTTGTTGGGAATAGTTAAACTTAACTTTTTCATTTAATTATTTTTCTATTTAAACAAGATGGAATATTCTAGTTTAGACGATTGAATTTATGTATGCAATCACATTCCCTTGCCTCAGTAATCTTCTTAATCTAGCCTGTATATGGCCTCTAGACATATCAGGTGCTCTCAGATTATATAACTCTCCTAATCTCATTCAGTAATATGCATGTTGGCATGGTAGTTGGTTATATCTGCACTCAACTATAAAGCTATCTACTTTCTCATTAGTGGGAGTCTATGACCCATAAAGAATTTAGGCAGATAATATCTACCAGTTTCAATATTTTGTTTTATGACTGATCATAAAAATAAGTGTAGTGCTATTTAAAGAGATAAGTATACAAGGAGGATATAAGTATATAAGGAGGTCATTTGGATTAATCCAAATCACAGCATCTAGTGTGCGTAATAAAACAAGAAAAAAAAATATAACAATGTAATGTCCTGTTTTTATTAGCAATATATAGCTAGTTTTATTGTTAACGAATTAATAAAGTTATTTCAAATTGTGGATTAATAAAATATTGATGCATAGGTATTAATGCAAAATAGCTTTTTTGGTACTATAAGAAGAAATGGGGAGGGGGGGGGGGGTAGATGCGCAAACTAATGTTTGAAAGGAAATGTTTGTTTTTTTGGGTCTGGACATTAATTGAATTGAAAAGGGAATAAGTGACTAAAACCTTTTTTTTTTTTCAGAATCGCAAAAAAACTGTCTAAATAGATTTCTATTGATATTACAAAATAACATGACAGGTGAAAAATATACTTTCATACATAGGCAATCTTAATATATATCTATTACAACATTATTTTCCACTTTTAGGACGTAGAAACTATTTATTTATTTAAAAAGTTATTCTCTTTTCCCACTCATTTGGTTATAATATGTATTTGAGTTTTGTTTGATATATTTTACCAAGTACTGCACTTTATTCAGAGATAATGTTAGCTAAAATCATTAATGAAATACTGAAAAATGTTTCAAATACAAATTTTTTACCATTTTAAGTACAAAAGTTAACACAGTTTTTACTTGACTTGGAATATAATATTTTACTGGTCATCTTCGGTTCCCTCTTTCGTATTCCATGATAAAATGCATTTATAGAACAGCCTCTTGTCATCTGGTACGTATTGTAAAATTTTTCCCGCATCATCTATTTTTTTTTTTTTGTTCATACCCACAGAACCATCATCGGCTTTTTTTGAAGGGAGATGCAATTCTCTTGGATTTATCTTTATAAATTTGAAAACATCTTCTGTCAATCCATCGATAAACTCGGATGCAGTTAGACATCCCTTTGATTGAGAACTGTATTTCATTTTTTTGTATTCGCTTATTAAAAATTTAACTTTTTTGTCCTGAATGGAATTGTTGGATTTCCTAAAATAGAGTGGCCACCAACACTAGATGTTCAAGATTTCTTCATTAATTCTGCTCACCACTGCACAATCTATTGATTTTAAATGGTCTAGAACTATTGACTTTTTCTGCTCAGTGAATGTGCCTATATATGATAAGAAAAATGCTATCTCAGTTTATATTACAGCAAAAATCAAATTATTTCCTTTTTCCACTCATTGGTTCAATTAAAGCGCGCCTTTTGTTCGGAAACTTATAAATTATAATTTCAAAACCTCTCAATAGTTGTGAAACTTGGCGCTATCTTTGATGCAAGAACGACCATGCAATCTTTTATCTTACACTTCTTAGCTATGGAGGTTAACAGAAAAGTATTGCGTACAATATTCCATGTGCAAAAAGACGAATCCACTGGGGAGTATAAGAGGTTATACTACGCACCTTGTTAATATAATTGGAATGATTGGATCGCGAAGATTGAGGTGGGCTTAAAATTTCTCATTTTTCTTCTAAATCACTGTATTTCTATTAAATTAAGATGCTATATATTAGCATCGAGGGAATAATACTCGCAGTTCTGAACAACATAGCTTTCTGCATTTGTTTAAGAATATTTAAAGAGAGATCCAAGTCTTTTATAGTGCTCTTTTCAAGAATCAAGCCATTTGTCGAGAGCGCTAACGGCAAAACCTTAGTTTTGTTAAGTTCGTAAGATTGCTTCAGAATTTCTCCCAGATCCTATTATTTCCGAATTTTTTCTGCGACCTCCTTGTGTTGGTTATCACCTGCTGGCACTCCTATCAACGATATTCGTATACATTTCTTCCTATAGGATAAGTAAAATATGAGGCATATGATAAGGAAGGTAGAGTAAGGTGATTAATATTATTATTATCAGTACTCCTATTTTTGAGTTTTCATTCATTTCTATGAATTCGTTATTTTTTAACGATTTATATTAGTTTGTAACATATATATATATATATATATATATATATATATATATATATATATATATATATATATTCATATTCCTATGCTAACCTGAAAGATTCATAAAACATTTATTTTGGTTTTAAATCAAATAATAGTTTACCATCGACAAGAGGTAGATATTCTGTGGATTTCATCCATTCTTGTAGCTTCTGAATGTCCTCTAGTTTGAGCTTAGTGTCTTTTGCACATTCCTGTTCTGCAGTTATCTTCCAAGGAAATTTCATTTCTTCTTTTTTCCTGCTTCAAAAAAGTAATTGTATAAATTTTTCAATATTTCATAATAAATGAATTTTCTTTTTTATTCTAATTAAGTTGCAATTTTAATTATTTATTAGTACTATTCACTTATTTATTACCATGATCCACTGTCTCTATTTGGCAAAATCCACTGTCTCTACATCGGACCTATCGTATTAAAGAATATTGTACTTACTCCCTTAAATTGCGATAGCTAAACAAAAATTATTTTTTGCAGTATGGCCAGCAAAACGTCGGCAAAGAATTTGACTACACGGCCGAAACCAGAAGAAACACCTGTTGAATGGATTAAAAATATTGTACTTCTTATCAATGATTTAAAATATTGCGCGTATGTTTCCTTTGGACCCCGTCCCCAATTGTTTGTCCAGTTTTCAGAATATTTGAAAAACTATGCACCTTCCAAAATATTCCGGAGTTTTATAAAGATCATTACATTGTTTGCAGAGTTAAAAAATTAAGCATAAATCCTAATCGGACCAATCATAGTAAAGGCAGACCAAACTATTGGAGGTGTAGGTGGGTGAAAGAAATTTTGTTAAAAAAACTTTGAGAAAATGATAATTTTGATAAGACTGAGAAATCTTAATCTCGGATTGTTGAGGTCAAAAGACCAACATGTGCTTATCATCATTCCCATATAAAAAAATATTATTCTGAAATTAATCCCTCCCTCACTGAATATTTGAGGGTTTACGTTTCAATATATGGAGAACCCAACTATCGAATAAAAGCAAAATCCGTCCATACTCTTTTCACCAATTGATCTATTTTCTTGAGGTTACTAGCATCGAAGATACCAAGACGATCGTCGGAACTCCTCATCACCATCTTTCATATTATTTAAAACCCAGACGTTAAAATATTTAATACGCCTTTAACGGCTTGTAAGAATAGAAAAAAAATGTAAACTGTTTTAGAATTAGACTGAGGTCGAGGAAAAAAAATCTACTTAAATACTTAGGTTTATTGACTGAAATTTGAAATATTTGAAAAAAAAATTAATTGAGCAACAAATTGATAATGCATTAGCCCATATCCTATGTTTTAATCCGCCCTCTCCAATCCTTATCATATGCTGTTGTGATATCATATAAGTTGCGAAAAAAAAATGGTTTCCGGCTCTTCTTCACCGGTGCATAGTACCGTCATTGAGCTACTATGTCGAAATTAGTTTTCGTATTTCTATTTTTTGAATCACTCGGATTAGACTTATATTTAATTAGAATTATAAATTAAGATGGTAGTGTAATGATGTTAAAAGCACCAGTGACTTTGGTATACTTTTTTAATTTGTGAAATATATTTTGTTTTTTAATTTTAATGTGTAAAAAGTTATGCCATTTAATTTTTCTTGAGTTCTTTTCATATAACTGTAAAAACAAATAGTATTATAAAACATATTTGTTCGTTATATTTCGCCTAAGGCAATGGCCCCCTCGGCCATGCCTGTCGGATAGTTTTATTAGAAACGGTACGTGGTACTGTTACCTGAACCAGGAACGTGCTGTTCTCTGTGTTTCATGAATTCAAGAAAACCCGTTCTTTCAAAACTGATTCCTCCTTGGAAGAAGGCCTGCTTAACTCTAATCCTTATCGATCCCAGCTTGACCTATGCTTCTCTACTCTCGCAAGCCGAAGTTTTGTGACGTAAATCCTTGCAATATATTAATGGCCGCCGCCTGACAAACCTTAAATCACATATTTAGTACTTTTTCTTTATTGCACCTTTCTGTTATATTTTTATTTTTTATGTTTATAAATTACTAGCTTATGCCCGCGGCTTCGCACGCGTGCATAAGTTAGTAAATTTCGGATGTCTAACTTCAAAACTGACGGATTCTATACATCCTTTGAACCCCTATTATATTAAAGGGGAAACCCTTGGAGTGGAATTATCCGAATTTCTTTCTTAAGCTATACACAGAACCTAACTACAAATTTCAAGATGCTAAGTTCCTGATTTACCTTTAATTATGTACTATAACGGGGGGGGGGCACATGCCCCCGTGCCCCCACATAGATCATGGATAGGATATCAAAACAAATAGTTTCACTCATGTTCTTTCTGTTATTTTAACAACTATTATCACGTGATTTGCCTTTATTTATGTACAATAATGGATTCTCCACAGTACCTAAAATACTTTCGGGGGTGAGGGGCAGGTACCCCCTTGCACCCTCCCATAAATCCGCGCTTGCTAAAGCCTATGTATTATTCTGATGTATAACCTATATTACTGTAAAGTTTCAACCAAATCCGTCCAGTAGTTTTTGCGTGAAAGAGAGACAAACATTCACATTTATAATATTAGTAAGATTAAGCGATGTTTTGAGATTTGTTAAAATGTTACTTCGATTATATATTATCGATTATTAAATTTTGTTTTTCCTTTTTAATTCTATGCATTATTTTCAAATCACTAATGTATGTAATGAATGAATGAACATTTCTTGATTGTCAATACTGACAAATTACTATATATATATATATATATATATATATATATATATATATATATATATATATATATATATATATATATATATATTATAGATGTGTAATATGTAACGTATCTGTATCAAAAACAAACTATTTCTTTTCCCGTAGATATTTGACCATGATCAGCTTTATAGAATGAAAGGGTTTAGAAGCTCTGTAGCAATGAAGCACACCTTGATATCAGTTACTTCTTCATTTATAACTTTTTAGTCTACACGTAGTTAATCTTTATCATAACAAAGGAAATAAACAAATAAAGCATATCCTAATCTCAAAATGCAGCAAGACGCCAACCAGAGGAAAGATCCCATTTCTCTCTCCATATGACACGAAACTACGATATACCTTAATCTTGTAATAAATGGAGTTATTTTGTAAACTCAATCAGAGAGTTGGAAAAGAAAGTGACGTTCGTTTCAACTTGGTGCCAAGTTCGCATTTTGCCTGCCATCTTATTCTGAGCTCGCTGTAGTTAGTAGTTTCTAGCCAAACAGATTCTAATTGTTTGAAGAAAAGAAAATGATCTCCAAAAGTCAGTTAAGTTCAATTACACGAGAAATAATTTAGGACGATTAATGTAAAGATAAAATTATTTTATCTAATATAAGTATCTACTGAATACCTTTAGTAGTACTACTGAATACCTTTACCTGAAGTATTAGATCCAAAACACAAAGACAGTCTGTTTTATTTCCTCTACTCTTATTTGTGTTGGTAATCCATGGTGTAAGATTGATTTGTAAACCTGAAGTAGAACATATTGAACTTTTTTTTTCTATACCTGTACACCACGTTATAATGCAACTGGTCATATATAACTTGTTTTCCTTATGCACTAACCTCAATCCTAAATCCAGTGAGACCCTAGGTATTATTTCATCTAATTTTTCGTAATATGTTTTAGATTTTCTTGATCCAATTTACGTCTTTAACCAGACCTAGCCAAATTGTTGACTACAATATTAACTTTTATTATAGTATGGAAATTTAATTTTTATTCTCCAGTGTTTTTTGCTTCCAAGTTCTTTCTATTTTGATTTTTGATAACTAAGAAAGTATTCGATTAATACCATGTTTTAATAGAATACTTTGATGAAATTTATATTCACAATTGCACCGTTGGGTCATAGTGCATGGTATACATGTTTAGAGCCACTTGGACTCTTCACAAAGCCAACGAAAGACCGGAAAGGGACCATTCCTGAATGATCTGAAGCAAATCATTACATTGCCATTGTTGTGAAAAATGAAGTTTTAATTACAATTTCCACATTTCCATCAAATAATTGCAATGACCAATCACAAAACTGCTGTATTACTCATTCTTCCAAATTACCATAATTACCGCCACTCCCCTAACTACTTAACTCTATAACTTTCTATAAATGTTTATTTGAAAAGGAATAATATTATTTTGAAATAATTACTGACTATTATAATATTTGTGTTAAGAAAGAGATCGATTGATTTAAAGTTAATCCAATTAATGCTTTGTAATTAGAAATTTTAAAAACGTTATAATTTTTCGATATAACATGTATTTTACTTTCACTTACTTATATATGAATTATATAGCAAGGAAGTATATCATGGTCGCTAAAAATTTCTAATCCGAGTTCAAATGGAAATAAACGAGTCAAAATATTCATGTTCGTATAGACATTATGTCTGTGTGTGGTAATTTTAGCGCCAGAGAAAAAGTCGTGCGAATCTGAAATTGCGTATTTTGTATGTGTTGTTATAGCAACGTTTTCGGACAAATCGATTTATTTCTTTGAGATCTGCCACGTTACATCATTACTAGTATTTATCACTTTGCCGAAAACTGCTTTGACGAAATCGATGCAGCATTAAATACACTCATGATCTGCTAGCTATTATCCTCATTGAAAGTACTCATAATTTTGTTTATTTGAAATAATTAACCGTATCTCATTATTAGCTGAGTTTATTCTAAAGAATTGATAAGGAAGGATTTGTTAATTAACTAAATTAAAAACAAAATATTTAAAAATAAATTTTCGGATGTAGATGAGAGATCGCGTTCAATTGCCAAATTTTTCCACCGATCAATAGTTTATTTTATGGAATATGTATTATTTAATGGAAAGTATATATTAAGTTTTAACATTTATTTCGAACTGCAAGATAAATGAAAATGTGTAATACGCGCACTAGTTTTTTTACAGTATATTCTGATTCTGTTATTATTTAAAGGATCAACCTCTTGAAGATTGTTAATTTGATTTATGTATTTAATGGAATGAATGAACTCGTTTATTAAACCAAACCCCAAATATATATACAATAAAATTCATTAGACTTTTACAATCCTCATACAAGACTTTAAAGACAAGAAACTGCTCGACGTTTTCGCCTACTTCAACATTTACTGGACAAACGCTCTAAACTCCCAATTAAGTACAAAAGACTCATTTGCATGACAGTTATCAGACCTATTTGGATATAAGGAGTTGAGCTTTGGGGCTCTATTAAACAATCCAATTCATCCTGTATCCAATCCTTTCAATACAAAATCCTTCGTAAAATCCTGTATTATATATTACATAATGCTATTGGCGACTGAACGTGCTATTTCTTCATGCCCCTCCCGCATCCCATCCTATCATGTCCCATTAACCAAGTGCTGGCGATAGTGCATTGGAATAATGTCTTATCAGCAAGCTCTACATTGCTACTTTTAAACCAACTTCATGCCGATATTATGTGCAATGAGTTTTTAAATCTGTATCAAAATTTTTTGATGATACCGTAAACTCTTTTGATTAATAGCAACATTGGGGGAAATTGCTAAAAGAATCATTTATACGGTTATGGGCGGTATATCACTATATATGCGGGGGGTATATGAATATATGATCTGAAACGCATTGAATTTTCACAGTTCAAAAATAAAATACACTTTTTAATAGAAATTCATACTTCATGAATCACTAAAAAAGTGAAAGTACTATTATGGCGGGAATGCCCTTATCGAAATTATTTTGGGCCTTCATATATTTTTTTAAGGAGGGTACTTACCATCGTTATATATGGTTATCGATATAGTTCAATTTCGGGTGTCGCATATGGTGTAGCCATCATCCTTATATGTCTAGCCGGTTGCCCTATTTTTATTTAAAAGGGAAGTAAAATGGGGTCCCGAGCCTCTACGATTTCAGGTTCTCATTAAAGATTTCAGCCGATATACCTCGATATGTTAAATTGGACTCCCCAGTAACATCGTCTGATTAACCATAGTGGCGTTAAATGAATAAACAAACAATTATATCGAAATAGTGACATACAGTATTAATATAATTCTGTTATTTTTGACGTTTAAAAGGTGAAGAGTATTGTATAATATGAATAAATATTCATTTAATTTCAACGTTTCGATTTGGATTGTAAGTCTTCATAAGGGATTGCTCAATTTACTATTTTATAGTTAAGACTATTTTATTTTGTCCTTGAATATTACTCAAACCATCTTCTAACATTGGTGCTTCTGGTTTCTGGATTTGGCTTTTACACTTTTCCACTAGATCTTAATTCAATAAGTAAACGTTCTAAGCTCCCAATTAATTACAAAACTTATTTACATGACAATTATCAGATCTATTTGGACATATGGAGTTGAGCTATGGGGCTCTACTAAACCATCACATTCATCTCGTATTCAATCCTTACAATCCAAAATCCTTCGTAAAATCCTCTATGCTCCTTATTATGTCACAAACAAACTCATCCATCATGATCTTAATATCCCATATGTTGCTGATTTGGCCCAAACTAGATACCTATCCTTCCATGAAAAGCTCCATACACACTTGAATCCGCTAGTCTCTCAATTTACTTCCCATAATATTCCTGATAACCCCCCGAGGCGTCTGAAAAGAAGATGGCCTCGAGACCTTCTACTATAAAACTTTATTGGAGTGCTATCAATGGATAGTTTCTCCACAAGTGTTTTTTTTTTTCATGTCCTTCGTTCATATAGCAGATTTACTTGATGTAATATAATTACAGTTGTAAATATTTATAAATTATTCTATTCTAATTCAAGAAGTTGTAATACAGATTAAAAATTAAAAAAAAATAAGATTGGTATATTAATTGATATCAACATAGTTATCAAAATGGTCTGATGAAGGAAGTAATGATTTATTCTGAAAGCCATTGATTTGAAAGCTGACTTTCCTTAGTCCTTCAGGGCATCTGTTTTTATTCGCCTAATGCCGTCCTTGTTGGCACCCATCTACTTTTTCAATACTCATTGATAACATTACACGTTTCTTTCCCCCTTTATACCACATTTTTATGTTTCATCATATCAATTTATGAAATTAAATCTTTTATAATTTTTTGTTTCATTATTGAAATATTAAAACTCGAAATTGTAAAAATAATAGCTTTAATCGGACAGAGAAATAGTAACAACCTTGAAAGAAATAACACGTAACGGTTTGGTTGTTGCATTGTGACCAATCGGAATTCCCACATGTTATTATTGATCTCAACTCGTGGATTCTCTCACACCTGTTGGAGGTACTGAAACATGTTTTACTATTTATTCTAAATATTCCGCTTTCATAATTATATCTAAAAAAGTCATTAAGTGGTTTGAGTGAAAACATTTTCGTTTCATTAAGATGATTACTTGATATAAAGGATTTAAAAATACTATCTTATGTTTAATTGTAAAACCCGACTCTGTAGTTGGCCAGAATTGCCAATTTTACTACTATTTTCATAGTGTAAATACTTAAACTTAATTTAAACAATTTCTTTTTGAATCTGAAATGAAACGCCGTTGATGGTTAGGCGAGTTTGCTGCAGATAAATAATATATTGCATTTAATATTAATGATAACATGTTTCTCAAACATTGGCTTGGGGCCGAACTTGAATGATCTCATTGTCATCCACAGGAGGCGCCAAAAAACAAGGAACGTACATTTGAAATATCAAAGCAAATTTAAAAATTCTGGTTTAATGAAGTTAATTGAAAAAATTTCCATAACAAACATTTGAATGTAATTCAAAGAAAGAATATAAATAAAAAAATAATGAATTTGCAAGATGTGGTTAAAGAAATCTTATGATCCAATGTTTTTGTCTGATATTAAAGTCTTCTGCGCATTCTAAATTCACCTTAAAATTATTATTTGACTGCCAACAAAGCTTCATAGTAAAATTTAAACAATTCATAAATCTTAAACTTGGTTTTCTGGAGGATATAAGAACTAATGTAAGGATAGAGATAAGTGAATACTTATTTGGTGTTTCATTTGACTGCACCCCCAACTATCTCTATCCTTACATTAGAAGTTCCAGTCAACTAATTTATTCTCTGATATAAGAACTAGTTCTCTAGCCTTGATCCTTCTTAAGGAAAATGGTTTGAAAGACCTTAATGCTATTCCGTTTCCGGGAATTCTTGTGTATGCTAAGCTATTAAACTTTTCCTTACTTAACAATATAACATGTAATTATGTATCGCATTACATTACATGTACATCATACAGTTATATTGATTAAAGACAGATTTGTTTATTACAGAATTTATTATTTTTAATTTGGTATTTACTCCATATACCAAGACAGATGACGTAATTCTATCGCGAAAAAAATCGAATCCACGTTTTCAACGGAAGTGCACATTTTTAGGGTCCCAAGTTCAAATATTTATCGGAGATCTCATTTTTAACACAATTTTAAAATTAACAAATTTTTCTTGGGCAGAAATTGTTTTTAAAAGTAGGCTGATACGTGTAATGCATCAAATTTTTTATAGTTGAAAGTTTTGTTTCTCTTATTTCGCATATCTAAACTTGGTAGGTAATAAGCTCGATGATTTTTTTTTTCTATTTTCATTTTTTTACCATAATATATGCCTATCAATCAATCCGATCTTGAGACTCTCCTCAAGTGGGCAATATTACATAAATAGGGTAGGTAGTGTTTGAGGAAAAGCATGTCAGTTGAGCGTGATTTCGGCAAAATCACCACCCTTCACAATCGTCTGTTTTAGGAATAGATAATATTTAATTAGAGAAATACTAAATTTGAGCTTGGTTACTTCATTATTCAATGCAACAAAAATAAAATACTTTACTAAGAATTTTTATGTGAAAAATTAATTGGTCAAAATTGAAAAAATTGGTGTATGTGTCAACTGTGTGAATAATAATATTTATTTAATAGAAAAAAAAAATCATTTTTATAAAACATTTAATTAGGTACCTATATAATTTATTAGATTCTTATCTCTTACCTAGTCTTGTTTAGCAATAGTTGGCGCTGGGTTTGAAACTATTTTTTAATGAAACCACTCTAATAGAGAATGCATATGTGTGTGTTTATTTTTGTCTGGGATTTTATTTTTTATTAGCTCAATTAAATAAAATGGTGTTCTTTATGATGGTTAAAATAAACTAAAGTATACGCATATACGTCACATTATTTATTATTGATAAATGTAACATTTCCTTCCATAAAATATTTAATCATCTATTTTATTATTTTCTCATCTCTTTATCTATTCTTATTGAATATTCTGGATATTCAATTAAATATTGAATTGTGCTGGATGTGGAAATATTTTTATAATCATGTTCATCATAATCAATATTATGATGTATTTATTTCTGCCGGTGATTTTATTGTTTTATAATCTTCATTATAACTACGTTCGTAATAAATACGATTAAAATAAAATAAAGCATACTTATGTAAAATTATTCCTTCGCCCGCACTCTATCATTAATTTTTCAAGGCGAAGTATTCTAATCTTGCGTCACAAGAAATACAGCCTAATATTTAATTACACCATTATTAATTATTAATTTATAATGGTGTAAAAACTTGATTTAGAATTCTTTACAAGATATTTTTAATATTCATTACTTTATTCGTCCAATAATTTAAAATAACCCTTACTAAAAATAATTATGTGAAAACAATAACTTATGTAAATAAATTTATAAATATGTTATAAATGTGAATGTGTGTATATATATATATATATATATATATATATACGCGTTCCAGTCTTTTCGAATTACAAATACAATGTAGTTGCGTGTCATAAAATGTAAATTATATTGCATAGCAATGAGTAACTATTGTAAACGTTTTAATGTTATATTTTCTGAATTTCATACCATGTACTATGAGTAAAAATATTTGAAGGAATAATAGCTTACGCCACCATAAACACCATAAGCTTTTCTCTGAAACTTGTAATTGAGTAAGATTTTTCCATATATGCGTATATAAACAAATTTATTTTAAATCAATCAAAAGAAGATCGGATATAATTAATCATCTAAAATATCCTATATATTCTATACCCCTAATAAAATTATATTATATATTAGTTATTGCATGTATTATTATTTTGTTATAAATTATTCGATTGCTTGGCCTCATTTTGTATAACGTTGGAATTGATTGTTCCTGGATTAGAACAGCAAATAATAATAATATACCTTACAATTCAAGAAGTAAATGATCAAAGTGAAAGTGAAAAAATAAATTAAGTGCTCAATATAAAAAGAAACTAACAATAATGTATTGAGAAAAAAATATTTATTTGATGCCTTCGTTTCTAGTTACATTTCAGGTCTTCATCAAGGCTCTACTTTAAATGAATTATGAGGTAATGATAACCTGATGAAGAGATGAAATGTGGATCGAAACGTAGGCATCAGTCAAATAGTTACAAGTTCTTGACTATCGTGAATAGCTCAGCTCCGTGATGACACTTGATACACAGAAATAATTAAAAATTCATTTGTCAGTCATTTTGGTATTTTATTTGGCGTAAATTCTAGAATTAATCAGTTTTAAATTTACATAATATAATTATTTTTCAGAAAATTTTTCCTGTTATTTACATAGTAACTATTGTATTGGAATAATTTTTAGTGGGACGGAAAGTCGATTTTGTTCTCTTGTGTTTGTTATCTTGGACACTCTTTAAGTAGCCCGGTATCTGGAGTACTGTCGAAGGTCATACCCTATCGAGACGATTAAGTGTTCGTAAATTGCATCTCCAAATGTACTACTGTTAATAAAAAAATGTGTCAGTTAAAAAAAAAAAAAAAAGACAGTCAGACATCTTTACTATGTTGTGTTATTTGTAGATAAATAATGATTTTCGACCGGTTTTTCAAATCAGTGATATACCTACTATATGAGATGTTGGCAAACAGGCAGTGATAAATAACCTTGGAGCTCGTTGTGTTGTCTGAGGTCCTGCGATACGCGCACTGGCTCCCGTGACGTGGAACTGACGAAGGATGGGGGCGTACTGATCCCGTCCAGCCGAAGAATGTTCCGTTTGCCTTGCCTACTGCGCTTGCGTATCTTACCACCCTCCCTCCCCAGTACCAAAACCGTTTGTTTATTATTCTAGCTGCGGTTTGCTTATTGTTTCTCTTTGTTGTATGGCCTACTCATCTTGAATTAGAATAAAGAAGTTTTCATCTACAACAATCGATATGTTGAAGTAATAAAATCTATATCAAAACAACTTCGTCTTAGTTCAGTCCTTTATAAATTTATATTAATGCAATCGTCCAAAATGGTACAATCAAACTTAATTAGAAAAAAAAGACAATCGTTTTCTTTAATTTAAGTAAAGTTGCAGGGGTTAAGACCAGCGGTAACCAACGGTTTCGTATTCGATTATTTCTAATACTCCTGATTTAATTTATGTATTATATATTACGAAATTACATAATTTGAATTTTTTGTAGGATCTCGGTTTTGCCATGTAACTTTAGTCCTGCTGGGTTGAATTATATTTTATACTAGCTTTTGCCATCGGCTTCGCTCGCGTGGAATTTGGTCTACCACATAAAGTTTCATGACGATCATTTTAAATAAATAATTTTTTTTTAACTATAAGTTACTCGTACATCCAAAATTTCAGATGTCTAACTTCACAACTGACGGATTCCATACAATCTTTGAACCTCTATTATATTAAGGGGAAAACTCTTGGGGATGGAATCATCCAAATTTATTTCTTAAATTATACAAAGAACCTATCTGCAAATTTCAAGATGCTAAGTCCCTGATTTGCCTTTAATTATGCACTATAATGGATTCTCCAAAATACCAAATAACTGTCTGGGAGGGTACCTACCCACATACCACCCTCCTAAATATGACCTTGCTGTAGCCTATTTGTTATTCTGATGTAGAACCTATATTACTGTAAAGTTTCATCCAAATCCGTTCAGTAGTTTTGGCGTGAAAGAGAGACACACATACAAACTTTCATTTATAATACTAGTAAGGTTAGTTGGAAATGAAAGTAATAGTTTCATTCATGTTCTTTCTGTTATTTTAACAACGATTATCATGTGATTTGCCTTTAATTATTTACTATAATGGATTCCCCACAGTACCTAAAATACTGTCGGGCAGGGGCGGCACGTGTCCCTTTGCACCCTCCCATAAATCCGCGCTTGCTATAGCCAGTGTGTTATTCTGATGTATAACCCATATTACTGTAAAGTTTCATCCAAATCCGTTCAGTATTGTTTGCGTGAAAGAGAGACAAAACTATAAACTTTCACATTTATAATATTAGTTAGATAAATGATCGATAATGTCACCTCTCAAATAACAGAAAGAACATGACTAAAACTATTGTTTAGATATTTTAATAAACCTTTTAAATATTTCTATAGATACTACAAGTTTATTTTTAAGTTATTGTTGATTTTTTTTCCTGTCTGGCCGTTGTGCCCCCTCAGAAAAAAATCCTGGAGTAAAAGCCTTTGGTATACGTCCTGGTTATACTTATTTAATTAATGAAAGAGAAAGTATGTTAGCTCATACGAAAGATAGCTTTACTCCGAGACTCAAAATTAATTAATTACACGTGTGCTATTGAGACCATGACAAATTTCTCAATCCATTTCCGACCTGTCACAATATATCTGAGACTAATTACTATGCTGCATTTTATACAAGTACTTATCTGACCGAAAACATGTATTTTATAGTAGATGACTTTAAACGTACATATATATATATATATATATATATATATATATATATATATATATATATATATATATATATATTGTTACGGGCGCCGGCAGGAAGACGGAAGCAAGGGTCTTCAGGAAGAAGTTCGGCGGAACTGAGGAGCTGGAACGCCAAGGACCAAGTGTCGGGAAGGCACTCCACCAGCCGCACGAAGGACGACACCTGTTTTACTTGGTTACCAAGCGTGCCAATGATCAGAAGTTAACATATGACGCACTGCGGCGAAGCCTCGACGACCTTCGGAATAAGCTTCTGAGACTGCGTGTCACTAAGCTCGCTATTCCGAAGTTGGGCTGTGGATACGACGGCTTGGAGTGGAAGATTGTCAGGGACATGATCGAACAGACATTCGCCAACTCTGGAGTTGCCATATTGGTGTGCACGTTCAACCCCTGGAAAGAAAGTGCGTCTCCATCAGTAGAAGCTCATAAATGCCCGATTTCTCCGGACTTGCTCTGGGGCAGAGCACTTTTAAGGAGGGGGCAGTGTTACGGGCGCCGGCAGGAAGACGGAAGCAAGAGGATTAGCGGCTTAAATCCGTCGGTGGGAGAAGTTAAAATAGGATTAGGACCGTTCTAGATCGTCTTCTTTTGTGGGAAAAGGATTAAGAAGATTCCAGAATTTTCTGGCCCCTCCGTGTTCTAGAATGTTCGGCCTTGCCTATTTAAATACTTCCTTCACCTCGAGCCAGTCAGTCTTAGTCTGAGAGTAGACCAGAGAAGACCTGTGATAAGTGAGTGTCAGTGTGATAAACTAGTCAGTGTTGAATCGGCCAGTGTAATAAGTGTGTCAGTGAACTGTGACAGTCTCGCGAGTGTAATAAACTGTTTCTGTTTGTTACTGTGTGTCAGTTTGTGATACTTGGAGAATCTTACGGTTGGTGGACTAGTGAACTGTAAGTGTTAATTATTAGTTATAAATTGTAGTGTAATTTTATAATATTCATAAAAACTATTGTAACTAGTTAAGCTATCTAGAATTAGTAATATCTTATATTATTGTAATAATTAAATAGGAGTTAGGCCTAGATTATAATATTTAGAATATTGTTATTATAAATTTATATTAGTCTAATAATTTGATTGTTAATAGTTCAATTATATCCTTTTTTTTATCATTTTGTTAATAAATATTAGTATCTTTAATTAAGGAATTGTTTAATTCATTTTAATACCCAGTAGCCCGTAACAATATATATATATATATATATATATATATATATATATATATATATATATATATATATATATATATATATATATATATATATATATATATATATATATACACAAAATCTATAATATAACAGAAGGTTTTTAAACAAATCAGAAACTGTTTACTAGAATACGCTGTTTAGGAATTATAGGTGAAGTCCAAAAAGGGCGAATTTTTTTACCTCTTCCATTTGACAGACAAGAGCAAGTTGACTTTATATAGATATGACTAAATAATTTGTTCAGATATCGCCTTGTCTTTCGGATTAGGAGAAGTCAAGATATTTTATGTTAGAGTTGGTCGGTGCCATAGCCATATATATCCTCACTTTCCCTCCGTCAGGTTCTCAATAATTGATAGTAAATACTGACATTTGTTTCTCATATGGTAGAAGTCCTATTAAGTGAAATACATTAAAACTATAGTTAATAGTGAAACAATAGAAAAAAAATCTTAATTCCATTAGCTGGCTGTTTTCCTGAGCGGAATCAAATATTTATCTTGCGCCATTTGCGTAGTTTTTAATGAACCCATCTTCTATTACATCTACAATGACTCACAAAAATACTGGTACTTTAATTCTAGTAAAACGATAGGGATGTGTTCGATTCATTTTTTTTAGATGCGTTTGACAGACATTTTTTCTTTCTTTCTTTTCTTTTCTATATCCAACGCCCATACGTGGTTCCTCAACCATTCGACATCGAACCTCCTAGTAGTGATTTCTGATGTAATCAGCCGGGCACGATAGAGCCTGGCACTTCGGTAGGTTTCATCGGCGGCGAGGCCAATGCAGTGGAGATGGGCTTGCAAGTAATCATGTCCCGTGGCCAAACGGAACCGTGCCACAGATTCTCTTCTTTCTAGCTCCCTTGGGATTGGTCCATGGGTGGCAAGACTCTCCCACTTTTTGCCAGTACTCAGGGTCTTAAGAGTTGCGTTTGTTGCGCTGGTGAAGGTGATATCTATCAAGCTCTAGGCTCTGTTAAGAGTGAGCGGAATGTCGGGTTGGGCTGACTCAGCTCCCTACTTGGCCTTAATCAGCTCTTTCATTCCCAGTAATTCCTACACACCCATAGGGTTACTGTTCATTCAGATAAGATGAGTTCCATCAGTCTGGTATGACATTGAATGTTTCTGAAGCAGTCAGTAGAGGCATTGCTAGCAAGTGCAGTTATTGCTGTTTGGGAGTCGATGAGGAAGACCACTCTTCCTGGGTCTAGGTTGTTGGCTATTAGTGGCACAGAAGCTTTGTGGATTTATTCTGTATCAATGTGGAGCCATTCATTCGGCAGGTATCTGGTGTTAATGGTTTTCAAAGCGTACACTTTAAGCTCTGTGGGGTTGGTTCCAGCTTTGTAAGCTGCAAGGCCAATTAAGTCAAGCGGTTTGGATGGAAGATGACTAGCTGAAAAAAAAGTTGATTGATTTATCAAATAAGCAAGTTTATTTTTTTCTAAAATCCCGTGTGAACATATAATTTAACTTCAAAAGTAAAGAAAGATATAAATATTTTATTTAACTTATTTTAATTAATGCGTCGTAGTTCCTTATTAAAAGTAATGTTTGTATTGTTAAAAATATTAAAAACAATAAATTAATTGTGTAAGTAAACCCTTTATTTATACCTATCAACTAAGAAACAGCGGAAACAACTAATAAAAACTTGTATGATAAAATGTAAAGCTAGCTGAAAAAAATTTGATTGGTTTATCAAATAAGCAAGTTTATTTTTTTCTAAAATCCTATGTGAACATATAATTTAACTTCAATGAGTAAAGAAATATATAAAAATTTAATTCAACTTATTTAAAGTAATGCATCATAGTTCCTTATTAACAGTAGCCTTTGTATAGTTAAAATATTAAAAACAATAAATTAATTGTGTAAGAAAAGCTTATATTTGTACCTATCAACTAAGAAACGATGTATGATGTTCTGATACGACTGTGGTGTAGCTCTGAATAGGCGCTGGATGATCCAAAGATAGTTGGTAATTGTTAATGAGGAGATCAGCGTTAGTTAATGATGAAACCTGAGTTTTCAGCGGTTGAGTTGCATTTTTATATCTTTTCCAGTAATTCCTGTCGGCTCTTCTAGCACTTTCCCAGAACTTGAGTGTACACTTGTCTCTGTGACTATTTAGGGGTTTAATACCAGATTGCAGCTGCATGGCTGATATTGGTGTGGATTTTACACCACCTGTGATCAGCCTGAGAGCGTTGTTTTGAACGTCATCGTACTTAGAAAGGTTGGTCATGCTTGTTAGTGAAACTACTTAACTGCCATACTCGAGTACCAGAAGGACATATGTCTTGTAGGCCGTGGACTGTACGTCCTCCCCATTTTGTAGCAGTTAGTCTTTTGAGAAGGTTAATGTGCTTCTGACTCTTTACGGCTGTATCTGTGATGTGTGCACTGAAAGATAGCTTGGTGTCAAGCTTTATATCCAGTTACTTTGATAGTGATGCTTGCTGAAGTGGTAGTCCTTAGTAGTATAGGCGGATTCGTGGAGCTTTAGTTGACATTGTGAAAAGTTGGGTGACCGTCTTGTCGGTGCTTACTTCCATTTTACTCAACTTTGCCCCTGCTTCGAGGCTTAAGAGCACTTTATTTAATTCTTCAATGGGCGGGTGAGTGTCGTTTCCTGTAGTCCATATCAGAACATCAGCAGTGAAGAAAAGGCATGAATTCCAGGGATTTCTTCGATGACCATCCTTAGATCTTCGATCATGACTTTACATGAGAGGTTAATGAGTTTCAGGAAGGTCTTAAGAGCCGTAGAGCCAATATTCTTGATGAAGTCTGGGAACATCTCATCGGGTCTGGCAGATTTTCCTTCTTTCAGTGAACTAATTGCAAAATTATTATCATTGCAATATTTGGCAAGCATGTACTACTTCATTGCAATAAAAAAAAAATTATACTACTTGCCTCAAAAACAATTAAAAAAAAAACAATCGTGAAACTATTCGTATCTGCTATTAAGAATTTCTTTTATATTTATATTATTATGCTCTGTTGTCTAGGAAAACAGGAATTTCCTTTTCTGAGTTGTTTGATATAATTTGAACTGGTCCATATATATATGAGTCTTATCTACATCAGCTGATTTTGTTTTCAAGAATCATTTTTTTTTTTTTAATTTGCAATCTTCCTTTCCCTAAGATCCACTAAAATATTACAGCACTTGTATTATTGTATAAATGGAACTTAGATCAGCGAGATCGTTTTAGATCAAAATAAATGCAAGTGAGAAAAATTTAAGGTAAAGGAAACAAACAAAAACATATAGTTCATAAAAGCATATATGTTTACATACAGTTCTGCAATTTTACTCTTCATCCATCTAGAGTATGAAAACTATAAGTAAATATTTTATTTGCCCTAAAATATTGGGATCATTTATGTACAGGGTGTGACAGAAATTCACTAACTATAAAAATAAAAAAGATATAAATTATAATTTACATTTTTATTTTCAAAATACAAATTATATTGAAAATTTTATATTCTTAGGCCTATTCTTTTGATTTAATATATTATAAGATTTTATGCTGTGGCTGTATAATTGGATAGAAGAAAATCGGGCCTTTTATCTATTGTTGGAAATGTTTTATCTTTTGGAGTAATAAAAATATTTTTTTCTTGAAAACCAAATTAAATTATTGGGATCCTTAGGTTTCCCAAAAAATACAATTTAAGTATAAATTTGGTAAATAATTTGGTATAAAAGTGTGAAACTGTAAATGAAAAAGTAAAAATTTTAGGAATAACCTGCTGTTAATTTTTTAATATATACATTTTTCGTAATATACAAATAGAGAGAGCTAATAACCCTCTTCATTTTTAAATCAAACATCAAAACCAATGCTCTTATTTTAAAAAATTGCAAAGTATAGGTAAAGAAAAGTCCAAAATTATTGAAACGTTTTAGGTTTTGCTCATTATATGTGTAACTGTTGAAAAATAATTTTTTGTCTAAAGAAATCAATAAAGTTTATTGCAATTATGAAGTGGATGAAAGCTTTTGATTTAAAAAAATTCAAAATATCAATTTTATAAAAAGAAGGTTACTAGCTTCTTATAGGCTGCAATTGTTTTTTTTATGACAGCTGACTTCTATAAATAATCTTTCAAAATATACTGACCTTGGAAAAATCATTATGGTGAAGGTAAAGAATGAGGGGAAGATATCTCTAACGATTTATCTCCATTATCTACTGAGGAATAAAAAAAATTTAATTCAGATTGGTGACTATCAGGGAAGAAGACTAAGAAACAAATTTATCTAGAAAAGTAACAGTTTTTATAGATTTTTTGCTGGTATTTAATGGTTTTTTTCTGCTGGTTTCTAATGGTTTTTAATTTGTCTAAAGGTTTTTATTCTATCTTTCTATCTTTTTCAGGAGTGTCTCTTAAAAGTATACAATTATCTATTTGTCATATTGAAGGTTACATACATTTATTTATTTATTGAATCGGTCCTCCTATTAGTAATTCAACTTCTCTGTTTAGAGACTAGTCTAATCTCTTTTTTTTTAAAATATTTTTAATTGGATTATTGGTCACTAAAAATTAGGACTTATCTTTATTTGGTTGGCAAATTTTAAACTTCAATTTATTTATGTATAATTTGTGATTAATAACAGACTGTCTAATATTCTTCTGTTAATCTTTTATGCAGTTAAAAATTTAGAAACAAATTTTGTAAAATTACTATTCATTTAATGATATAATGGTCATAATTTAAATGATTGCTATTATAAAAAAAAATTTTAATTATTATTATTTTATGAAATATTAATTAAATAAGCCTAACTCATTTTGTGTAAAAATGAAGAATGATAATATAGATTAGACATTGTCTACTCATAGAAATGTAATGAAAGAAATTATACTTGTTACATCTTTAATTATTATCTAAACTTCTACCATCTAATTGAAATCCATAATCTGACACAATGTTTTGCAGAGCCTTATGTAGCACAAGATTAAACAGAACGGCAGAGAGAGTCTCCCTGCCTTAAACCAGAAGCAAAATGGATTTTCCTGCTAACGCTATTACCAATGATTACTCTAGCCTGTGTCCGGGACATTGTCATTTTTATCAAATTTATTAATTTAAACGGAACTTTGAATTCTTTTACCGCATTAAACAGTTGATCCCTGTCCACACGATCAAAAGCTTGCTTAAAATCAATAAATAGCATGTGGACATCCGTATTAAGCTCATAACATTTTATATATATATATATATATATATATATATATATATATATATATATATATATATATATAATGTTAATAATTTTAATTTTATTACAAAATGTATTTATTATAAGAGCAAAACAAAACTGAGATCTTTAATCTCCGTGGGCCAATGATAATTACAGTTTGGGATTGGTTGTAACAATTTAAATTAAAACACAATTTTTATATAATAACCACTCACATTTATCTCATTCAATTGTCTTCAAACTTCTTCACCAATAACAGTGACGCCGAATGACACCGATGCTTCTCTTGAACACTTGAAAACTGATCCTTACAGCAGACTGTCAGTGGTAAACTAGCTTGTAGAGATTCTATCTTCAGGACATCCAATGTTAAAGTCATGTAACTTAAGTCCTCACTCAGGGCGTTCTTTAAGAGAGCTCACAAACCTGAGAAGGTCCTATCCTCAGAAACCCACGCTGCAGAATGCTTGAAAGATGGCGGGAGCTTTGCATTGTCCGTAGTGTGTGGCAATGCCATTTGTATGATTTGAAAATCAGTTTTACTTATAAAAATTGTGTTTTTCATTGAACAAACCAAATATTAATTTAATAGAAAAAAAATATGTTATAAGTTTTGGAATTATTTTTATTTACTTAATTAAACTAATCATAAATCTATGTCAACTTTACGGTAGTCCGATTGATAAGCAAATCATCGATAGTTTTATTTTAATTTATTTCTAACATATTTTGAACCTCAACAATATATACATATATATATATACTCCAGAACAAATAAAACTGTACACTTGATTTTTTCCCATTGATCCAACATTTTATTATAATTTTTAACATTTTTTTTTAATTATAATTGTTATTATGAAATTAAATGTATACATCCTTAAATTAAATACATACATACTTTGTTTGGTGTAAATAAACACTAGTGGGAGATGTTGCTTGTATAAAGGATTGACCATCATGCAACTGAGACAAATAAAATATAGGTTTTTTTTTTTCAATACGAATGGGTGAATAATTTTACTAATCACATTTAATAGTCTATTGTATCATCTTTCATTTTTAGTACTTTTATTCATAGAATGGCACAGATCTTTCAAAAGATGTGGCTTTTTCTGAGTTACAACTCCCGCTGCCTTTTGGACGCCATCCCTCAGATCTGCATCGGAATGATTAGTTTCTTTTAAGTCAACATCATCTGATAAACTTTCCTAAAGTTCTCGAGGTGATTCAGATCTTGAAAAAGAGAATGCCATGCCAACAGCTTGATTCTTCTCCCATCCATCAATTTTTACTTTTGATTTGTAAATGTAAGCATTATCTTAAAGAAAAAAAAAATCTCCATCTTCTTTGCTTTGGGGAGCAATAACAGGTTCCAATTAATGTTGGTGATGTTCTCCTCTTGCATATTTTATGGATTTTATCCATAAAACATATAAATAGTAAAAGGCTAAGGCTATCAACCTGCCTGAATCCTTTATCCATTTAAAGTGCATTAGTCCCTCTCCCAATGATCCATCCTACTCCTTTTCTAGTTTTATAAATAGATTTTATTGCATTTATTAGATCTCCTGGGTTGTTTTTATTTTCTAGAGCATTCCATATCTCCTGGTGTGGAACGGAGTCAAAAGCAGTTTTCAAGTCTAAAATAGCTAGGAAAATTCTGTTGACCTGGTCCAAGCTCCCTCTAATGCTTTTCTAAGGAAAAATACGTGGTCCTGCGTCGGCCTACTGGGACTAAATCCTGCTTGTTCTGATTTGAGCTGTCTCTCCACAATCATCTTATTCTACTTTCCAGAATGTGTGTACATCTTAAGATTAATCCAGTATATTGTGATCCTACTACAATAGCCCTGAAGACGACCCGCAATGTGGGTTGAAACGCCGGTTTCCAAATAACAGTTGTCCCTTTATAGAGTACTAGCTTTTGCCCGCAGCTTCGCTTGCGTGGAATTTGGTCTGCCACATAAAGTTTCGTGGCAAATCATTTTAAATAAATAATTTAATTTTTTTTAAACTTAACTTTTAAGTTACTCGTACATCAAAAATTTCAGTTGTCTAACTTCAAAACTGACGGATTCCATACAATCCTTGAACCTATTTCTAATTAGAACTTTCATATTCAACACCATAGAAAAGAATCACAAAACCCTTGGGGGGTGGAATTATCCAAATTTCTTTCTTAAATTATACAAAGAACTTATCTGCAAATTTAAAAATGCTTCAAAAGTTCCTGATTTGCCTTTAATTATGTACTATAATGGATTCTCTACAGTATCTAAACAACTGTCTGGGAGGGTACCTGCCATAAATCCGACCTTGCCGTAGCCTATGTGTTATTCTGATGTATAACCTATATTAAACTAAAGTTTCATCCAAATCCGTTCTGTAGTTTTTGCGTGAAAGAGAGACAAACATACAAAGTTTCAGATTTATAATATTAGTAAGATTAGTAGGATATCTAAACGATAGTTTCACTCATGTTCGTACTGTTATTTTAACAACTATTATCTTGTGATTTGCTTCAATGCTTCAATGCTTCAAAAGTTCCTGATTTGCCTTTAATTATGTACTATAATGGATTCTCCACAGTACCTAAAAAACTGTCGGGGGGCAAGTGCCTCCGTGCGCCCTCCTCCCTATATGCATAACCTATATTACTGTAAAGTTTCATCCAAATGGGTCCAGTAGCTTTTGCGTGAAAGAGAGACAAACATTCACATTTATAATATTAGTAAGATTAGTAGGATATCAAAACAAATATTTTCATTCATGTTCTTTCTGTTATTTTCACAAATATGATCATGTGATCTGCCCTTAATTATGTACTATAATTAGGGGCATACTATAATTTACTATAATAAAGGGGCACGTGCCCCCTTGCACCCTCCCATAGATCCGCGCTTGCTATAGCCTATGTGTTATTCTGATTTATAACCTATATACTGTAAATTTTCATCCAAATCCATCCAGTAGTTTTTGCGTGAAAGAGAGACAAACATTCATATTTATAATATTAGTAAGATTAATAGGATATCAAAACAAATAGTTTCACTCATGTTCTTTCTGTTATTTTAACAACTATTATCATGTGATTTACCTCTATTTATTTACAATAATGGATTCTCCACAGTACCTAAAATACTGTCGGGCGGGGGCGGCACGTGTCCCTTTGCACCCTCCCATAAATCCGCGCTTGCTATAGCCTATGTGTTATTCTGATGTATATCCTATATTACTGTCAAGTTTCATCCAAATCTGTCAAGTAGTTTTTGCGTGAAAAAGAGACAAACATACAAACTTTCACATTTATAATATTAGTAAGATTTTTTTACCTATACCCGGACCATTTTCTTCTTCCTCATATATATAAATTCAACTAATGTTATTCAACATGTGTAGATGAACATGTGTAGCCCCCCCCTAGATCCGCGCTAGCTATAGCCTATGTGTTATTCTGATGCATAACCTATATTACTGTAAAGTTTCATCCAAATGCGTCCAGTAGCTTTTGCGTGAAAGAGAGACAAACATTCACATTTATAATATTAGTAAGATTAGTAGGATATCAAAACAAATAGTTTCATTCATGTTCTTTCTGTTATTTTCACAAATATGATCATGTGATCTGCCCTTAATTATGTACTATAATGGATTCTCCACAGTACCTAAATACACGCGGAGGGGGGGGGCACGTGCCCCCTTGCACCCTCCCATAGATCCGCGCTTGCTATAGCCTATGTGTTATTCTGATTTATAACCTATATTAGTGTAAAGTTTCATCCAAATCCATCCAGTAGTTTTTGCGTGAAAGAGAGACAAACATACAAACATTCACATTTATAATATTAGTAAGATTAATAGGATATCAAAACAAATAGTTTCACTCATGTTCTTTCTGTTATTTTAACAACTATTATCATTTGATTTACCTCTTTTTATTTACAATAATGGATTCTCCACAGTACCTAAAATACTGTCGGGCAGGGGCGGCACGTGTCCCTTTGCACCCTCCCATAAATCCGCGCTTGCTATAGCCTATGTGTTATTCTGATGTATAACCTATATTACTGTCAAGTTTCATCCAAATCTGTCAAGTAGTTTTTGCGTGAAAAAGAGACAAACATACAAACTTTCACATTTATAATATTAGTAAGATTTTTTTACCTATACCCGGACCATTTTCTTCTTCCTCATATATATAAATTCAACTAATATTATTCAACATTTGTAGATCTTGTATACTGCAGTAAGTAGAGTGACTGGTCTATAGTGTTTGCACTCATTAGTGCTGCCCATCTTATGAATTGGAATAATTCTATAAATATTATTTATAAATAATAAATATTATCATTCCTAAAGTATCATTTTTAGTGATTATTTATTTAGTCTTTAGAGTGAATTTTGTCGTACATTATTGTTGCCTACTAAATTCTTAATGTTATCATTTTGTTTTTTTCAGGTAAGTGGGCATTCATGTTTTTTATTTCCCTTCCACAAACCTTAGTGAGTATACATAGTTTATAATTTATTATTAAACCTAAACATATTTTATTCTCTCAACAATGTTGAAGGTCAATGGGTGGCAACAAAAACGTACACAGTGATTGTGAATCTGTTACCCGAGACGGATCATTTAGGATCTAGAACCCTCCTGGGGTACCCAGCTTCTATAAAACATTATAACATTAGGGTACCCAAAATAAGGGGGGAAAATCTGGCAGTTGAGCGAGGACGTCACCTCCTTGCAGAACCGTTGTCCATGAAACAGTTTATACCATGAAATGAACCCCAAACCCGTTCACGGGTTGTAGGGGTACAGGATTTTTTTTTTATTCTGTAGAGAAGCAGGAAAACAGAACATGGAACAAAGGTTATAAAAAGTTGGTAACATTTCATAAACAGTCTTCGCAATTAAAGTTCTATTAAACAATTATTCACCAAAGTTCCAAATAATCTTGGTTATTATTGATGTTAACTATGGCAAGTTAAAAAAATTAGTGAATAATTAACAGTAAGATCCAATTGAGTAAATAAAATATAAGACACCTGACAGCATAAGTAAAGATTTCATACAAAACAAATCTAAGATTTTCAAAATAAAACAAAGATAATCATGTATTTGGCAAGATACCATAGCACTTACAATTAGACTGCTCTTAATTGTGAATTGATAAATATCAATAAGTGAAATAAGTTTGTGAATACTCTTTACTGGCGTTTTGTTGCTAAGCTTTTTTTTGTATTAGAAAAATACAGTATAAATATAACTATCTTATTTTCTAATTGATGTTGATGCTGTAATCCATTGGTAACTCTCCCCAGGTTCTATTTTCTTCTAGGTTTATGAGTATGTGAATGAGATGCATATTAATCTATATGTCAAGTTTTCCTGATATTGAGTAGAACTGCATAAAAGGCCTAAACTTGCAGGAAAAGAAAAATATCAATAATTTCCACTTTTTTTAGTTAAATAACTTTATAATCATAATAACATTATTCTGCGCCCTAAACTTGCCGGAAAAGGAAAATAATTTCTACTTTTTTTAGTGAAATAATTTTATAATCATAATAACATTATTCTACGCCAACCTTACAATTTCTGATTCATTGATAAGTATGTATTGTTGTTTATATTATAAACAATAATATATTTTTAACAAATATAAATGTTATGTTTATAAATTTGGTCTCAGTCTAAGTCTAATTTTCTAAAAGAGCCTTGTATTCCATCCGCTACTTTACTATCTGGTGGTCTTTTCTCCTCATCCACTCTCAATGACTCCTCATAGTTGAACCATGGCTTATACTCCCTTATCATATTGTAATAATTCTCTGTGAACAAGTGTACATGACAGTTATAAATTTCTTGATTTTATTAGCAATGCAAAAAAAAATCTAAAAAAATAATTTGTACTAATCATAACTAACCATAGATTATTGAGATCTACTTTTTATTGCTTTATAAGTTTAGTAATGGAGGTGAAGTTCTATGCTTCCATTGGTTTATTATTAATTACTGAAGGCTAAAGTCGAAAATGTTTATTAAATAATATTTTAAAATATACTCACTACATAACTCTTCTGTTGAAGGACCTTTTCCATTAAAATCTTTAGGGATATCTTCAAGGTCCAAATGTTTCTCAAGGCCAGTTGTTTTCTCATACACCCTTATCTTAAAATAAATACACTTGAGTAATATGTAAGCGTAATAAATTTATTGTGAGATCTGTTTGTCTAAATTCTTTATTATTGTAATTATTACTATTTTTCATATATCTACATTGATAAACAATGTAATTCTTACCATTTTCCATACATCAGCATTGATAAATGGTTTCAACATATTCAGAAATGTTTCCAATATTGGTCCACCATTCATGAAATGGAATCCTCGAATGGTACAACACGAACCTTCCTATCAAAGATAAAACTAAATGAAATATTATTTCTAGAATTGCTATAATATATTCTATTGAATAATATTATTTCAGTCGAGTTTTTATTTTCATTTCTCCTAAATTCTTAAGGGTCTTTTGTAATCTCTTATGCTGATATGTTTAACCCTTTTGATGCCCACTGAAAGTACTGTTTTATTTCTATTAATTAATTTTAAGATAAGGTTCTCTTATAATAAAATGATTAAGCTGTCATTTACACCATATATACCTTAAAAATATTATTTGTTGTTAAAGATTTTTTAGAATATTTGGATGATACTATATCATGTTTTGCAAAAAAAAATAAATATTATTACTTGACAGATATAAATGAAGATTTTTAGATTGAGCAAATATGTATTAAAGATTTTTTTTTGTTTTTTGAAATTCTTTATTTTGAAATTGTCTTTTTTTTTTGTTGTATATTTGAATATTTTTTTGTTAAACGTTACTTTCAAACTGATACTTAACATAGACTGTGCAGATTCCAATTTTTAGAGATTAATGTTAAAAAATTACTTACTACATCTGTGGAGTTGCTTATTTAATCAGAACATATCTGCTTACCTGAGCATACTTAAGAGCCGCAGCATACAAAGTCAATGGATTGCGTAGCAGATGTCCCATGGATAGGTTGGCCATGTCTATGATGAATACGTATCCCTCTGGATTGGGTCCTGCGAGTAACTGGCTGAGATCCTGTACCATGTATCCTATTCTAAGAACTAGTTCCACATCATACAAGGATGCATCGATTGGAAACACCCTATATACAAATATTGCTGGATGCCCCTCCCTATGAGGTAGTACTCCAAATTGTCTGAAACCATTATATTATTATTAATCTACAGAATTAAAACTGAATCAAAGCTTATTTTAAAATAACTTTTGTCGTTAAGTTCTAATTTTTATCTTATCAACTATATTCTTTAGAATCGAGTAACCAAATTAAAAAAACAAAACAATTAAATTTATAAATATGTATTTTTAATATTTAAAAGTAACTTCTAGAATGCTTTGACATCTTGTTGTTTTTTAAAATTTCCTGTTTTGAACTATTTTTATTTTCCTTGAAGCTTTGCCGGTGTATTTTTGAAATTTTTAACTGTGTTTTGTTACTTATTAATTTATTTTCATGTGAGTCAAACTGTGGTAGTCAAGAAAGAAAGTCACGTCTATGATAACTGGTTTACTGACTATTATCTTGGTTACTTAATATTATTTAACAGTTATTTGAGGCATTTAGTATCATCACCAGTTCGATCACATTTTTATCAAAAAAATTTTGTTAATGTGTTTTTAAAAAAAACGGATGAATTTAAAACGGACTACAACCCACTGTTGAAGATTCTAATATAAGCGAAAATGAAGACATTTTAACTGAAAATAATAAATACCTACTACTTTTTTATCCTTAGCTTATAATAATTTTTTTATAATAATTAATAATTACTTTAATAATAATTTTTAAAAAGATGATTTTTTTCACTAAAGCATGTGTTATTATTTTCACAGTTACCTTACTTTGGGAAACTGATTTAAATTCACAGTTTAAAAAAAAAGTCTGTTATTTCAATCTATAATAATTAAATTAATTAAAATTAATTATTATTTTTAAAATGGTTTTAAATATTGCACATTGGAGAATCTCAAATATTTATTTTTCGTCTTACAAAATCATTTCATCAAAAATACTGCAAATTTATGTCATTAGTTGACTAAGCATTCAATTTCGTTATTAATTAACTAAAAATTTAAATACATTATGAACCCTGCGAATCGACTAAAATAATTCTGCTGATCTGATAACAACCTGCTTTTGACATGTCTGAAGCAAAAATTTGTATAAAATGTTCCAAAAGATGGCTATGAATTTTTAAAACGTTTTTTGGCTCTCCTGAAAAATTTTATGAATGAATAGAACTGGTTTTGATACTAAATGCCTCATTTATTTGTAACTGATATTTGGTTGAAAAATTAAAAATAACAGTAATTTTTAAGTTTGAACTAAATCAAAATCAAGGTTTAAAACTATGAATCTGTTTTAAGTGAGCACTAACTTTATGTGCTACATAATTAGCATTGTCTTTGTATGACATTAAATTTTAACAATTATTTACTGTGAACGTTAACTGAACTCAAACAATTGAGGCTCAAATTAGAATTTTCATTTACACAGATTAATTAAAAATTGGTTATTTGTTGCTTCGGTAATTTAAAGTGCTCATGTAGCTCAATGGGAACAAGAAAATGCAAATAACTTAACTTCACAATACTGACTAACTCTATTCAAATTAGATATTTAATTTTTTTTTTTCTACATTATTTCTCTAAAACTTTTGTCCTTTTTGATATTGATCTTCTAATGTATATGGAATATAATATTTATGTTTTATGAATATAACAATGGTTTAAAAATTAATATATATTTGCAACTGTTAAAATCAAGATTTTCATTACAGAAACTCTCTTAGATTTTGAAGTATTTGTAATAATATATATCTATTATGAATCTAACATGTATTTATTAATTTATTGATAATTTATATTGCTATTGTTAATAAATGTCATCACATTTTATCTCTGATGTCATTTAAAATAGGATGGTCTATGTCCCTATCCTTCCACATCCTTGGGTACTTAGTTCTTAGTGTGTAATTGATGTCAATTGTTTTCTTACTCATTTCGATAGAAAAATTACAGGCAGCTAGGAATACCAGCAGCTGCTCATCTGAAAATAAAAACTCTGTTGTTACAATGTATTACTATGTAACAATGTATTGCAATAAAATTAGTGATTATGAAAATTACTACCTGATATAGGGGGCAGGTGGGGTTGTTTTTCTAGCCATGTTCTCAATGCTTGGATATCTTCCTTCTTATAGCGTTTGTCCTTAGCTATCACGTCTTCACTCTTCACAGACCACCATTTTTTGTCAGATGTGTCTGAGGCTGGCATATTTAATCGTTGCCTGAAAGAGTATATACTGTTATGATGTAATTGATTATGTTTTCAAGAACTTTTACATAATATAGTTGGTAATAATATATTAAAGTAAACATACTGTCGGAAATTGGTCTGTCCTGTCTGCTTATTGGACAAGTAGAAAGATTTAGTTATCCTTGTGCGTGGGAACTTAGACTTTGTAAAATTTCAAAATAACATGTTTTTCTATTGATTATTCTACAAAATCGACCCTAAAATTTTCAGTGAAACTTGCCTTAATTCTTCTGCAAAAAGCTTTCTAAATATTTATTTGCTAAGTTCCTAATGTAGGACAAGCTGGGAAGTTGTGGGGAAAGGAAAAATGTATTCATTTATTGGAAAGCTTATTGAATTTCATTCATATGTTTTGTGAAAGTTTTTTATGTTCTCCTTTGCAAAACAATTCACCTTTGCTAAGTTCTTTTGTATTTCAATAACTCAACATCTTCTAGGACATTTTAGACGCTTATTTGATTATTGATTATTTATTTTCCTACATAAATAGATAATATGAGTAGTCTTTTCCTCCGAGTCACTCACCATCAAAATCCAAAAGCTCAAGGACGGACATTACTGGGGAGAGGGAGGTTCCCACAGAATACATTACCTCTATAAATAAATTAACAAATTAAATGCTTTTCAAACTGACTCATAAAAAGATTTGAATTTTAAGTTATAGTCATGCACTAAAATGCCAAGTAAGAAAACAATTCAATTGAATTGACTTAAGGAAGCATTAAAACTTAGTTAATGATTGCAGACTCGTCTTATCACATCTCTCCACCCACAAAAAAAAAAAGAAAAGAAGAAATCGACGTGAGCTAAATGATGAGGCTATTGATTTATGTTTTACTAGCTTATGCCCGCGGCTTCGCTCGCGTGGAATTTGGTTTGCCACATACGAGGGGTGATCAAAAAGTTCCAGGACTGTTGAGATTGCGCGGCAATGGAGTGTCATAGAGCAGTGCGGTTGGCAGCATTGTTTAGCGTGACTCTTCCTGAGCTCAGCTGTTTATTCAGTTTGTTGATAACCTTCTTCATTGCAAAGTTACTGCTGATTTCGTAAAAAAAAGTTTTTTGTGTTCGGCGATTTTGTGAAGGAAGAGCAACGCGTTTGCGTAAAGTTTTGTGTGAAGTTGGGTAAAATGTTTTCTGAAACTTTTCAAATGTTGCAAGTGGCTTTCGGTGATGAATGTCTGAGTCGGTCAAGGTGTCATGAGTGGTACAAAAGGTTCAAGGAAGGCCGGACATCGTGTGAAGATGATTCTCGTTCAGGGCGCCCATCAACTTCGACTGACGACGATCATGTTGCAAGATTGAACAGTCTCGTGCGTTCTAATCGTCGACTAACCATTCGTGAGATGGCTGAAGAATTGAACATTTCATTTGGTTCGTGTCAACAGATTTTAACAGAAAATTTGCAGATGAGAAGGGTGGCTGCAAAGTTTGTTCCGAGACTGTTGACTGAGCAGCAGAAAGAACACAGAGCTCAAGTTTGTCAGGAACTTCTTGAAATGGCAAATGCCAATGAAAACTTCTTAAAACAAGTCATTACTGGAGATGAAACGTGGGTTTATGGCTACGACGTGGAAACGAAGGTCTAGTCATCACAATGGAAGACAAAATCCTCCCCAACCCCCAAAAAAGCACGTCAGGTCAAATCAAACGTCAAGGTAATGCTTACTGTTTTTTTCGACTGGAAAGGTGTTGTTTACCATGAATTTCTTCCACGAGGTGAGACCATTAACCGCTTTCGTTATCTTCAAGCCCTGAGAAATTTGCGCGAGGCAATAAGGAGGAAGAGACCAGAGTTGTGGCGGAGCGGTGAGTGGGTGCTGCATCATGACAATGCGCCTGTTCATTCCGCACTGCTCATTCGCGACTACTGCACCAAAAATGGAATGACGGTCATTCCCCAGCCTCCATATTCACCTGACCTCGCCCCTGCAGACTTTTTCTTGTTTCCAACACTTAAGAGACCCATGAAGGGAAAGAGATTTGAGTCCGTAGATGACATTAAAAAAAAATCGCTGGAGCAGCTACACACCATTTCACAAGATGATTTCTCAAAGTCCTTCACACAGTGGAAACATCGTTGGGAAAAATGTATAGCTTCCCAAGGAGAGTACTTTGAAGGGGACGACGTCCAATAGCCTGTAGATTTTTTAAATAAATTAATAAAAAATCAGTCCTGGAACTTTTTGATCACCCCTCGTAAAGTTTCGTGAAAGATCATTTTAAATAAATCATTTAGTTATTTTTTTTAAATATAAGTTACTCGTACATCCAAAATTTCAGATGTCTAACTTCAAAACTGACGGATTCTATACAACCTTAAAACCCCTATTATATTAAAGGAGAAATCCTTGGAATGGAATTATCCAAATTTCTTTCTTAAACTATACAAAGAACCTATCTACAAATTTCAAGATGCTATGTTCCTGATTTGCCTTTAATTATGTACTATAACGGGGGGGGGGAGGAACATGCCCCCGTGCCCCCACATAAATCTGCCCTTGCTGTAGCCTATGATGTATAACCTATTTTTCTCAATAAGTTTCATCCAAATCCGTTCAGTAGTTTTTGCGTGAATGAGTAACAAACATAAATACAAACATTCCCATTTATAATATTAGTAGGATATCAAAACAATAGTTTCACTCATGTTCTTTCTGTTATTTTAACAAGTATGATCATGTGATTTGCCTTTAATTATGCACTATAATGGATTCTCCACAGTACATAAAAAACTGTCGGGGGGCACCTGCCCCCGTGCGCCCCTCCCCTAAATCTACGCTCGCTATAGCCTATGTGTTATTCTGAAGTATAACCTATATTACTGTATAGTTTCATCCAAATCCGTTCAGTAGTTTTTGCGAGAAAGAGAGACAAACATACAAACTTCCACATTTATAATATTAAGAAAGATAATGTCATTCTTCCGGGTTCCGATGCGCATCTATTCGGCTTGGTATTTTAAATCGGCTTTAAAATTATTTTAATTAATGAGTAATAAGCTGCATGCATGTACCTGAGGACGTCATTTTGCATCGATTAATCAATATAATTAAAATGACATTTCATGTACTTTTGGATAGTAATAACAGAAATGATTTTATTTAACCTTGAAACGTGTCCGATATTTTGCCTGAGACTATACTTAGGCTGTAACTTGTGGGAAAACCTTGAGAACTATTGTATGGGCAACTCATAGAAGGAAATCGAAGCTTATTATTTGTAAACTCGTGTACAAATCTTTCTGCGCACGCGAGCGGATGTAAGGTGGGCCTCTGGAAAATTAACTTTCGACTTCTATAGAGATTATTTTTTATATACGTCATATAATTATATTATGTCGTATTCGTTTAATTACCATAATTTAACTTTAAATTTTATTTAGTTTCAATTGCATTGTATCTCCTTTATAGGCCTAATATCTAAATATCTCTCCATTTTCCTGGGTCATGCGCTGTTTTAGGTATGATAGGATAGACATTATTTATTAGGTATTTTACAACCTCGATTTTCTATTAGAATTTTAAAAGTACTAAAAATAACTATGTAGTAAAAGTAATTATGTTATAAAAAGAGAAAATAATAAAAACTTTTAGATTTTAGAATAGAAGCATTATCAATTTTTCATTTGATATAAATAATTAATTTTAAATGTTATAAATCTTTTTTGATGACTATTCTTGGTTATTCTAAGTATGGCTCTACCTGCACAGGAAAAAAGAAGAATATTTTAGAAAAGAAATATAAATTCCCAGAAACTTTGTTCCGATTTCTAAACTATATTAAATTTCTCTCGTTATCTGAAGACCATATATGTCTTCTTGGCGCTTCCTCGAATGTTTTTTCAACCTCTAAGGTATTTTTTTTTAAGGTGATCTCATTTGACATTTTCCCCTATCTATTTGTCTTAAAAGATTTTGAAAGGAGAGATCCCTTTTGCCGAAAGGATATTAAGGGGAAGAGACAGAAAATTGCTCACCTCTAAAATAACCAGTCACAATCACTAATTCTAATTCGAAGTATATAATTGTCAGGTTTAATTTAATTTTTTAATAACTTTAAAAATTGTATCAAATTTTTATTTGTTTATTTTTTATTGAGCCCGATAAGTAGAAATGGAATCCTGACCAACCTCATAATACTTTTTTGTATTGGTTCTCAAGTTGTCATTGCTTTATTACTGAGATATCCTGTTCATCTGAAATTGGATAAGACAATACAGTTGTTTTGATAAATATATAATGCAGAATTATAGTAATCGCATTGTCCCAATTTAAAATGATATTTTAAAGAATTTTATTTTTTACCGTACAGTACCGTACAGGTTCGTATTGGTGGTAGCTTGGTCAGTAAAGAATTTGTTTTATAAGAGAATCGTTGACGTAATGACATATTTTAATGATAGTTTAAAATAAATCTGGAAGGGGCAGTTACAATGGTTGATTTGGTTCGACCTTCTTGCCTCAGGTCCAAGGCCTTTGCCTGTATATCGCGTGTCAACGGATCATGTAGGTATCATTTTATATTGTGAATTAAATATAATTTCTTTTTATTTCAATACGATAATTGAACTTATGCATATTCGATATTTGGCATGTGCGGACGATATAGGTTTGATTGGCTATTTGTTATTTTTTTCTAAAGGTTGTTTTAATTTATTTCAATGGACATATGTGGACCCTATAGAACCTGCAGACTCCTGGAGCTCGCCCGGCCTCTACAATGTGGGTACCGTTAATTGATGGAAAACCGGGCAGAGATCTTTTTCACAAGGTAAATTTCGCGTCCTGTATTTTTTAAAGTATTAAAAAATACTTATTGTAGGTAACTAACAAAGTGATGTACTTGAAAAGTATTACTATTGATAGAGAAAAAGGAAAAGGAAATGAACAATAATAAACGATAAAGAAATATGAACAACTCAAAACCGCTATTGCATTCCTGATGAACTTAAAATTTACAATGGAAATTTCATTGTAGTTGTAATCTAAATAACAGTATAACTTTTCCCATTGGCGTAACTAGAGTTGACTCATGAAGGGGGTTAACCCACACCAGTCAACCACTCCCACATATTACTCCCTTCAAAAAAGATGTCTCGTAATATCGGTATAATATATATTATACTATAAAAATCATGCAGCTTCAAATTAAATAAATAGATTATAATTTTTATAAATGTTATTTTGGAAGTTATAAATGTTATTTTCATTATAAATGTTATTTTTGGAAGGACAATCAAGAAATAGCTTTTAAATACAAGTAACCCTATTTATTGGTTACAATAACTTACTATAGTTAATTGCATATGGAACTTTCTAGACCCATCCAGACTTTACTTCTAGATTATAAGAATTGTCTAAACTGTTCTTCTCACATTTGCGATCTTATTATTGCCACTAGATGCCACTATTGCCGATATAATAATATAATTAATTGTAAATAAACAGTATTAAGTTTTGGTTTGTCATTTTTGTGTACCTTTTATTCATTAAAATAACTGTGTTAGCTCTTTCTTTGTTGTGTTTTTGGCATTGTTGACCTTTACTTCTATAATCCCACAATAATAACTTTGAAAAAGTAAAATCCTTCAAATTTTTATTTCTTTTAAATTGTTACAATTTTTTTTAAATTTCTTCTAAGCAATGGGGGTTACACCCCCAATAACTCCCCTCCCCCTCGTTACGTCTATGACTTTTCCTATAAAATCGCTAGGTGAATGGAGCCTAATATGATTGTTATTGTTTCCTCTACACTGAATTTGTATTATTCTTTTTTGTTTACTATTTTTATTAATGAACTTTTTAAATAAAATAAGAAAAATCAGTCTACGGAAATTCGGTTTGTTTCAAAAAGACAGAGTTCGGCAAGAGTTTTCACGAGATGAAAAGATTCACTGGATGATGAGATTGATTTGTTCTCTCGCCCTCCTTACTGCATTTCAAACTTGTCACATTTAGGCTATCATCTGTTCGAGCTAGCTAGGAACAAATCAAAATGTTTCGAATTGCAGAGTTCTTTCAATCAAAACCAAACTATAATGAACAAATCTGATAGATAGGCACATTTTTTCAGAAACCATATGCCCTGAACATAACAAGAATAATTTCAGAATTAGAAATACCAAAAGTTGAGTTCTCAAAAAGGCGCTTTTCTTACACCAACTCAATTTAAATTATTTTTTTCAACTCTAGAACTCAATATGAAGTTGTTGGGGGCTGTAAAGGTGTACGAAGCTTTTAAAACATATCCAGGGCTTCCAATTATAGGGCCATTCAGTTCTGACTAGAAAACAAACATAACCAACCGTACAAGCTCTGGGAATGCCCAAATATACTCGACATATTTGTATATATATTTACAAATAGTATGGATACCCTTTATCCCTAATGAAGTTCGATAATAAACTGCTATAGCTCGTTATTTTCAGAGAAAATACGGCTGCAAGTGATTGATCAGTTGTTTCCTATCGAATATTCGCAATTGCAAACATAATATTATTGGTTTGTCTCATGATGCTAAAGGAAATTTTTATTGAAAATGTTGATTTATGAGACGAAAAAATAATTATGGCTTGAAATGAACTGAATAAATTAGATATTTTCCGAATTTCTATTAGTCAAAAATATTTATTTATGGGAAATAGGTTTATTGACTTTAAATAAAAAAATCGTCAATATTATAAATATGAAATTATTTAGAACTTATCAAAACTCTTACGGCGTAATCATTATCATATTTTTTATTATTAAAATTGCTATAAGTTTGGTTATTATCCGTTAGTAGCAAATAAATACAAAAGAGATAAAGTTTATTAAAGATACCGGACACTAAGAGACTTACTGAGTTTCTGGTGCTGGACGGCCGACCGCTGGCTACTACCACTGCCACTCATATCTCCACTGTAGTATAGCTCGTCTTCCCCTCTCTCCCATGTTCCTCCATAATTAAACTGTACCTCTCTCTCCCTCTGTCCACTAATTAATTGGTATACTATCTTGACAGGTAAATATAAATCTTCTCCTCTCTCTTATCCACTATATTTAGCGTCACAATGAATCAGATCTTGGGAAGTCGGATTTTTTCAGAGGCTTATACATGTTAAAGACAAAGACATCTATTAGCGCTAAAATCAAAGCTTCTCGAAGAATTGGTCGATAATAACCTGTACAGTAATCGTAGATTTCACGATATTGGCCAAAATGAATTGACTAGAAATTCTTATATCTGATGTTCCCGGAACACACACGCGCGCGCACACACATACATATATTGTTTCCTATGTTTCCTACTGGGTGGCATTACAAAAACAAATATGTTTTTACACAAAAAGCAATGTTTGGTTTGAATAAAATTATTAGATTATATTACTATTTATCAAAGTTATTGTTTCCTTATTTTTGTAGATTATGTTATTACTTATTATTGTTTTTATTTCCTTATTATTTTCGATTTTATTTGTACTGTCGATAGAATAAATTTCATCAATTAATTAATATTTTCTATTCTTTATTTTCATTATCATATTCCATATTACTTGCTCCTAAATTGTTGATAGGTTTATAGTGTCATGTCCTAATAAAATATCGAACCTGGAACTGAATAGAACAACGAGGAATTTAACTTTTTTATCGATTCCGATCAGGGTTTTTAGATCGAGTATTGCACTTCGGTTACCTTCAACTATTCCTGCCGGGATTTACGTAATAAAGCTCTCCTGGTTTAATATACTTGGGTTAATAAAATTTTTAATCGAGCCGGTGTCTATCAACCATTTGTTTCGTTGATTGTCTACCATTTGCAGCAGAGAATCGCCATAATTTATAGAATGCTCATTTAAGGTGGTTTCTTGTTTTTCGAACCTATCTAAAAAATTATATTGGAATACCTGAAAGAGTATTTAATGATAATGTTGTTCTAATTTTTCTAATTCTTATTGATGATAATTGTTGACCTATGATAATTTATGTTGAAGAAATTGGTCCGGGTAGAGGTCACTGAATGAAATTCTCAAGTAATTTCAGAAGATATTTATTGATAGCCAACGTTTCGACCTACGCTGTAGGTCTTCTTCAGGGCTATATGCAAAATACAGACAATTTAAGAAAACGGTACGAATATATTAAAACATTTTAAATATAGATAAACTAAAAGAAGGTGAATACAGGCAAAAAAAAAATTGATAAAGCTGTACAGTAAAGTAATTATGAAGGTTAAAATGTAGAAAATAATAATAAAACATGAAGAAAATAATAATAAAACAGAAAGTGTTGACATTTAAAAAATTAAGGTATTACAGATAAAAAATAAAAACTGAATATACAATAGGAATGTGAAATGATATGGGTAAATTAGAAAGTGATAAGAATTACGCACTAAAATTATAGGTAATAAAAAAGAAGAAATAAAAATTGTAAAATTATAAAAATCTAGAAACTAATTATATAAAATAAAATTTAAAATAAAAATTATTTTAGAAAATACAGTATTAATATTGATAGGTAGAAAATACTTTATACTAGTGTAAAGAATATTAATTGCATAAGAGAATGTAAGAAGACAGTTTATAAAAGTGTAAAATATCAATTGTATAAACGTAGGTATGTTTTAAGTAAAGTAAGTGATAATACAATCAGGCTATATTGGACTAATTAACATGCTAATAACAGGCTATATTGGAATTATGATATATATATTGATGAATATTTAGGGTGGTATATAGATAACTAAACAAATAAACGCCTTACAGTAATAGTGAGCTTGGAAGTAGTGATAATAACGGTTAATTGAGTATAGTACTGTTTTAGGTTATGAGGGAAAGAAATTAAAATGAAATGGAGGAGGGAGGGTGAGTAAATAGTGCAAAACATAAGTTACCTGCGGGGGTGGGACGGGGGGGTGGGTCCTCTCTGGCTATGAAACACTGATTGATATAATTGAGAAGGAAGGATGGTCCCCCACCCTTACTAAGTGTAAAAAAAAAAATTTCTCAGAATATAAAAGCCGTTACAATGGCTATAAGTAACGTATAAAGGGAAAGAAGCAAATAGTGTAGAAGCCTCATATAAAGACTTGAAAATCCATACACATACACATACTCGTGTGTGTATATATATATATATATATATATATATATATTATATATATATATATATATATATATATATATATATATATATTCATTCACACACACACGCATACACACACACACACACACACACAGACATATACGCACAAAAGACAACAGATGTAGATACACGCACAAAACATACATACTTATACACATACATATAATATTGGCACGCTGGAAGGGGGGGGGGAGGAGAAAGGAAGCGGGGGTGGTTAGTTATTTTGTATTAGGTCTAGTATGTGTCTGTAAACTATTGATAGGTTATTTTTGTCAGTCTTTATGTTTAACGGATTTTTTTCGAGGTTAATATATAATGATTCTGTAATTAGTCTTTTGGCATAATTAGGAACCGTGGCGAGAACAGAGGATTGGTCAAAGTTAAAGGTGTGGTTAAGGGTTAAGGCATGCTCAGATAATTTGGAAGCAGATATGTTTCGGGTAGATATAGAGGTCTTATGTTGTGATAGTCGTCTGTAAAAGTGGTTTTTTGTTTCCCCAATGTAGGAGGAGGTACAGTTTGGGGCAGAGCAGGGGATCCGGTACACAATGTTGGAGAGATTTTTTATGGGGATCGGGTCTTTTAAATATGTGAATAGTTGGGATAATTTGTGATATGGCTTAAAACCAAGGCGAAGGTTGGGATAGGTAAGATTTAAGATTTTTTGGATATTGTCAGACAGACCAGGAATATAAGGAAAAGATCGGTATATGAAGGAACTGGGGTTCGGTACTGTTGGGTACGGGGAGGGGTAAATTACATTACTAGGGTGTTTAAGGGGGTCTAGTAGTTTATTGGTAATGTGGGCTGGGAAGTTATTAGAGAATAGTATGTTTTGGATTCGTAGGATGTTGGTTGGTCGAAATTGGGTGTCTGATAGGGATAAACACCGGTGAATGAGGTTTTTTGCTGTATTGATCTTCTGGTGGTAAGGGTGCTGTGAGAAAAAATTGAGGAGTCTGCCGGTATATGTGGGTTTGGTGTACCAATCAAAGGACAAGGAGCTATCATTATTTCTTATAATGAGGAGGTCAAGAAAGGGGAGGGTGTGATTTCTACATTTTAACCTTCATGATTACTTTACTGTACACCTTTATCAATTTTTTTTTTTTTGCCTGTATTCACCTTCTTTTAGTTTATCTATATTTAAAATGTTTTAATATATTCGTACTGTTTTCTTAAATTGTCTATATTTAAGGTCGAAACGTTGGCTATCAATAAATATCTTCTGAAATTAGTTGAGAATTTCATTCAGTGACTTTTCTAATTCTTCTTTTAATTGTTTAATTTCTTTATCTTTTTCTAATTTTTCTTTTAATTGTTTAATTTCTTTATCTTTATCGTTTTCCGTATAATGTAATAAACTCTGTTACTAACGGTTCTCATGGATACGGTTTGATTCATGTTAGATACGGTTTGATTGTTTTGTTGCCGACCTTGAAAAAATCAGTCCTGATCATGAGGATGCCATTGTTGATTATGCGTATCGTTTTCATTTCGATGGTATTGTGGTTCTTGATTATAATTGTGATCTTGATTATAATACGGTTTTTTGATTCAAATTGTAATCTTAATTGTAATACGGTTTTTGATGATAACTGCAATTTTGATTGTAATAGGGTTTTTGATAATTTCTAGGTTGTTGAAACTTATATTGATTATTTTGAGGAATTTTTTTATTTTTATAATTTGGATTTTGGTTTTGGTGAATTTTCTCTGGCTTCCGTGAATTTTGTCCATGTAATCATTGAACTATGTTCATCAAAGTCTTCTAGCGTTTCAAATTTTACTTGATATATGAAATCCGTTAATTCCGTGTGAAATTGGTGCACAGTATGGTTGGCTTATTTGCTATCATATCTTTTCATTTCTCCGATTTTATCTATTATTTCATCATCTGCGTAAGTTCTTGCGTAGAGACTGCATCTCATTTTATTTAGTCTTGAAATATAATCTAGCGGAAATTATAATTACCAATCATGTGTGTCTTCGATGAACAAATCTTCTTCAGCAAGCTCTCAAAATAACTATTATAATAACGTTGAAGTGGAATCCCTGATGACATCTATTGAAATAGACCTGTACTCTTGTAGACGCGAAGATCTGCTGCTGTCCTATTGGCACGCTGCTCTGAAACTTCTCAGTCAACAAGCGGGCGTTACTTTTCTAACTCTTTTACACTAGTTTTACACTAGATTTAGAACTCCCGTGAATTTACCTTAATACAGTCAGGGTCCCTGTTCGGGCGCCGGTTATGTATTTTGAAAGAGAGTTTACTTTTTTAAGTGCAGACCGGCATAGTGACCGGAACTTAACTGAGAATCGACTGCAATTAGTGTATTGTAGGAAGCCTTCATATACTCGCTAAAAGATAAATATTTTAATAATTATAAGGACAGAGTGCAATATGATAAGGCTATACTTTATAACTCTAGCGTAAATATAAACAAATTAATAATAATAAGACAGAGTACAATAGTAAACTCATAATCCTATGCCTATGCCTCATCATAACTGTCGTGTAAAATCCCATCACACCTATTTCATCCTCTCTAATACAACCGATTCCAAATACAAATCGAAAATACTCCGTCAACTATCGCCCACAGTATCAGGTAACCTTTGTTCACTTCCAGTCACTCCTGACGATCTTAATAACCACTTCGTATCCTATACCTCTCCTAAACCCTGATCCGCTGCAGATATTGATCATATAAACTTAAACCGTGACAACTTCTTTTTCTTCCATTTAACATATGACGAACTATTATACACCATTCTGAAAGATAATAAAGGGAAAACCTGACGGTAGAGTGGCAATTCGACCACACCACTTCCTTCCAAAACCGTTGGTTTAGAAACAGTACGGTTCCTACCATGATCTGAATTCATTATCCTTTATGGGTTGTAGTTGTACAAGTTTTTTTTTATGTATACTCAAACTTAGACGCGGATCCTACTCTACAGGTTAGCCTATCTTCCGCGTTTTCGAAACAACAGAGGCATTGTAAAATAATCTTTTGGCACAAAAAGTTATTTACTTATTCACTAAAATATATAATAATAATAAATTCTTTATTTATTCTGGGGCAAGTCCCTTTAGAATAACACTACAGGTTTCTATTATAATAAAGGGTATTATTATGTCTCAGAGTATATTAATACAGGGCATTATTATGTCATATTAAATGAGAAAGAATTAATGAGAAAAAAAAAGTTGTAATTACCTACAGTAATAACATTTAAAAAAGAAAAAGAAAACAGAGTATAAGAAATAAAAAATAACAGAAATAAGATTTCAATAATTACATAGAGAGAAACAATAGATAATTACATATGTATGCAAATTACAAAGTCAAGTAGAAACTAAGAAAGCAGAAATATAAAACAAAAATATGAAAAATATCAACTAATATCACTTGTTTTTAAAAATATCTAACTGGATGAATGAAGCGTCAACAATATAAATATATAAACAACTAGCTGACCTGGCCACGCGTTGCTGTGGCTGTTGTAATAGTTTTAAAAATATATTAAGTTAAAATTTGAATTTTAAAGAAACAATGAATGAATGAATTAAATAGTTTTTTGATTTTACATTTTATTCATCTTATATCTTTTTTTTTTTTTTAAATTTATTTATTGATATCCACAACTGTATTACAATAATACAACAAGTAAATAGGCTAAGTGATATATAATAACATGATAATGACAAGTAGAGAAACTACCCACTGGTAGTACTCAAATCAAAGTTCAAGTAAGGAGGTCACGTGGCCATCTTCTTTTCAGACGCCTCGGAGGATTATCGGGAATTGAAGAGGAAGCTAGGTTTGAAACTAGAGGGTTTGAGTGGTAATGAAGTTTGTTATGAAAGGATAGATACCTGGTTCGGGCCAAATCAGTAACAAAAGGGACATTAAGGTCGTTATGGATGAGTTTATTCTTAACAAAATAAGGAGCATTGATGATTTTACGAAGGATTTTGGAGTGTAAGGATTGGATACGAGAGGAATTCGATGGCTTAGTGGAGCTCCAAAGCTCTACTCCGTAAGTCCAAATAGGTCGTATGATGGTCATGTAGATGAGTCTTTTGTAGTTAATTGGGAGCTTAGAGCGTTTGTCTAGTAAGTGTTGAAGTAGCCTGAAACGTCGTGCGGTTTCTTGTCTTTTCAGCCTTGTATGAGGATTCCAGGTTAATCGTTTGTCAAGGTGCAACCCTAAGTATCGGATCTGTTCTACAGTCACCAGAGGGATATTATTAAAGGATACTGTAGGGCAGGAAGTCATTGGTTTACGACGTAAGGTAAAAGTGATTTGATGCGATTTTTGAGAATTTATTTTAATTCCCCAGTTTTGACACCATTCTTCAAGATCAGTGATATGGGATTGGAGGCTTTGGGATGCAATAACTGGATTGGTGTTGACTGATAATACACATGTATCATCAGCATACGTGGTAAGGATAGTATTAGGATGAGTTGGGATGTCAGCTGTATAAACTGTATATAGGATTGGACCAAGGATACTACCTTGAGTCATCTTATATCTAAGTACAGAATATAATACATAAATAATATATATTCTTTAATTAGGAGATCAAAGGTTGACTTATTATTAAATGACTATGGAGGATATGGTTCCCTCTGAATTGGAAAAAAAATTTTAAATGGAATTAAACAACTTATGTGAGATGAATGACTTATGGTCAAATTGTTAACCATATAATAAGTATAAAAAAAATGAAACAATTAAAGTAGAAGATTGAGAATGGCCTTGGCCGAAACGTTTCTCGAAAATAAAGAATACAATTTTTTTTACTGGAAATAGGTTTTTTGTTCTCCTAATTAAAGAATATATTATATGATTGAGTCCAGTTAAAATTTATAAAAAAATGATAAATAATATACTGTTACGGCCGCACAAAGGAAGGCGGAAGCGGGGGATTAGCGGCTTAAGTCCGTCAACGGGAGACGTTAAAATAGGATTAGGACCGTTCTAGATCGTCTCGTTTTGTCGGAAAAGGATTAAGAATATTCCAGAATTGTCTGGCCCCTCCGTGTTCTAGAATGTTCGGCCTTGCCTACTTAAATACTTCCTTCACCTCGAGCCAGTCAGTCTTAGTCTGAGAGTAGACCAGAGAAGACCTGTAATAAGTGAGTGTCAGTGTGATAAACTAGTCAGTGTTGAACCGGCCTGTGTAATAAGAGTATCAGTGAACTGTAACCGTCTCGCGAGTGTAATAAACTGTTTCTGCTTGTTACTGTGTGTCAGTTTGTGATACTTGGAGAATCTTACGGTCGGTGGACTAGTGAACTGTAAGTGTTAATTATTAGTTATAAATTGTAGTGTAATATATTCATAGAAACTATTGTAACTAGTTAAGCTATCTAGAATTAGTAATATCTTATATTATTATTGTAATAATTAAATAGGAGTTAGGCCTAGGTTTTAATAAATCTTTAGAATATTGTCATTATAAATTTATATTAGTTTAATTGCTTAATTGTTAATAATTTACTTATATCCTCTTTATCATTTTTGTTAATAAATATTAGTATCTTTAATTAAGGCATTGTTTAATTCATTTTAATACCCAGTAGCCCGTAACAATATATATATATATATATATATATATATATATATATATATACACAAAATCTATAATATAACAGAAGGTTTTTAAACAAATCAGAAACTGTTTACTAGAATACGCTGTTTAGGAATTATAGGTGAAGTCCAAAAAGGGCGAATTTTTTTACCTCTTCCATTTGACAGACAAGAGCAAGTTGACTTTATATAGATATGACTAAATAATTTGTTCAGATATCGCCTTGTCTTTCGGATTAGGAGAAGTCAAGATATTTTATGTTAGAGTTGGTCGGTGCCATAGCCATATATATCCTCACTTTCCCTCCGTCAGGTTCTCAATAATTGATAGTAAATACTGACATTTGTTTCTCATATGGTAGAAGTCCTATTAAGTGAAATACATTAAAACTATAGTTAATAGTGAAACAATAGAAAAAAAATCTTAATTCCATTAGCTGGCTGTTTTCCTGAGCGGAATCAAATATTTATCTTGCGCCATTTGCGTAGTTTTTAATGAACCCATCTTCTATTACATCTTCAATGACTCACAAAAATACCTTAACAATACAAAATTTCTTACTGATAAAATATAAACATTAGATTAATGAATGAGGTATGTCATGGTTGATTTTTAATTATGGCTAATAATATTTTTTTAAATTATAATTATTTATTTCAATTTAATTGAGCGCTAATCTGTGCACAATATTTTTTTTTTAATTTGTCCTTTGCTAATACAAATAGATTAGATGGTTTACTAATACGTGAGTATGCAACATTTAATTGTCCATGGGAAAAACATGGATGTTCTCGGTCCCAACCGCAAATGGACATTGTCTGGCCTTGAGACTTAATGATGGTCATAACAAATGCCAAGCTTTTATCAAATTGAACTATTTTGAACGGTATTGTGGGTTCTGATGGTATCATTTCAATACGTGGCTACAGGTCGACTTCTCCTTTAAAGATTCCAGTCAACGTTGCTACTTCAATAACAATCCGATGATATTTTTTATGACTAAACATGTAAGATTCCATAATTGGTGGATTCAAATTACACATAATCAATAATAATGGCCGACACATATCACTTAGTGGTATGAAAAATAGTTTATATCCTAGAGGAGTTTTGTTACAAACACTGAGGCACGACAATTTTATATATTAGATAGAGCTAACTTCCGGTTAATTATCATATGATTGGAACTTAACTCAGGACCTGTTAGATCTACAGAGTTGCATTTGGGCTCAAATTGTAGCAATTTTATCTTCTTTAAAAATGGTTATTCATGTTTTCCCTAAAACGCACCAATTAGGAGACACATGCCAATAAGTAAAATAACTCCGAAAATTTCCAAGTTTTTCGGCCACCAAAAGTATTTCCATCCGTTTTTTGCGGTTGCGAACTTGGATTTACACTATTCAGACATGCCCTTACAACATATCAAACATGTAGCATCATCAAGCGTCACTGCTACGATTGTCGGAATCACTGGAGGTCCCGAGCTTGTACGATGTCAGGTACTCGTTAAAAATCCCTATCCTAATTAAAACTGGATAGGCAAAATTTAAAGCTCCGACTGTAGCATCGTCCGATTAGCCATAGCAGCATAAAGTGGACGTTAAATGAACATATGAACTAATATCGGGTGATAACGGGATCCCAAAGATGAAACGAACGAAGCAATTGATCAACCGTTTTAGTTTTGCATCGAGATCTTCAGTGACACCTCCATATACTGTAATAGTTCAAATGAGGGAAAATTAATGAAGTAGCTAGATGTCTACAGGTTTCAACTGGTAACAGGTGACTCAGGCGCTTTAAGATGAAAAAGGTACGACGAGAGATTTCAGAGATATGGTTTTTCCAGGAGATGGTTTGGTCAAAAATAGTTCCAAGATTTTTGACGGTTGGGTAGAAATTGATGGGATTATTATTTGTAAGGAGAATTGGATTATGGGGAATAGTTTTAAGGAAGTAGTTCAATCCTATTATTATTGCCTTGGTTTTCTCCACATTCAACTTCAACTTACTATTTATGGCCCACTGATTTATTCGATTCAAATCACTTTGTTTGAGTTTTTCCGTGGCTAGTAATAGGTCGGAAGGGGGAAATAACTATATTTGAAGATCATCAGCGTAGACATTAATCTGGGAGTGTTGGATGAGAGGTGGAAGGTCGTTTATGTAAATGGCAAATATGGTGGCGGATAGTGATGAACCCTGCGGGACACCACCGGCAGAGGAAGGGTTATGGAAGGAGGTTAACCTGGGACCAGAATATGTTGGGAGCGATCTGAGGGGAATATATGGAATTATACTTGTCTAACTCACGGAATTTAAAAATAATGACAATCTGAAATACGTTTCAATCAAAATTTTTGTAACTATAACGATCTAATGACTCAAACCCGACGTCCCTGAGTCCGGTAATAATACCGACTTTCGGAGGCATTGGGTACTATTACTAAGGCTGAGAAGGAATTGCACGAGCGATCCCTGGGCTGACAATACAATTATGCTTAATGCCTGTCTCATTTCATCTTTAGTTGTATATGATTCGTGTATATTTAATTATATTAACTGTGCTATCAAAATTATTAACTTTCATTGTAACATTTTCAATATTTCAATATTGTTTACAACTCGAGAAAAACTTCCTTTTCTTCAGAACAGTTTTTCACTTAACTATTTTTATATATTTCTATCTTATCTTTAGTAACTATTTACACAAATATGCTGACTTTAATGCATTGTTTTACTTATAAAAAATCACTTATTAATTTTCTATCAAACTAAATTGTCATTTCTACAAGTCTATGTCGTTGACTAACTTATTACCTTATTATCCTGTCATGTAAGTTCGATTTTATCAGTCACTAATTAAATTAAGAGAGTATCCTAAGTTATCGATAAGCACTTATAAATAATCAGCAACAGCCTATGTATTTGAGCCTATGGATTATACGATGGATAATCCCTCAATCGGGTAGATTTTATTTTTTTTTTTATTGTTTTTGTGTAGAATTAGAAGTGATATTAGAATTGGAGATCTGTTTGCGCACTAGCCAAAAACCATGTTTGTTTTTTGGACTCTAGCACAAAGATTGCTTTAATAAATGTTGATGAAACTCGTCTAAGTTCTATCCTCAGATTAAAACCCCAATTATTACTAAAAATAATGTAATATGTAATTTTAATATAAATATATAATTCTGAATTAAAATATTCATGTATTATGTAAACCAACCCCTTCAATAAAAAAAGGTGTCAATGATTACATGAACATGATAATGATAATCACTCACTTTTCATTCAATCTGTTAGTAAAAAATTGAACGAGGGAATGTATTAATCACCCATGGGGGCCCTCGAAACCATCAACCTTCCACTTTTTCCAATTTGAATAATCCTCATTGGCCGTCTTTAAATGTTTCCATTGCTATCTTTGTATTATTCAATTAACTTTTTGTATGGACAATTGTTAATTTTAATTATTTGTTTAATTTAAAACTTGAACTAATGCAAAAAACTGTTTATGTTGTTTGTATAGCGCTTTAATTAAAGTTAAGTTGATACGGCTCCTCTTCTCTGCCCTTCTTCCATTCGGTACCATTCAGTTAGGTCTTCCACTTTCCCTTTGAATTCACCTAAGGCATTATCATAAATTTTATATTAAATTATAAGCATTGAATAATCAATGTGATACGCGCGCCTTGAGCTCTAATTACCAAAATATAATCTTATAAATTTTGTTTGTTTATTACATGCTATTGAATGTCTAAGTTATTATATATACTCATTTATTGATTGTCGTTGATTATTTTTTAAAAAATTGTATATATTTTTATTTTGAAGAGGAAAGATTATGTCTTGGCCGGGATTCGAACCCGGGTCGTCCGCGTCTCTAGCCGCTCATCCAAGCCAGACAAATCCATTCTCTTCACCGATTCCATATCTCCGTGTTTTCGCAATTTTTGCGAGGTATACACGGGCAAGAATGTTCATTGAACATTACTTTAATCGGGATTTCGTTGATTTACGTCAATTTTATATTTATAATTGAGCCGTTCAGCTGCCAAATGGGATATGTCCATCTTTTTCCCATTTGTGTTTTATCATGCCAAACGGAACGTAAGGTCATATTCTTTCAGTTGACAAACGGGTCAAGTCCTAGTTTGCTCGAACGCCACTAGATCGCATAGTTTGTTTTGGCAACAGCCTTGTTCTGTAAAGTTTTCAGTTGCCAATGGAGTCATGTCCACTGAAGGTTTCGCGCGTGTTGTCAACTGTTATCGTGAACTGTTATCATTGATATTAGGCGGTGTATTGTTTATGTTTGTGTTGGTGACCTAGTTACGACGATGGAAGGTGAATGCTCCCATTACTGTGAAAGTGAAAACTCCGATTTTTCGGAGTTGGATCCCAGTTATTCGCCATCGTTTTCGTTGGGAGATTCTTCATCCTCTGACGATGAGGCTGATAGCGTTCCGGTTCGTGCTTTCCAAACAACACAAGCAGCCTTATCTCCTTCTGTTGATGTCAACACACAGTCAGAATCAGCTCAACTTTTGAACATTGAAGAGCCAGCGGGTCAAGATGGAGAAGTCATTCAATGAGGAAGGAAGAGATCCCGTAATCCTGAGAAATGGTCACGACAAAAGAACAGCAAACTTAGAGCCAGAGGATCTAGTTACATCAATCGAGTAGGTAGAACCGTTGACGCGAAAGTGTTCTTGAACCGTAACTGTGAATGTAGGCGCCAGTGTTTTTCAAATCTGTTTTCCAAGGACTAATTGCGCCAGGGACCGTGAATCTGCTTTCCACTCATTTTATGCTCTGGGTGATCGCGTGAAACAGGATGTTTACCTGCATGGATTGATACGATCAAAACCTATTGAGAGACGTCGGGCTAGAGGAAGCCCCCAAAAAAGTAAACAGCATTCGCTCGATTACGTTGTTCGCTCAAACGGTCAAGACATACAGGTATGTAAGCAGTATTTCAAGGATACTTTCTTAATCAGTAATGGAAGGATCGAACGTATTAAAAAGAAAAATACTCCAGCTTTCGGCGGTCAGTTTTGTACTCAAAGAACCAAGACTAAAGTCGATACAACCAAAGTTGAGGAGCACATACAGTCCTTCCCAGCTTACCAGAGCCACTCACTATACGAGGGCGCAGAATCCTCAAAGAAAATATCTTCATCCGGATTTGACGATTAAAAAAATGTACACAATGTTTGTGGAAAAATGTGAAAACGACTGGAAAGTACAGCCTGTTAAACTGAAGATGTATTACTCAGTTTTTTCTGGCAAGTTCAATCTTCATTTTAAACATCCCTTGAAGGATACGTGTACTCATTGTGATGAAGCATGTACTGCTGCGAACAACCCTTTGATTTCTGAGGAAGAACGACGATCTGTGAGTGTTGCCCATGAACTTCATCTATGAAGAGCTGATCAAGCGAGGGAATCGTTACGAGCTGACCGAGCGAAGGCGAATGAGAGTTATTATGTTTTTGCATTCGACCTGCAAAGAGCTCTCCCATTTCCCAAACTGTCTACCTCCATTGCTTATTATAAGCGCAACATGTACGTGTATAATTTAGGTATCCACAGTTTCAATGGTGCTACACTTGACACATGTATGCATGGAGTGAAGTTGCAGGATCAAGGGGATCCCAAGAGATATCAGGTTGTATTAAAAAACATCTTGAGATGGAAGCAAAGGATTTCAAGCATGTTACCATGTATGCTGATTCCTGCGGGGGCCAGAACCGCAATATTACCTTGATTAAACTGCTTCAGCTGGACACAACAAAAATAGAGATGATCGATGTGAAATTCATGGTTTCAGGAAACAGCTACCTACCAAATGATGCTGATTTTGGGGTAATTGAAACATTCGCCAAAAAAGAGTCCTTGATCTACGATCCACATCATTGAAAACTGTCGTCCAAGCTCGAAAAAGTATATACTAACAAGAATGACAAGGAGAGATTTCCTGAGCACACTACCATTGGAAAAAGCAATAGTGAACAGAAAAAAATCATCCAACACTGATTCACCTGCCAACTGGCTGCAAATGCGATGGATCAGGTTAAAGAAAACAGACCCGAATACAATTTTCTTCAAGGAAAGCTTAAATGAAGAGCTACCTTTCAAGGAAGTAACTGTTGGAAGGCGTGCGAGAGGAAAAGGAAAAAAGGAAATTCCTTTACAATTGGGAAACATAGATCAGCACCTCCTTTATGAAGAGGGCCGTCATGTTACCTTAGCAAAAAAAAAAAGATATGCTGAGCCTGATCAGGTATATTCCTCCTGATAAACATTGATTTTTTAACCGCTTGGTTTGTACTCCCAGAAGACACAGCAATCCTCAGCATGATGGGAGTGATGGGGATAATGATGAGGACAACGACGAAATCTTTTACATCGAACAATGACGAGGGTTGATTTCAACATTCCGGTTAGAGAGTTGCTCAATTACTTTTTCAAGTACCTACCTATTTACCCAAGACGTACCAAATCGCAATATTGGTTGTGATCATGTTTAAAAATAATGCGTTAAAGTTTTCATACTTTATTATTCAAAACTTATTCAACTTGTTAAAATAAAATAATCAAAAAATGTATAGAAGTGTTTTTTTTATGAACCTTAAAATTTTTGAATAGGTATGTACCTAACAATATTTACTACAATAATAAAGTAAGTAATCATGCTTGAAAAAAGTTTCTAGGCGACTCATTTTCAAATTTCGAGACATGTTCCAGATTTGGAAGAAAAAAATATGGATTATTTTCATTTGACAAACGAGTCATGTCCACCAAAAAGTAGGTTTTTGAAAGATTTTTTGGTTTTTAGATTCACCAATGGTCGTTTTGAGGTAAGTTACTACTGGAATTATATTTTAGTGAGTATTTGATCAAAGATAAATGATCGATTTTATCTAGTTTTTATTTGTTACAAAACTACAGCAGCCAGCGCAAATACTCCGTTTCTGTAAAATTTGAAAAAATGGACATATCCCAATTGGCAGCTGAACGGCTCAATTTATAAACTCTGTGGCATCGTCCGATTAGCCATAGCAGCATATAGTAACGTTGTTAAATGAATAAACAAGGGGATAAGCAAGGATTTAACTGGTGCATAAGCAAGTTCTTAAAATAATTAAAGTATTGATTGTTCACGATTCCGCCTTTGGTCATGCCACGTTTTGAGTATCAGTTATAAATATATGTGATGTGTGCGTTTTTTTTTATAATGAACAGAGCTGTTTATAAAATCCCTCCCCCGCCCCAATCAGGAAAAATATGAAACATTGTACAAAAATATATTTACACGATCCCTATCTCAGCCAAGGCCGTAGCCTGGAAAATCTTTCGGGGGGGGGGTCAGGTCAGGATCGAGGATTTTAATATGTAACATTATTTATGTAAATTTTTAAAATTTCGATAAATTTGCCCATATAAAATATTATTGGATGATGAATGATTTAAATGCAATACGTAACAACAACACTACTTCAATTCTTGATTTTTGATACGATTTTTAATTATTGTGAAGTTGTTGGAGGTCATTTTCAAGCAAATATAAATATAAGTATGCTTGTTGCAATGCACAATGATGTAAAATGTGTTGGATCTTCTGTTGTGTGTGTTGTTTTTAATTTAATTTGCACTTTTTTAGCCTAGTATTAATTTTTAATACTAACTAAATTTCGGGATATCGGGGGGGAGGGTGACCCCCTAACCCCCTCCCCCCTTGGATACGGCCTTGATTGGGCACTATTTACTTAGAAATTCTTACGACAGCTATTAGGTTCTGTGAGCTTGTATCTCTGCTGGAATAAAAATTTCAGTTAGTGCGTATAGTAAGTAATGTTCATGTTTGTTGAAGTGGTCTATTTGTTAATGATGCTATGCTTCAAGATTTACAAAAGGCGTCGCTAGTTGCTTAGTAAATTTGTATACATTTTTATAATTTTTTCTTCTGATTTTTAGAAAGACGCTATCCACTTGCGCTCCCCGTCGTACAACAGTAAAACTTCGAAATATATCAACGATATGACAACAAAACCTCGAAACTTTCTATCAAATTTGTCAATGACAATTACCTTATTTTTATAGCAGTTCACAGCACGCGCTGGAGTGAGTAACATCGTCTCTGTGATACTTTTTTTTTTATACCTATTAACTTTATCGTACATTCACGGCTTTTTACATAGTCATAGTATGTGTACCAGTGAAGTAAAATGTGAAGTTTCGTAGCTAATTACGGACTTATAACGTGACTATATTAATTATAAAATTAAGTGTTTTAAGAGACAGGAGTTGCTTATCTTTGTGCTCGTCGCGGCAGGTTCATCCTCACCCAGTATAAGGTAAGACTGACCTTATCAGTGCTGCCTCTGGCACCGAATGAGGCTGAACTGTGCCGTATTCAGATCAGATCTCATACGAACTCTTTATTTTTATATAGTTCCCTTTCCTCTCTGTCCTACCTTTCTTTTCCTTACTACTATCTGCTCCAGTGACATTATAATCCAAAATGAAGTTTTACCACCAAGTATTATCCAGTAAATCAGATAAAAAAGGAAATACAAAGAGAAGTCGATCCCTAGAATCAACTACGAGAAATAGCCCTAGTAAACCTAAACCTAATAGAAGGCGTAAAGCCGACACACCTCCTACTACTCCGAATGATAATAAGGAACCCAAGGCAGGACCGACGAATGAAAATACCCAACCAGGGTCATCTACTCAGTTCACTGAAGATTCTCCCTTCTACTCACCCAACAGATTTCAGCCCCTAACAAATCTACCTAGTGAAGCAATGGAGACCACATCGGCCCCTAAAGTGCACAGGCCTCCACCAATTCTCGTACGGAGCATAAAAAACTTTAGGCTTCTTTGCACACAATTGAATAAGGCAGTAGGCACCGAAAAATACTATTGCACTAGCAGGACTAACGATACAAAGATCCAGTCAGACACGCCCGAGACATACCGAAATATAGTCACGTACCTAACGGAGATCAAGGCAGATTACCACACGTACCAACTAAAGGAGGAAAGATCCATCAGAGTGGTAGTCAGAAAATTGTACCCAACCACCCCTGCTGACGTCATAGAGGAGGAGCTCACCGCCATGGGCTTCAAAGTTAGACAAATCACAAATGTCTACAAGAAGAATCCTGTACACCCCGAGACAGGCAACAAAATTCCATTGCCTCTGTTCTTCATAGATTTAGAACCAGTACCCGGAGTATAAAAAATCTATGATGTAAGTAGACTATACTATACCCAGGTTCAAATCGAAAAACCATACTTAAAGAAAGCAATGCCATAACTGCCAGGCATACGGGCACACTAGGCACTACTGCCATCATACTCCAAGATGCGACAAATGCGGAGAACCGCATAAAACTGAAGAATGCGTCAAGCCGAGAGAAACACCAGCTGTCTGTGCACTATGTCTTCAAGGGCATCCAGCCAATTATAAAGGTTGCCAAACCTACAAGAATATAAAATCTCAAGTTCTGGCAGCACGTCGGTCCAGCCACGAAGTGAGGACCTCAAGAAGACAGCCTTCTAAAATTGTAGATGGAGCTGTTTCCTACGCCGAAATGTCAGGTGGTCAACAAACAAACAGTCTCGGGGCCACGCTACAACCCGAACCTCCCAAACCCCTCTCTAAACCACAAATCAATTCTCTACAACCAATAAACCAGCCCCAACAACTAGTATATCCCGTGAATAAAAATCCAAATACCCCGCATCAAATCCCTCATATCCCCCCTCCTTCAAATGCTACTGATCTCACAACACTACTCACATCATTCCTCTCCGAGTTCAAATCCATGGTCACACCGCTAATATCTCTCCTAACAAATCTTGTTTCCCATCTCTTTCCTGTCCAACAAAATCCTTAAATGACATCCACCTTATCCATTCTCCTTTGGAATGCGAATGGTATTCGAAACCACACTGACGAACTAACATCCTTACTGTATGATAAAAAAATTTATGTAGCCTTAATTACAGAAAATCGACTGACCAGTAAACGGAAGCTCAACATAACACAGTATCAAACCTACCGGACCGACCATCCTGATGGAAAAGCTCACGGTGGTACGGCTGTCATTGTCCATCAATCCCTCTCCCAACACTCATTTCCACTCCAATCAAACGATATCCTTCAGACTACAACTGTTACAATCAAAACCTTTTCCTTTCCTCTCACCTTAGCATCAGTGTACTGCCCTCCTAATAAATCCATTTCCCATTCCCAATTCAGCTCTCTCCTAAACTCCTTAGGGATTCATTTCCTTTTAGGTGCAGACTTTAATGCGAAACACCAACAATGGGGCTCAAGAACTACTAATACCCGAGGTCGCATCCTCCTCTCTGCACTTAACTCCCATAATTCCAGTTTTATTTCTCAAGGCACCCCTACATATTGGCCCACTGACCCAAACCGAAATCCTGATCTTGACTTTTTCATTCATGCTGACTTAGGTCCCCTAAACTACTTCATAGAACGCCTTGATGACCTGTCCTCTGATCACAGTCCTTTGATCCTTACCCTTTCTATTGTCCCAATAACCAAACTTCCTTCGCCATAATTTATTAGGGGACCAGTTGACTGGAACCTATTTCACCAGCTTGTATCCGACACCATTGACCTCAGAGTTTCCCTAAAAACACCTCAGGAGTTGGATGATGTCGTCAACTCCTTTACCAATTTGATCCAGCAAGCAGTTTGGACTGCATCTTCACCCCGTCCTTCCTTCAAAATCCGAAAGAAAAATCCATTACCGCAAGATCTTAGAGATCTTATGCTTATCAAACGCCGTTACCATCCAATGATCCAATTCCAATTTCCAATGATAGTCCTTCACACCAGTTTGGATTCCGTCCCACGCACTCGACGGTCCAGCAGGGTCTCCGAGTTGTAGATCACATATCCTCTGCTCTTGAAAGCAAACAATACTGCACAGGCGCATTTCTGGACGTAGCACAAGCTTTCGAGGCAATGCCGGTTTGCTGTTCAAGCTCAAAACCCAGTTACCTCAATCCTTATTCCTAGTCCTTCGATCAGGATACAGAGAGTAGCTCTGATCGCCACTTCCAAGTACGCCGTGGTAACGAATACTGTGGTCCCATGTGGTCTGGAACTGTGGGGGACCGCGAATATCAGACGCATTCAATCCTTTCAATCCAAAGTCCTGAGAACTATTGTCAATGCTCCTTATTATGTCTCCAACAAAACCCTCCATAATGATCTCAACATTCCTTTCGTCCTCGATCTCATCCCCACTAAATTTTCAAACTTTCACCAAAACCTTGCCTGTCATCCCAACCCCCTGGCTCAGTCATTATCCAGTTCCACACATCCATATAACCCACCCCGCCGCCTAAACCGTCAATGGCCTCGAGACCTGATATAATGATGTTATTTGGAGTACTGGCACTGGCCAGATTCTCCACTCACGACCTGTGTGTGTGTGTGAAGCGCCCTTAACCAGCTTCCATTGGCGTTTAATGCCAGTGACGCGGCTGGGAAAGGGGGCTGAGGCCTCCCGGACTCCTGCTTTCCCCTCAGTCATGAGGAAGAAGCTCAGTTCGGGGCCCCCAGGCAAATTGTAAATAGAGTTCGAATGTGTACAGTATATTTCTTTTATGTTTTATTTATTATTATTATATTTTTCTATTATATATATATATATATTTTTTTTTTCTTTTACTTTATTTTTGTATATATTTTTTCGCTTGTATATATTTAGTTATGCATTTATTTCGTTGATATCATTGATTTTTTATGGAATGATTGTAAGCTACATAGCACCATTACTTATTGCCCACATCAGGCAGATTGTAATCCTTCAATTAAGTGTTTTCTTCTTCTTCTAGAAAATTTTTATAGCAAAGTTTCTTATTATTGTTTAAATCAGAGTGTTCGTTTTTTTAAATAATATTGTTTGAATTGTGCCCTTATTACTGCATCATATTACATTAGCAAAGATATATTGGACATGTGCAAAGATGGAATACGTGATCATTTTTTTTTTAGGCGTAATGAGGGTGGGATAATGATTATAAACCGTTGATATTATTATTAGTTTATATTTCCGAATATTTTTTTGCATATTTCTATCGATTTTTTTCGTCCCCATTTTATTAATATTTCATTTTTAAGGTATAAACTTGAGTTCCCGCTTGGTTACTTGCGTTGTTGCAGTCTTAAGTAATAATAATAACCCGCTGTTTCATATTTAATTTATAAAAATGTTCCCAATGCTTGAGCCATTAGGTTCCAATTATTTTTTTTTTTTGTTATTGGTTGTTTGCTTCAATATACTATGCACATTTCACTTCAATACACGCTTAATTGTCTTATTATCTATACATATTTACTTTGATAATTTTCCGTTAGCAGAAGATTGCCACCCAGCTCTCTTGGCAGTATATCCTTGGGTATGATCCTATGGAAACTGTCCAATCCATCTGTGTGGAATCGAAGCTTAAAAAGTTAAATAAAACATTAAAACATACCTTTTTTTATAATAATTCACTTATCTATTCAATCATCAAACCCGGATAGGGTTGTTTACAATAAATACTTACATTTAAAAAGTTTTACATAATGTATATTGTTTAATATTTAGAAATAGAAAATGGGTTTTTACCACTTTAAGATATGGGGCTTAGGCCTTTCATTATAGAAATTTTGTTAAATCGGTACAGCAACAGAAATAAACAAATTTCTAGTTTAAGCTGTTGTACAGTTTCCTTTGTTCAATGCCTTCATTAAGGAAACTACAAACCCCTCATAAATCCATTCATTAATAGTAATGTTAAAAATATAAAATATGTGCAAGGGAGCTCGCTGTATTGATTTTCCTCTAGATAAAAAGAAATATGAAAAAATGATTTTAATACAAATCATTTGTACCATACTATTTTTATTAAGCTGTGTGAGTTTGTACAGGAAGACATGGGAAATATTTAAACATAAGTTAAAATTTTTATAAACATCATAAAAATAAGTTCCATTGTGTTATTTTTGACGGCTGGCAATGAGTTTAGAAAAACAATTTATGAATGATTAAAAAAAATAAAACAGCACAGGACCATGTCCTTTTTGCCCTTGTTATCAACGTTTTGGGATTTACTATCACTTCTTTAAATATTTTCAGGATTTTCAGACATGCTCCGTTTTCTAAAGTAATTTTTGAGTACTGGTTTTCAAAGAAAATAATTGTAAAAGCCTCTTCAAAGTCTGAATTATCTAAACTCTTGATATAGTCTTTTTTCTTATGTATGTTTATGTATGTTCTTAGGTAAGCATACCTCAAAATCACGCATTAAAGGCATGTGGATGAAATGATACAGCAACCTCTTCCATGAAACTATTCAGCAGAAGTGTTTCTTATATAATGGGAATAGGAATACGCGCCGAATTTAACTACCTAACTATCCATGTAAGATACGTAGAGTAATACACCAAATAAATAAATGCGGCTATCATTTAGCTCAACTGATTTCATTGTTTATTGAGTTGATGCTCAACTCAACGTCTCTCGCAACTGATGATGGCCAAAAGAAACGCCCAAATGTCGGCACACTATAAATATAAGTCTACATGCTTATTTAGTGTGTTGAATTTTATTGATAGAACCTTACATGTGCAAGTGGTAAGTGGAAGTTGTGGAAATCGTTCACCGCACCATAATTTGTTTTAAAAAACTTATTTTATGTAAATTATATTTGTATTTTTCCCGACATTTTACTGCATTATATTCTTGTTGAGGAACCTTTCCGATTCATTAAAAATAAAAATCTTTATTACAAGTAAGCTGTTTTTGTTTTCTATTAAAACTAAAACAGAAGCGTTTCTGATTTCCGTGATGATTTCAGAGCGATACAATAATGACTAATAGTCACGAAACAGTATTTTCCTGTCGATAGCTGTAATTTCATAATTATTGTTGGCATTGGACACAGTAGTTAATGAACCCTGATTGGTGGAAATCATAGGGCTTGTTTTGTTTTCCAATCATTGTGACCTTGCTTAATTTTTATTCTCAATTTGTGCTGTTGTCGTTAGCAATAACACTGTATTTAATTTGATGTTTGTAGTTGCTATAGAGCCATTCTGTCCCGTTGATTGGTGACTTTTTTGACTTTAGTTTAATTTTCGATTTTGGACTCGTTTATTACTTACTATTTGGATGAGTTCTTGCTTAAGGAAAGGTTTGAGCATGAAGTATATTCTTGCTACCATCGGGGAGGCGTTGATAACATGAACCTGTGTTATTTTAAGTGGAATGCCTTCCTGAAAAGGGAAGAAATTGCTAAATAATCAAGCTATAATTCTATTATCCATTACATGTATGTATATATATATATATATTCAATTGCTCTCCATATATATATATATATGCGTGTGTGTAAATATTTTGGAATTACGAATGAAATGATTTGTGATACATGTTAAAACCTATCATATTTTGAAGAATTTCTTAATCACATATGCACACACACACATACATATTTCATAATTCCCATGTATTCCTACTCCTGATTTCACCTGCGGGAAAATATCTTTTAACTAATATCTTTTAAACTCCCCAGGTGGCGGATAAGGGGATGCTCACTCGATATGGTGGGTACTGGGGGAAATAAAATACCCGGGGTGGACCAAAACTAGACAAATCCAGGCGCGACTGTTCCTAGAATAGGCGGCGTTCTGGTCAGCATCTGTTCCTCATGTTAGAGGCGGCTGTATTACACCTGGCAAAAAAAAAAACTAATGAGATGAAAGAGCAGGAGATTATTGTTACGGTGCAGGAGCTCGGAACTCCAGTACCGGCGTCGGATGAGGTTGCGAAAGCGGGACCCCTGTCGTCGTCATCAAGCCACCGCAATGGCACAACGATAAATTTGGCTGTAACTGAGACAGCCTCAGTAACAACTTCAACCTTGGAGTTCTGCCAGGAGGAGTGGACAAACCTTGTTAAAGAAGTCTAAGATCTGCAGGCATACATCCAGTCGAGGCATAATGTTCACGGAGAGATAAAGGAGTATTCCTGTAGAATCCAGAACCACCTCATGTCACTAGAGGGTAAATTGAGATCTGGAGAGATGATCCAAAACATGGTGGATGCATGTACTCAAACTGTATATCCAGCATCAATAAAAGCACCAATAGCGAAGAATCAGCTGGATGACCAGCCTTCAATGAAGCACGTAGGTCCAGGAACAAAAAAGCAACCAAAGGCGGTTGCGCCAAGAAAACAGAACAAGGCACCTAGTGGAAGAACAGCGGAGCAGCCTTGGCAGGTCGGCAACCTGAAATAGCTTCTACAGTATCCAAAGGGGAAGGGTGGCAAACAGTCACAAATAAGAAGAAGGACAGAGATAGGCGCCCACGTCTCATAATCAAGATTACGGAGGGCACCAAAGATACCCTGCGTAAAGTTCTAGCTGATCCAGCTTTGCGAGATATGAGCTCCAATATCACCAGGATCCGCAAAAATGAGGCAGGGAATCTCCTGATACAGCTGGACCGAGAATCAAGAGGGGCCACTCTGGAGAACATGAAGCAAACCCTGGTAGGAGTGTTGGGTACAGAGGCCAAAATTAGGGCAGGAGGCACTGATTGAAATCAGGTACCTGGATGCCCTAACATCCAAAGAAGAAGTCGCTGAGGCTCTCACCACTTTACTCGACGGAGAGCAGATCCAGACAACAACAGTGAGATCGATTCGCTCAGTATACGCTGGAACAATGACGGCTGTTGTTGCTCTGCCGGTTTCGCTGGCTAGGAGAGCAATAGCCAAAGGGAGAATTAGGGTAGGATTGGTTATCAGTCGAATACAAGAGAAAATTCGACTACAGCGCTGTTTCCAATGTTGGGACTTTGGACATCTGGCCAGGCAATGCACAGGACCCGACCGAACGTGTTGTCGTAAGTGCTGTGAAGAGGGTTATCTAGCCGTGGACTGTATGAAGAGTCCTACTTGCGCACTATGCGCTGGAGGTGCAATAATGGACACCCCTGCGGTGGTAGCAAATGTCCAGTACTACAGCGGTCTCTAGAAGAACAAAGGAGGCTAAGAAATCGTCTCATATGAAAATCTTCCAACTAAATCTCAATCACTGCGAAGCCGCACAGGATCTTCTGTGGCAAACCGTGAAAGATCTCAAAGTGGACGCTGCGATCTTGAGTGAGCAATATAAAAACATAGACAGTGACTCTCTGGATATCTGACGCCACAGGAAGGGCGGCGATATGGGTAACTGAACAAAGTTTCATGGAAGAAACACCGCGAGCCTTCACAAATGGTTTTGTCTGGGCCAAGATACAGCATATGTACTTGTACAGCTGCTATGCCCCACCGAACACTACAATCGAGGAATTTGAAGGCCTCTTAGATCGCATAGTGCGAGACGCCATGAGTCGCAGGCCAGTGGTAATTGCCGAAGACTTCAATGCCTGAGCGTCAGAATGGGGCAGTCAGTTGACCAACCGACGGGGAGAAGTTCTATTAGAAGCTTTTGCCCAGATGGATGATCTGGTACTCGTAAATACAGGGACGGAGCCCACATTTGTTAAGGGAGGTAGGTCTTCTATCATCGATTTAACATTTGTCAGCGACTTTCTACGCCCTACTACTGGTTGGCAGGTCTGCGACCTGTACACCCACAGCGAGCACCAGGCTATACTGATCACTCTGGGAAACCGGAAACCAATGTCAAAGAGGCAGGAGAAGAGAACAATTCGATGGAAAGCCAAGACTTTTGATAAAGAAGCATTTAAAATTATGATGGAGGAACCTTGTGAACTCTCAGGTACCGCAGAGGATAAGGCCCATCAGGTAATGGGCCTGATCAACATAGCGTGTGACACAGCTATGGAGCGCAGCAACAAAGGCATAGGTCGGCAGCCGGTCTATTGGTGGAACGACCATATCGCTGACTGTCGCACACGTTGCCACGCAATCAGAAGAAGGTATCAGCGAGCAAGAGGCAGCCCTCAGTTTCAAACGCTATGGGAGGAATTCAAAGCTGTGAGGCGTGAGCTCCGGCGTGCAATTAAGAAGAGCAAGAGGCAGTCCTGGAAGGAACTATGCGAGGGGGTGGACGAGGATCCATGGGATAGGCCTTACAGATCCGTCATGAAGAAGCCGAAGGGCAGCTCTACGAGATCGCCTACATGCCCGGTGACAGTGGAGAAGATCGTTGCCACTCTGTTTCCAGAACAAGAGGAGTTAGTGCACTCAGAAAAGCTGCAGCCAACTGACGCACCGACAGTGACAGCTGAGGAGCTCAGGGATGTCAGCACTAGCCTTAAGACTAAAAAAGCTCCAGGTCTGGATGGCATTCCGAACGTGGCACTAAAGGCGGCAATGGAGACCAGACCAAACCTATTTCAGGAAGTCTTCAGCTCCTACCTAAGAGAGGGATCATTCCCGCGATCATGGAAAAGGCAGCGCCTTGTGCTGATCCCGAAAAGCAAAGGAAACCCATCGGATCCTGCCACATATCGACCAATATGTTTGTTGGACACAACTGGGAAGGCTTTGGAGAAAATAATAGCCAGTAGGATCCAAGAGACCACCGAAGGAGCAGGAGGGTTGTCAAGGACTCAATTCGGATTCCGGAAAGCGAGATCTACGCTGGACGCTATTACCATGGTAATAGAAACTGCCCATAAGGCTATTGCAGGAAAGAGATGGAGAAGAGGTGCGAAATGTTATTGCGCCGTTATTACACTGGATGTAAGAAACTCCTTCAATTCGGCGAGATGGAGCTGCATTCTGAACGCTTTGCAGAAAATGGATGTTCCCATGTACATCCGGAACATTATCAGTGATTATTTTACGGACAGGACCCTAATATATTCAACGGAGGACGGTCCCAAAAGCTTCAAGGTGTCTGGCGGAGTACCCCAGGGTTCAGTGATTGGGCCTTCCTGTGGAACATCATGACAGTGGGTTTTGCTGACGACGTTGCCGTGGTAATTGAGGTCAACCAGAGTATCTCACTAATTCGTGATTGGCTGGCTTCGGTGGGGCTCCAGCTTGCAGACAAGAAAACAGAGGTGCAAAAGGATTTATTATTATTAGTAGCTGCAAAAGGAGGGAAGAAATAACCCTGAGAGTGGGCAGACAAGAGATCCAGTCCCAGCCCTCGCTGAGATATCTCGGAGTTATAATCGATGAAAGGCTACGGTTCAAGGAGCATGTCCAGCGAGTATGCGATAAAGCAGCAAGAGTGACCACAGCACTGGCTCGACTGATGCCCAACGTAGGCGGGCCTAGAAACAGTCGAAGACTATTATTATTGAGCGTCACCTCATCCATCCTTCTCTACGCAGCCCCGATATGGAATGGTGCCTTGGACACACTGGCTTACAGGAGACCAATGGTGTCCATTTATCGTCGAAGTGTCCTGAGGGTAATCAGCGCGTTTCGCACTGTCTCTTACGAAGCTGCATGTGTAGTGGCCAGGATGCCACCAATAGAACTGATCGCAGAAGAGAGACAGCGCTGGTATAAAAGAGTTGCTCGCATCCCCAGAACTGAGGAACGGAAGATAACAGTCTCGAAGTGGCAACAACGCTGGAATATGGCCACGAACGGGAGGTGGACCCATAGGCTGGTTCCTCGCATCGAACCCTGGGTGGATAGGAGCCACGGGGAAGTAGACTACTACCTAACCAAGATGCTTACAGGACATGGCTGCTTCAGAGCATACCAATTACGGTTTAAGCTGGACAATACAGTAGAATGTCCAAGCTGCCTAACAATAGAGGAGACGGTGGAACATGTATTCTTCAGCTGTCCCCGTTTTCAAGAAGGACGGAATGATTTTCAAGGAGTCTGTGGCTCAGGAGCGACAGCCGACAATATCGTTAGCCTGTTGCTGCTTTCACAGGAGTACTGGACAGCTGGCGAACACCTGGCCGCAGAGGTCATGAAGAAGCTGAGAAAGGAAGAAAAGGAGAGGCGTGCCTAGAACAGAGGTAGCTTAGCACAATGAGGCGGCACACAGCCACTCCCCCTCCATGAAGTAATGCCTAACGGTGGTCCCGTGGAGGGTGGGAAACAGGTGTAGGGAGGTGGTTTTAGTGGGTAAAAATCCCACACTACGGATAGGTACGGGCCTATCCGTGTCTTTTGAAGATTTCCACCTACCCCCGTAAAAAAACAAAAAAAAAACACACACATACATATTTCATAATTCCCATATATTCCTACTCCTGATTTCACAATTTATATTAAGGTAATAAGTTATTTCTGGTGAGCTAATTCAGCTTTTCATTCTAACATAGAAATAGTCCAGGATCCATAGTCCATTTTTGCACTTGATTACTATCAAGCTGAATCTTCGTGAATAACTTCGTTTCGATTAGACGCACAACAATTTTCTGTGCGAAAATTCTCGATTGTGGTAGCTAACAGAGGTAGAAAGACATAAAATATGTCGATTTGATGATTCTCAAAACATTATTACTTTGTTTTTTACTTTTTTGTTAAATCTCAAGATAATTATCTCAATTATTTGGAAAAATATTTGTCCTACAAAATGTATGGTTTGATCAAAGAGTCCCCTCTTTCCAACATGTATCGATAACGAGGTCATCAAAAATCGTTAGTAATCAGCTGATTTTTTTTTTTTACTTAGTTAATATTTGTATAATTTAATAGTCATATTGTCCTACAAATTGCGTGGTACGTTATCCCGGTCTTTTGATCAAACCATACACATTTTGTAGGGCAAATATTTTTTCAAATCTTCTTCTTCTTTGGCGCTACAACCCTGGGTGGGTTTTGGCCTCCTCAATGAGCCGCCGCCATTCGGCTCTATCTTGTGCGACCGCCTTCCAGTTTCTGATCCCAAGTAGGCTTCGAGCATCAGCTGCCACACCATCGGCCCACCTCAGTCTGGGCCTCCCAGCTCTTCGGATTCGATGTAGTGTCTCCTCAAGTACCCTCCTCGGGATTTCTTGTTCATTCATTCTGGTCAAATGGCCTGCCCAACCAAGCCTTTCTAACTTCACAAACTCAACCACATCGGGTCACCATAAATGGCATATAGCTCCTTGTTCTTCCTTATTCTCCATTCAGCCGCATCCCTGACTGGTCCAATAATACGACGTAGAACTTTCCTTTCAAAGATCATCAGATCTCTTTCGTCGTACTTGGAAATGGTCCAGGTCTGCGAGGCATAAGTTAGTACAGCCCGGACAAGAGTCTTATAAATAATCATCTTGGTTTGCCTGATGATGAAACTACTGCGAAAGATCTTGAGAAGGCCAAAATAGCATCTGTTGGCTGCAGTGAGGCGCTTCTTAATCTCAGCAGCCATATCATTTCCCGAAGTAACAAGTGATCCCAGGTAGGTAAATTCCTTAACCTGCTGGAATTTGTAGGATCCCACTACTAAAGGACTGTTATCACTAGCTCCGGTGTTCATGTACTGGGACTTAGTCTGGTTAATTGAAAGTCCCATATATGACGCTGCCCTGATGATGTTTGTGGTGGCTTCGACTAAAGCTGATCTGGACCTGGCTACTATATCTAGGTCATCGGCAAAACCAAGAACCTGCACTTGTCGAGAAAATATTGTTCCTTGAGTTTGGATTCCTGAATCCCTTACTACTTTCTCTAATGCTAAATTAAAGAGAAGACAGGCAAGTCCATCTCCTTGCCTTAATCCCTTATCAGATGGAAACTCCCGGGAACACTCAGATTGTATCCGGACCTGGCACCTTACCTCACTCATCGTTAACTTCACAAGGCGAATCAATTTTGCGGGGATCTTCATTTCCTCTAATGCTTCGTACAGTTTCCCCCTCTTAATATTGTCATAGGCACTTCTGAAGTCCACAAAAAGATGGTGTGTGGGTAGCTTGTATTCATGGCCTTTTTCCAGGATGGTTCTCAAGGTGAAGATTTGATCCACCGTGTATTTGCCTCGACGAAAACCAGCCTGATACCCTTCAATCTCCTGCACTGAGAATGGTGTTAACCTGTTGAAGAGGATGATTGAGAAAGTCTTGTAGGCACATGAAAGTAATGAAATTCCCCAGCTGATCACCTTTCTTATGTAAGGGACATATGACAGACTTACCCCATTGCCCTGGGATTCTCTCCTCTATCCATATGCTCATGATTAACTCATGTATGGTCTTGTGTAGCTCCTCGCCTCCATACTTGAAAAATTCTGCTGGTAATCCATCAGGACCTGGAGCTGTGTTATTTTTTAGTTTTGAGATTGCCTCAGCGACTTCCTCAAAATCTGGAGGTTCTATTTCCCCATACCCATCCTGGGAATCTCCGTTTTCTTTTAACTCCTCTTCCTCCTCATTCAGAAGGGATCTAAAATGCCTTGCCCACCGGTCAAGTGTATCCTCCTTGAACGTGAGCAGAGTGCCATCTTCCTTCTTGCAGGCTTGTGTCCTCGGTCTAAGGGGTGTTCTTCCGCTATTAACCTTCTGGAAAAACTTTCTGCTCTCATTAGCATTTTTTGTTTTGAGATTTAAAAAAAACAACAAAAAAACTAGATAAATTTTTGAGAATCATCAAATCGACATATTTTATCCTGGCTACCTCTGTTAGCTACCACAATCGAGAATTTTCGCACAGGAAATTGTTGTGCTTATCGAAACGAAGCTATTCACGAAGATTCAGCTTGATAGTAATCAAGTGCAAAATTGGACCATGAATCCTGGACTAAAACGATTGATGTCTATAATTAAAATTCTATTGAATAGAAAAAAGGTAAAAGTAGAAAATAATTAATTGTTAATAAACACATTAAAAAAATATATTCACGAGAGCTATAATTTTTATTTTTGTTATAAAGATTATATAATGTTTTTGTTATAAGAGGTATGTTCATCAATGAAAGCCGAGATAAACCCAATCTAGATAAGAAACCGAAGCAGATTTCTTATCGACATTCGTTCAGGTGCAATGCAAGATAATTGATTGCTTAATAAAATTATAGATTTTTATCTTGACTGAGTAATATGAGTTTTTCAAATAGTTGACTATTTAAGGTACATAAAAAAGCCAAAAATGGATGCAATGGACTTATTTCACTAAAATACGTGTACATTCGACATCGACAACAGTCGATTTATCGACATCAAGTGATAGTTTTTGGAGAGCTGAATATTTCCATATCCTGCAAGGTGAGGTTATGCAAATTCACAAGGTGTTGTTTTCGATAGTTGTGAAGTCCATTTGGATAAAAATAAATCGTCTATTCTTTTAAATGATTTTAATGATTACTATATGAGCCGTTCAGTGCACACACAGCCTAACTCAACTTTTTGAAAAATCTTAAATTTTAGTGCCAAAGCACTTGGTATAATCATAACTTTTTGTATTTATTATAACTTTCCGGAATAATAAAGATTAACACAATTAAATGGCAATTTTTTTTTGGTCACTGAATAATAAGTCATTTATTTCAGAAGCCATTTCAATTAACTCCATACTGTAATGTACATGTTCCGGCTATGCTTGAACGCTTTTTTTTTAAACAGCCGAAGATGCTTTCCCCCTCTCAATAGTGTTGGTAACAAAATCGCATCGGCAAACAGGCAAAGAAAAGCGCAGTGCAAACAGTGGTTATAATTACAATGATCTCGCACGCTCAATATTACTGTACACTTCACCAATATTCACGGACTACATATTTTCTTGGTCTTTTCAACATTACTCCCAGATTGTTTTTAAAAAAATAAATATTATACCGTTATAATCAAGATGAGTGAGACTAATAACAGTGTGAATGAGGAAAACAGCGATGATTCTTCAATACAATTTAACAAGAGAAAGGTTGGTCCAAGAAGACGTTTATCGTTTTCCTCGGATCCATCTGATTGCAGCAGTACAAATTTCCCAACAAACACATTGATTGGGAGGAAAAGAAGTCGTAATCCTGATAAGTGGACTCGAAATGTACAAAAGTATAACAGAACAAAAGGATTGTTTGGCATACAGGAATAGGGGAGGAAATTTAATGCCTGCAAAAACATTTGTAACAAAAAGCATACAGATACCGCCAAAAGTGCAACCAAAAAATTCTTTCGGAAGAGAGAGAGGCTGCCATGAAGGCATTTTATAGTTTACATAGTCTACTTGTCCAAAATATTTTCTAAAGAAATTCTATTCAAGTTAACGTAATAAAAAGAAGGCGGCTCACGAATAAAACTAAAGAACGAATATTACATTATTTTTCGTTTATTGTTCGAATATTACATTACTTTCGAAAAGACAAACGTGGTATTCTCGTTTGCAAAAAATATTTTAAAGACACTTATCATGTGAGTGACTGGCGGATGTACAATTGTTGTAGTAAAGAACAAGTTACATCTTGGGTTGATCAGCGCAAAGGCCGTATTGCAAGCAATAAAATAGATGACACAAATGTTATAAAACTTATAAGGTCATTTCCAGCCTACAGTAGCCACTACACCAGAGATCATAATGCAAGACGACAATATTTATATCCTGACTTAAATATTAAAAAGATGTATGAACTATACACGTCACAGAATGTGAAAAGGAAAATGTATTACCAGTAAAAGAAAAATACTATTATAACGTGTTCTCTAAAAAATTTAATTTGCATTTTAAACAGCCATCAATGGATACATGTCTAAGTTGCTTTGAAAATAAAATCTCAATCTTCAGGCGGTGAGGGAATTAAGACGGCAGAAATTGAAAAGGAATCTCACTTAGAAGAGGCTGAACGGGCTCGCAGTCAAATGGCTGCGGATCGAATGGCAACATCTGCAATTTTTTTCACAATGAGCGAAATTTATAGGTTTATAATTTCGATATATAATGTAATAAGTAAAAATATAAGCCATATGTTTGTTTGGCCAGAAACTGAAGGGTCTCGTGGGCCTCAAGAAATTTCATCTTGTTTGATAAAGTACATAAAGACTTACGCTACAAACTTTGAAAAAATAATAACATATTCGGATTCGTGTACCGGGCAAAACAGGAATATTAAAACTGTCTTAAGTTTATTGAAACTTGTGCAAAGCACAAAAATAAGACCTTAGTCAATTCAAATGAAATTTTTGGTTAGCGGACACAGCTATTTGCCCAATGACTCATATTTTGCCATTATTGAGTCACGTGCGAAAAAAAATCAAAACATTTTTTCACCAGATGATTGGTACGATGTAATCAGAACATGTAAAAAGATAGCGCCATTTCATCTAATCCAAATGACCCACCAAGATTTTTTTTCAACAAAACCTTTAACAATCCATCATTTACAGAAAAGTTACCATGACAGGGTTTCCAGTAAATTGGCTTAAAATACGCTGGATAAAGTTAGAAAGGTCATCCCCATCTCATACAATTCAAATGTGACTATAATGAAGATACAGAATTTGAAGCCATTGATATAAGAAAATCTGTAGTAGGTAGACCGCTAAGTTTGAAAAATGTAGATCAGCCTTTATTATATCCTGAAGGTAGAACTGTGACAATGTAAAAACGAAAAGACATGATGGACCTGCTAAAATTCATTCCTCCTGTTAAACATAATTACTATAAAAACTTAACAACAAATCGAAATGACAAATCCTCGCATACAGATGAAGACATTATTTATAATATTGCCGATGAATTAATCACAAATAATATATTATAACAGAATTGTCAATATTCATTTTTATGGAAAAGCTGTAATACAAATATATAAAAACTAACTTTTTCTGTAATAAAAAACTTAAAAATTTAAACACTGAATTAACTTTATTACTTTTTTCAGTTACCAAATCGATTAACTCCACCAGTCGCATCAAAACTGTAACATTACTGACGATTATTTTTTCACTATTCTTTGTTATTAACTTTGCTATATACCGTTACATGGAAGCTATATATGTATTTATGCATTCTACATTATATATTTCAATTTATATTATAACAGGAATTTTAAAAAAACATTATACTGTTTTACTATACATTACTTCATCGCATTTCTCCACTTTTTGTTTTTTGGAGTTAGGCTGTGTGTGCACTGAACGGCTCTTATAATATAATATAATGACTACTATATAATAAAATTTAAAAGGTGTATAGGGTTTAAAATCTCACTCTTTGCTAAGTGATAAAAACATTTTGTCACGTAAAAAAAAATGAACTTAAACACTTTCAAAAATAGCATCTCAAATATCACATTTCTGATGTTTCATTATGTGTTTGGCAGGGACGGCTTCACCTAATGTGCAGGTTCTCAAGGGGCGCCGCTAGGCGTCTCAGGGTCTCAAAAAATTTCATTTAATGTTGTTCCCATAGCAAAATTTGTTTAGTTTCATAGGCACATTACCCTTCTTAGGGGATTTGCTGTTTTTGTAACACCTTGTAAAACTATAAGTGTTCAATTTTAATCGCGTGCCTCTACTAGAAGAGGGCGCCTAGGTCACGATTGGACACGACGCGACATAGGCTTGAGCCGGCGCTGACTTTTGGAACTGAAATTTTTAACATTTAACTCTAAGGTGTAACTGAAAAGTAAATTGTAACGGCCGTGCCAAATCCAGTGAGATGAGGCTAGTTGAAGGACTCATACCAAAACTCTATTATGCACCTAAAGCAGATCAGAGGGGAAAACTGAACAATGGGAATGAATTGTTATAGGCACAGCTTAGAAGGATTGAACAGAGAGAGTTGAGGACATGAAAAGATACCTATAAGGTGTTTTCGTGAATATGGGTAGTGTGATTACATACGAAGATGGCTATTCGAAAAGGAGAATTATATTTCCGTTGATTTCTCAAGTCAGTATTGTCATCAAATTTTAGAACCAGATCTACGCAAAAATGTATTCATCTCCAGACTATCATATGCACCATCATATGAAGATATCAAAGAATACTCGAGGTCTAAGGAAGATAATTGACAAGTTGCGCAACCGTAGGCCGAATAGTAGCATTAGAGAGCCTTCAGTATAATTGTGCATACTCTTTTTGTACTCAGACAAATTTGCCCTATAAAAAAAATGCCATAGTGCGCAATGTGTATTTTTTATTATTTTTTTAAAAACTTTTATGAAGTATGAAGCTCTCATAAACAGTGTTATAATAGTATTAAGTACTATTATAACACTTTTTATAGTGTATCGATGTATCGATCCGCCCATTCCAAGGATTCAAGCAGGCTTTGTTTACACTTTGTATGACGTAATTCGAGCATGAAGATTGTTTTTTATTTTTTTGCTGGTATCGCTGTTACCTGAACAAAGTAGAGGAACTTCTTGATGGAAGGTATGGTCGATAGAGGGACATGACGTATGGATATGTTGGACGCGTCCAGTATGACCACATATCCCGGATAAAGTCCTTCAGTGATTAGGGACGCCTCGATGGCCATCGTGAAGAGCTTCATCGCTGGAAGATGCTTAAACATGGCCGGGTCTGGATTGAGGAGGCCGCAGTAGAATATCTTCTCGTTCCGCGACGTCGTCTGGGGCAGGCTGAAGATATTCCTGTGTGCATTTCTTTCAGTAATATTACTTTATTATTGATAACATATTGCCTACTAATTGTCCTTTATAATATATAAACATCTCGATGGAGTACTAATTAGATATGTCAGAGCAATTTCTTGAAAATACACAGATTTATCCTACTATCACGTGAACGGAACAGTATTACTTTACGAGAATTAAGTTATTTTTTCGTGAAATTATGCTTTATTGTAACAAAGTACTGTCTTTTTGGTTTAGTGTCTTATCTGAACGCTACTTATATAGATATGAATTTACTACCGTTCAGAAGAAAAGGTAAAAATCCAATGCTGATAAAATCGGATAATGTTGTTTGGTATTTCAGCTTAGGGCATATGATCTCAATCCAAAGCATTATTAGATAGTTGAGAAAAGAATTAGTTTCCCCAACTTTTATTACTTCATTGTAGTATAACTTTATATAGATACCATTGGGCTGTTTAGGTCTTAATCGACATTTCTTGTCAATATTTGGGATTGTGCTTATAAAATCACTACTTTAGAAACAATGTTGTGTTCAGTTAAGAATGTAATATAACTGATGTTTATCAACAATGAGAGTCCATACTGATTGGATGGGTGACCGTTTCCGAACTCAACTCCGCACACGATATGATTTTCTTTCTGATAACCGAAGACAATGACATTTCAGAGGAGAGCTAATAAAATAAAAAAAAAGTAAGAAGAGATCCTTTTTCTGATATAACTTCAGATTAGGGATTTACCTGCGAAGTAAAATTGTGCCAAAACCCACATGATTATTATTATTTATATAAGATGATTATTATTATTTATTTAAGCTATGACAATGCTAATGGAGTCATGTTTTGTCATATAATGAAAGAACTTAAAAGACTTTTGATAGAATTCCGCGTCACATCTGTGGATCTGTGAGAGTCGAAAAGACTTCACCTGGATATCACAGAAGATTTAAAACACCAGCAGGTGAAGACCGCGTCTGCAATAGATGGACGGATGAAGGGTGTCTCGAGGTTCTTGGAAGCCAAAGATTGGGGGCAGTTGACCAATGGCCTGCTGATGGGTTAGGGACCAGTAGCCAACTGTCCAACTATTGTATGAGTACAATACCTAAGTCGAAAGTAACTAATATTAATTAGTTGTAAAGAGTAATGGTATCCTCTACTACACCACCATATGACGTGGTACATATTAACAGAAATATTTATACCACTTTAAGTATTGTTATCCCTTTCAAGGTACTTTTTATTACTGTCACTATAAAATAATTGTTCTTGTTTACTACAAGAAAAAAAACTCACAGTACGCGCCAGGCTTCTTGAAGATCTGCGTCCTGAGGATTTCTCCCTGAGAAGAGAATATTGTTTTCCTTTTTATGCTTGTAGCTCAGTTTCAGGACTTCTCTGGCTTCATTTACGTCATAATTAACGCTGTTCAAAAATTGTATAAGTTGGAAATCTAAAGAAAAGTTAAGAATTATTAACAGACAAGATTAATTTTATTCTTTTTATTGATTCTGTCTATTGGCAGATCCATTATATAGTAGTGTTTGTCTATTTTATAGCACTGTTTATTTTAATGAAAATCCTGAAGTCTCTTAATTATTTTTTCTAAATTCAGCCATATGATGTCACGATTATAAAATATTTGCTGAATTTAGGTTTAAGAAAAGTAATAAAAATATTAAACTTGGTCGTTAAAGAGGTTAATTCGATTTGGCCGCAAAGGGATAGATATCGAAGACTGCTTTACAGAATTACATAAGGTATCGGAAAAATTTTGGATCCTGAATTGAGTTTTAGGACTACAAAGAGATTTTGTATGTTTCTTATCCTTCTATTAGGTCGTTTCAAATGAAATGTCTGATTTTATTATTTTTAAAATTCTAAGTGGAATTAGTGTACTTCAGTGTTTACTATGATTATGTTTACAGATTATAATGAGCTGTAATTAATCTTCTCTTTTTTTATAATATGTATTTACCATCACTGCAATTGAAGGGAAATGTCCTTAGTATGCCCCATCAAATATGACATAGAACTGCGCGATTTTCGTGTAATTTTTTTTTTATAGTTTAAACTTGTACATTCAGCTGTCCATGATGCATGAAACATTCCCAATACACTCCAGGAAGGATGTTGTAACGAACAGACCATTCACCGTTGGTTTGAGAAATATTCAGCTGGTGACATATTACTTAATAATTAATTTATCCTTTCTACTCAGAAATGAAACCATTTCATCCAAATCGTATTGCAGGAATATTGACATAATATGTACAAGCAGACCTCATGTATCACAAAGTCAGTGAACAAACTAATCGAGCTGGGTTACTAAGTCCTCCCACATCTACCTTATTCTCCAGACTTATCTTCAACAGATTTTCAGCTATTCAGAAATTTGGACAAATTCCTTTAGGGTGAAATTTTTGAAAATAATTTTCGAGTCAAAACCGCATTTTCCAACACAAAACCCTGAATTTTTCAGTGCTGGAATTGAAAATCTTATAACACTTTGGGAAAAACGAGGGTGTTTTTTGAAAAGTGTTTTGATTTCATAAAGTCGTTGTTTTTAAATAACGTTTCCTTTGAAAACGGGCATTTCATATGAAACGACTCAATAAAGGCATATTATCCTCTTCAAAGGTCCTGACACCTGTTGGTTCGTGGGTAGTCCTAACGTCCAAATAAACATGATCAATTATGAACAACCAAGCGAACTGTTTTATAAAATTTAGTTTACATCATTCTACAATGCTATGTCAAGATGTTTTTATTTAGATTTATTTTGTTTTTACTCTCTGGAATTATCTGTAATGCTTAGATACTTTTATTTTTTTATCTACCACTAAAGTATTCATAGTTTTAAACTCATTAATATTTTTAAAAAGTTGTTTTAAAAATTTGCCTTATTTAATTACGATTTTATTTGATTACTCATTTTTATTACTTCACATGAATTTCTCAAGCATGCAGTGCTAAAAGATGTTCTCCCCTTATATCCCTTCAATTTGACGTTCTATAGTAGAGATTGCAGATATGGCTGTATGGAATATACCAATGCCATCCCAATTGGGGAAAAAGGGAGAAAAACAATAGTAGAGATTGAATTATAATGTGCAATAAATAATTCATGATTTCTGAATAGTAACAACTTTTATATATCTAATTTTTTTATTTTTTATTTTAGATCTATAGCCTTTCAATTTAGAAAACAACCTGCGCAGAAATCGCCTCCGCTCCAGCTATTAGGTTCTTCATGACCTAGTTTGCTCTTACTTTATTGTCTTTACATTCTCTTGTTGTTTTTATTGCTGTTTTGCGGTATATTGTATTTACTTTTTTACTATTTCCTTTTCCTTTTTCTTTAGGCTCTATTCCGGGTTTTTATTGTCATTTGCCCGTGCAATGAATGGCTAACTGTAGTGATACCGGCTACGACCGTCACACAGTGGAACGAGTGTTAGGGAGGACTGGACATTCATTAATATTTCCGCTTCTGGTTCTCCTAGAATAAGGCTTTTGGTACGGTTTTAAAGCTTTTTGGATGGACTATTTAATCATATGATGAACAGGATCAGATCTGTTGTGTATCAATCGATCTATCGATTACATATATGTGATCTAGTCTCAGGTCCCGCCCTTTTGGGTAGTACCTCCTCGAGTGTGTTATCGACAACAACAATGTTACAGTGTGTACAGTCTTATTGAATAAATGGTGTTATTACTATTTGTGTGTGTTATAAGTAGTTATATTCCTAAATGAGTACCAATTTAGACATAACAAAGTGGCGACGAGGATAAACACAGAGAAAACTGATATTCTAATATCTTAAGTTTATTTTCAACCTAGAACAATGGACGCTGTTCAATTCACCCAGTTTTTGCAACAACAGCAACAGCAATTTTCAGCTATGTTAGAAAAATTCTCGTCCATAAATCAAAGCGCTTCTTCAACACTTCCTCAACATAATGTAAGTAAATTTGATACTTTTAATAAAAACACGGAATCTTTTCAACAATACAAAGAACGGTTTGATAACTTTCTTGCCCTAAAAGGCCTAGCATCAGACAAAGCCTCAGCAAAAACGATTCTTTTAAATAGCATTGGCCCTGAATATTTCGAGTTGCTTAAGCTATCAGTAGCACCAAAAGAGCTCAATACATTAACATTTGATGAAATTATTAAAACCCTTGATGATCAACTGACCGAGAAAAAAAAATATTTTAGTTGAAAGACATAAATTTCTGTCACAAAAACAAGCACCTAACCAATCTATCCAAGATTTTGTCACCCAATTACGAAAATACATTCCTGCATGCAGCTTTAAATGTGAATGTGAAAAGTCTGTGGCAGATATCTTTTTACACTCCCAGTTTATCAGAGGTCTGTCTAACCAAGATATACGTCACCAACTTCTTTTGGATGACTCAAAAACATTTTCTGACGCTGTCTCAAAGGCACTAACCTTAGAAGCATCGAACTTGGCAAGCCAACAATTCGATATATCCACAGAAAATTATTCAGAAAATAACAGTGTACATAGACTTTCGAGACCACGTAGTGGGAGTCAAAATAATTATAGTTCAAGACCTAGAGATAAATCAAATTCAAGACACACACGTCTTAACTTAAAACACCTTGGAATTGAAGGGCTTTGTTTAAAATGTGGTAGAAATAATTACAATTCAAAAAATTGCAGAGTTATTTCGACTAAATTAAAATGTCAATACTGTGAAAAAGTGGGACATGTCGAAAAAGTTTGTCTAAAAAGATTAATGTCAGTTAAAAAGGGAGTGCAGTCAATAGACTCAGAAGAAGACTCATTCCTCTACGATCAATACACAATATATGAAATAAACAGTCAGAATCAGGACACACAGAAGTATTTCGTTCAAGTAAAAATCAACAATATAATTCAACAATTTGAGGTAGATTCCGGAGCAGGAAAACACTGTTAAATGAATCAAATTTTAATCGCCTGAACCTTAATAAGAAACTTAGAGATACCAACATCCGATTTCGCTCTTACACCTCAGGTATTTTCGCACCCATTGGAGTAGCAGAAGTAGAGGTTCAATATAAGGATATAAAATCAACAGAGACACTTTATGTAGTTTCAGATAAGTTTTCCCCACTTCTGGGCCGTTCCTGGATCAGACACCTAAATATTCAGTTACAAGACATCGACGTTGGAAAAGTCAACAATAATTCAATACATTCAATAATTCCTGACAATGTCGAAAACGTGATCCTCAACAGATACCCAGAGATATTTCAACAAACGGTGGGCTGCTGCAAAAACTTAAAGATTTCCCTTAAATTACGAAACAACGCAAAACCCATTGCTTTTAAGGCTAGAGAGGTACCACAAGCCTTGAAAGCAGAAGTAGAGCAAGAACTCGAGACACTCGAAAAGCAAAACATCATCTCAAAAGTACAAGAGAGTGACTGGGCTTCCCCTTTAGTTGTTGTTCCCAAGGCAAATGGTAAAGTACGCCTATGTGTTGATTATAAGGTGGGGGTAAACCCTCAACTTCAGGACGCACATTATCCTATACCAAGAATTGATGACCTTCTTACAGCACTCAATAGTTCCACATATTATTGCTCACTGGATTTAGTTAAAGCATACCTCCAGGTCCCAGTCGACCAAGAAAGTGCAAAGATTCAAACAATCATTACCCATAAAGGAACCTATACAGTTAACCGTCTCTCTTTTGGCATCGAAACTGCACCAAATGAATTCCATCTTATCATGGACAAAGTCCTAACAGGACTACAAGGGGTCACAACATACTTTGATAACATCATAGTTCATGGGAAAACAAGAGAGGACTGCTTTAAAAAATTGATTGCTTGCCTTGATAGACTAAAAGAGTTTGATTTACACCTCAATAGAGAAAAGTGTGAACTATTCAAAACCAAAATTCAATACTTGGGCTATGTATTCGAACAAGGTAAAATTTCAAAAGACCCAGCCAAAGTCATGACCATTATGAAGGCACCGTGACCAGCAAGTCAAGACGACGTCAAGAGGTTTTTGGGCATGGTGACCTATTATGCCAAATTTATTCCAAATATTTCAACGCTGACGTACCCATTGAGATTACTTTTACAAAAGCAAAAAAAATTCGACTGGTCTTCTAGATGTGAATCAGCCTTTAAACAATTGAAAAATGAAATTTCTAGCGATAGAGTCTTAACACCCTTTAGTCCAGACCTTCCTCTCTCGGTAGCTTGCGACGCCTCACCAACCGGGGTAGCAGGAGTACTCTCACACACCATAAATGGCATAGAAAAACCTATTGCTTTTGCATCACGTGCTTTGACCAAAACCGAGATGAACTATAGCCAACTAGATAGAGAAGCCTTGTCTATCGTTTTTGCTCTCAAGAAATTTTATTATTATATTTATGGCAGAAAGTTTACCCTTTATACTGATAACCGGCCACTGACCCACATTCTGCACGAGAATGCACATCTTCCAGCAATGACGTCCGCTAGGCTTCTACGCTACGCAACCTGGCTCACAAATTTTGACTACCAAATTGAACATAAAAAGGCAGAAGAAAATGTACACGCCGATTTCCTTTCAAGATCCCCTATCCAAGAAAATATGTCCCAAATTGAACAAAATATAGAAGAAGAAGTCTCGTTAATTTCTAATGAAACCATATACACTATTTCCAACGATACGCTCAATTATAAAACCCTCGCTGAAGAAACCTCACGAGATGAACAATTAACCAGAATTAAATCAGACCTTTTGAAGGGTGAAAACAATAACACTGAACTCTATCTGCAAAATGGCATAATTTTTAAAGGACAACGAGTTGTCGTTCCAAAGTCATTACAACAAGCAGTTCTTAACGAACTTCATTACACCCATGCAGGGGTTGTAAAAATGAAACAGTTATTCCGTCAATATGTTTACTGGAAAAATCTAGGACATTGAAAATCTCGTCAGAGCTTGTCAGGAATGTGGACAAATTAGAAAAAATCCTCCCAAAGCTCCAATCCATCACTGGGATGAACTCTCAGAGAATTTTGATAGGGTTCATAATGACTACGCGGGACCATTCCAAGACCACTACTTCTTTCTTTTAGTAGACGCTAAGTCCCGCTGGATAGAAGTCCGGTTCTCCAAGAATGCACCAACAACAGATTCAACCATTCAGTACCTTCAAGATATATTCTCAACGCACGGCCTACCAAAAGTCCTAGTGTCGGATAATGCAACAATATTCAAAAGCGAAACATTTCTCAAATTCTGCACACAATATGGCATTCAACAAAAGTTCATAGCACCAGGACATCCCGCCACAAACGGAATCGCAGAACGCAATATTCAGACCTTTAAACAGAAATTACAGGCCATGTCTCGTTCTACGTTACCCCTCCAAAGAAAAGTCCAAGAAATCTTAATGCGATACAGATCGACCCCGCTAGCATGTGGGAAATCACCATCAGAACTGTACCTACAACGTAGAATACGGATTAAACTAGATCTGCTGAAACCACCCCCACAAACACCAGCTTTTCCCAGCACCACTCTGGGTACACGCCAACTAAGTGTGGGAGATCGCATACAAGCAAGATGGTACCCCCACACTGGAAAACCAACATGGAGACTCGGAACCGTAATCCAAAAAATTGGGAAGCTTCATTGCATAATCAAACTCGACATTAACGGATATAGCCTGAAGAGGCACATCAATCAATTGCTTTACATTGCGAGCGACGCTAAACCAAAGAAGAAAGTGATGTTTACTCTACCCCCCAAGAATCCAACCAATGATGTCGAACCAAAAAGTAAACTTCCAGAAGACGTCCAGCCAGAACCAAGACCATCGAACCCCCCGCAGCAACAAGAACATCCCAGGGGCCAGCCACATCCCATGCTGAGGCGAACAAGCAGAGAACGGAGGCCACCAAGAAGATTCCAAGAATATGTTACTCAATTTACCCCTTGATTTTCGCATGTCATAATTATTTTAATAAGTGTGGGAGACTGTTGTGTATCAATCGATCTATCGATTATATGTGATCGAGTCTCAGGTCCCGCCCTTTTGGGTAGTACCTCCTCGAGTATGTTATCGACAACAACAATGTTACAGTCTTATTGAATAAATGGTGTTATTACTATTTGTGTGTGTTATAAGTAGTTATATTCCTAAATGAGTACCAATTTAGACATAACAAGATCTTTTAGGGAAAACATGTAAAAATTCTCGATTTGATATTTCTATGTTATATAATTTATTATCTATCATTGTACCTTTTATTGTACCTATATACTACGAGAATAGGTACAGTACAGTATTCTATGGAAAGACAGATACATTGGTATTAAATAAAGTTATACAAAGGAAAAAGTTATACAAAATTAATATAATAATTGATAATTACTTTTGTTAGTCAATATACTAGGTCATATGCATCAAAATTTTAATAAATGTAGGCGCCTATATAAAATTGTTTTATTTAAATAAAGATCACAATTAAACCAAAATTAACAACTTAATTTTAAATAGGATTTGTTCTTCTATATTCTAGGTAACAATAAGTGATTGTGCTTCTGGTAATAAATCACGTTTAGTGTTTATTATTTTCGGTCTAAGAGTCTAAATTAAAGGATCCGAATTTTCATCAGATTTGAATCTTTTTTTCATGATAAAGCGAGCATATCCTCTGAACATTTTCTAAAACTTTCTGTTTGACTCTGTCTTTGTCAATCGGATAATTGTTTGAATGACGGAGAACGATATGGTGTACTTGCGGCTGTTGATGACGATGAATGTAGGTCCTGGCTAACATCTTCAGGAACAATGAAATCCAAATTCAACCAGTTTTCATGCTTCTCCAGAAAATAATTGATATTACTGTGGGACGAAATCCAGCGAGAGTACAATTTTCTTAATTTTTCCCGTAAGCAGAACTTTGCTGTATTTGAAATTTGTTCCAGTCCAAACGAATTAATCCATGCTTCCAATGCCATGTCATAATCTTTAAAACTTATATGATTATATTGAAAAAATTGAAACTGATTAAATTTATAATTTATTTATAATTTTCAATTAATATAATTGAAAATGATTAAATTGACGATTTGTTGTAGGAACCATTGCACTTATATCGTTCAAATACCACACACAAACTGAGTTTCATTGTTAATACTATTATGTATATAATGATAAGGATTATTCGGATAATTGAGTGTAAACAAACATTGGTAAACAAAAGAAAACTTGCGTAAAATAGGCTCCAATATCTACAGAAATTATTTTAAATTAATTCTCAAGGCCCAGAAAAGAAAAGAAAAATCATTTTCTCGGAAAATAGCACCTAGTAGCAGAATCCGACTAATGGAAAAAAAACTTCAAACATTCTAGTTATTTACTGTGAAGGTAGTTTTTGGGCGATTTTAAGCGATTTTCGCAATTAATTTTTTTAGTTTTATCCCCCTATTTTCACCAAAAATCCCAGACGTTTGAAATAATCCCAAGTTTTATTTGCCTAAAATATCTTATTATGGGTGAGTTGTTTTCCAGTAGGTGCACGATTAATTTAAGGCATTGCCTCAAACAGTGGATTGTTTTAAAAATATGAGACTTTTTAGAAAAATTTATATTTCAATTCAGATTTTTTCATTTTATTTGATTTCACAATTAATTTATCTATGTATTTTGTTGAGAAGAAGTATAAAGATCAAAATAAAGGACAAATTTAGTAATTAGAGAATTGGTCCAATGTCCAGCAAATGCGTTGATTCGTTCCACTGTGTCATTCAGGTGTGGACCTCCCTTACCCCACCTAGCTATGCTCCGATCTCAAAAGGTCGTTTTCTGAATTGTCAGGCAATAAACTTTTTAATGATTTGTGAACGTAGAATGTTTGTTACCTGTTATGGTGGTCGGAATGGTTGTTGGTTCTGAACTGAAGCTCCTCCTCAACAACTGTATTTTATTCTGATGTAACTTTATAGCATCTTTGTGAATTTTATCTAATTCAAGTTTTCCATTTGAGCGGGTCCTTGTCGAATCACTAGCCTTCATTTGGTTTACATATAACTTTCTCAAAAACTAGATCTCAGAAAATAATATAATATAAAAAATATTGATAACAGTTTATTTATTACATTTACTGCCTACATTAATTCTTTACCGGTTTGAGTATAAAGGTTGTATGCTTAAGGCTCTAAAAATTATTGTGTAAGTACTTTGTGTGTAATTATCAAAATTGCCTCTGTAATATAGTACTTTCTTGATATTGATTTACATCGATATCGATTAACTTAGATATTTGTTCGATCTACGGACGGAAGGGTCCTTGACAAGTTAGAGAAAGCCGCATTGTGAATTAATGGGGCAAAGAATGGGGTCGTGGGGGTGAACTTGCCGGGGTAAGTTAATGTCTTCACATATTAATAAGGAATGAGCAGTGCTCCCAAATTATTTTATTCCATTAGGTTTATTATTTATTATTAATGAATCGTCACCATTCGTCGTCGTCGAAACTAAAACGAAAAGGTTGGAGTCTACGTGATCCTCAAAATTTGTTTAACTAAGTCTGTCTCACTGTCTTGTTGAGCAGGTTGACATCTCTTCTGTCTTCTTCCAGATTGACATCGAGTCCCAGCTTCCAGTGACATCTCCACAAACACTATTTCCTTCTTTCAGCTTCTTTTACTGGACAGAAGAAAGAAAAGACTTTTTTTTCAAACCTGCCAATTTTTTCTGCAACCGATTTCTTGAGTGCCTATTTCTCACCGGGTTATTATGGGTCTAACGGGTATCTTGTAAATTTTCGCCTTCGTGGTTCTGCTCAGCAGATTAAAGAGAGCAAAGTATGCTTTGGTTTCTGCCATTAATCTACCAGGTCTGCAAGTTTAAAATGTCGTTTTAATTCCTATAGAATGCGCTCTTAGCCTATTGAAGGATTTGCTTATCTCCAAACGCTATTTTGTTTGTTAGTCATTTGTTTACAAAAGTTAGTTGTTTTTAAGTCGTTTACGTGGACGTATCATACCTTTCTTTGGTGTTAAAAATGTCTAATTTTAAGCCAAATAAAGAGCATTTGCGGCATGTCATGATTTTCTTATTCAATCAAAAGAAAAAGGCATCTGAATGTCATCGAATTCTTGTTGAGACTTATGGCGATCTTGCTCCAACCGTCAAGACATGTGAACGTTGGTTTCAAAGTTTCAAACGTGGTGATTTTGATGTTACTAATAAAAAACGAGAAAATCGACCAAAAAAGTTTGAGGACGTCGAATTGCAATCTTTATTAGACGAAGACAATACCCAAACCCAACAAATGATGGCAGAACAGTTGAATGTCACTAGACAAGCCATTTCCGATCGCCTGAGAGCTATGGGAAAAATTCAAAAGGTTGGAAAATGGGTTCCACATGAATTGGACGAACGACAGATGGAAAAACGAAAAATTGTGTGCGAAATGCTGCTTTTACGCCACGAAAGAAAGGGTTTTTTGCATCGAGTTGTAACTGGCGATGAAAAATGGATTTATTTTCAGAATCCCAAACGAATAAAATCATGGGTAACGCCAGGACAACCATCCACATCGAGTGCAAGACCGGATCGTTTTGGGAAGAAGACAATGCTGTGTGTGTGGTGGGATCAGAAGGGAGTAGTCTACTACGAGCTTCTCAAACCCGGCGAAACAGTCAATACCGACCGCTACCGACAACAAATGATCAATTTGAGTCACGCATTGATCGAAAAACCCCCAGAATGGGCTCACAGGCACGCCAAAGTCATTCTTCAGCATGATAACGCTCCTGCACATTCAGCCAGATTGACTAAGGAAACGATTTCTTCGCTTGGTTGGGAACTCCTACCCCACCCGCCGTATTCACCTGACCTGGCGCCTTCTGATTATCACCTATTCTCATCGATGGGACACTCATTGGCTGAGCAACACTTTAACAATTTGGAGGATGTAAGAAAATGGCTCGATGAATGGATTTCAAATAAAGATGAAGCATTCTTTTGGAATGGTATCCATAAATTGCCCGAGAGATGGACAAAATGTGTAGAAAGCGAGGGCCAGTACTTTGAATAAAATATATTATACTTTTTTTTTTAAATTAAATTATATTTTAAGAAATAAACGACATTTTAAACTTGCAGACCTGGTAAACCTTATCTCCTCATCTTCATTCCCTCCTTCATTGAAAACAGATCCAAAATAGCTGAAACTGCTCACCTCTTCGAAGATGTATTCACCGACCATACATATACGCTAAGCGTTAACTGGTTTCTTTCTTCTTATTCCCATTACTTTAGTTTCCTCCTCTTTCATTCTCAGACTCACACGTCGATCTTCTACATCGAGCTTAATGATTTTTTCTTTATGCTGCCCATGGATCTTCCAACGATTGCTACGTCATCGGCATACTCTAATGTTTTGGTCATCTTGCTATTTATGGTTCTTCCTAAGTCTAATTTGGCTACTATACTATGGAGAAAAATGTTAAATAAAAGGGGAGCTAGATGGTCACCTTGTCTTAGTCCATTCCCTACTTCAAATGCGTCTGACAATCCATAGGGAGTTTTTACCAGGCATTGATTTTTCAACATGGTGCACCTTGTTGATATGACAAGTTTAGATAGCTCTCATAGCCATGTATACAGCATTCCTGCTGACAGTGCCATATGTTCCTTCGAAGTTAATTCTAAATAACATCCTTAGAAATCTTTCGAATTCACTCATCTTCTCAGAGATCCGCCTAATAGAGAAGATCTGATCTATTATGAATCTGTTGCGTCTCAAACCTCATCTGTAGTCTTCTAATCTCCTTTTAACGTAAGGCACAATTATGCTATACAGCCCAACCGAGAAAACCTTATATGTAGTTGAGCGGATTGATTCCTCTATGGTTCTTTTGCAAAGCGACGTCCCCTTTTCATTTGTGAATTCCCCTTTTCCTTTGCAAGTGCACTAATTGACCATTCACCAGGTGCTACTTCTTCTTCGCAATCTTGTGATATTAATTCTTGTAGAATTTTTGCAATCTTCCAGTCTGCCTCTCTCAAAAGACGCCTATATGGTTGTGCGGAAAAATTGGGCCTCTCGTGTGGACTCGAGAACAGATTGAGGCGAATCACTGCGTTTAGACATCGTTACCCTGAGGAGATCTCATGTGTCCCACCTCTATTATAACAGGTTAAAGTGGCTCTTGGTCACCATCCTTGGACAATATTTACTATGTTCATTTTTATACCAAGCCATTAAATCACAACATCCCTCATACATCTATAGTCTCCTACAATTCTAATCCTCTATCCAATCCCAGGGTATAAGATCTTGCCTTTCCAAACTTTACACTCGTTCTCACAGAACCAAATTATTCCAGCATCCTTTCCCGCCCATTCCTCACTCCCGCCTGATTCCACCAAGCATCTTCCGCCTTGAATCTATCTACATTCAAACCCGTGCTTGTCCACCTTTCCTAAATTTTCAAACAGATGCTCTCTAATCAGTTATAATCAATAGCTCATATCCATCAGAAGTAATTAATGACTTACTGTCGACTTTCTTCACTTAGAACGATTTTTTTTTCTTGACCAGAAATTACATTTTAGTTTATATTTATTTTTTTAGTACTTATGAAAATATAGTATGGTTCTTATAATGCAGCCTCTTGGCCATATCTAGGTCATTATAAGTTAAGAGGTACTTTCCATGGCCAGGACAAAAAAATACTTTTTTTATATACTAACTTCCTAATTAACCTATTTATTACTTAAAAATAAATGTTTTCTTCATGCTCACTTAAATGTATTACAGAAATGTACTTAGTTTTGTCACAATAAGTTCTAATATAAGAAAAAAGTCTCTCCCCTGGTCTGTCCCCAAACCGACTTTATTTGTAAACCAGTTATTATGAATGTATTAAAAGTCAATAATTACTTTATCCTCGTTAATTTTATACAGAACAATAACTTAGTCGCAGTGTCTTATAAGTAAAATTACTTATATTCCAATTTTTCATAAATAATATCAACGCCGAAATTTGTCCTCCGTGTTTCGTGTCTCGTCCCCTGGCTTTTTGTTTTCGTTTCGAAATCAGTTTTGTTTTGCTAGTTTGTGGAAGTTGTTACCTTGAGTGCATAGGATGTAACGTAAAGCTAGTAGCAAGCGGCGCTTAAGCCGACTGCGCAGCCATTTTAACGGTCATTTCAGTCACGCTGCTCGCTGGGTGTAGAAGTGTTGAGTGAATGCTGTCTTTCCACTGGTAAGTTTATTCAGCAATTATTTGTTAAAATACTAATATAGACTTAAATATTCACTATGAATAGTGCATACATTGTTACGTTTGATTGTGAATTGCGTACGAGAAACACTTTTACGTCTATTTTAGATATCAATCGAAAATGTATCTCCCCTGGCGTATTTCCCCTGGCTCTTTTGATGGCAAGGGAGGTACTTAATGTCCAGAGGAGATACATTTGTATGCGTTTTCATGAATACTTCTACATTTTCTCTGAATCTTTACTTGGCATTATGTATACCTTAGCTTTACAATTTAATATGAGTTTTTTACAGACAAAATGGCACCTAGAAAAAAATGACGCACGAAGAAAGGCTCGAAAAAAAAGGATAGCAGAACGATTAAGATACCAAAGAATTAAAAATGACAAAGATAAGTACGCTCAACAAAAAAATCAAGGAAAGGGATAGATATGAAAAGAAGAAAGAAAAAGGAGTTTTTTTTTGTTTTTTTTTATGGCATTAGATTCTTATTCTTTCATCCATACAGCCAGCTATGTATTATTATTTGGTTAATTGTTAAGTTAGATGCCAACAGCACGCGGTTTTTCCCTAGATGGTTACCGCCTGTTTTTCCCAGGCGGTCACCCATCCAAGTGCTAACCACGCCCGACGTTGCTTAACTTCGGTGATCTGACCGGAACCGGTGTGTTCAACGTGGTATGGCCGTTGGCTGAAAAAGGAGTTATTAAGACAGTTCAGCAAATGATTCTCAGAGAGCAGCGGAAGGTTAGAAAAGTATGGAGAGATAAAGCAAAAATTCGTAGACGTCGTTTAGCACTCCAAGATAATATAAGCAATGCTCCTGAAACACCACCATGTTCGGATAATGAAGACCCACCGCCCCCTCAAAATATAAACAGGCGAGCGCAGGCAGCACAGCTAAAGTCAATTCGAGCAAGAAAAGCAAAAGGAAACAAGAGACTGAAATAGCTCAACGTAAGTCTGCAGTCCAACGCTACAAGAAACAAATAAACGGATCAAAAAACCACCAATTAGCACTCCCAACACCAAAATAAATTCACTTATAACAGCTGTAAGTGCAGGCGACAAAGAAACTATACAGAAGAAACTGATTTTCAGTGAAGTTAGTACTCAACAAATAAATGAAAATTTTTCTAATCTTAACAGTGTCCAAGAAAAAAGAGTCTTCAGGAGAGTGTTGAGCGGGAAAATAGTAAAAAAATGCAATGCTTTACCGAAAGAAATGAAAATAAAATCTTTGAGTAAAATAGGCAAGAAATTATGACTGATGGACACAAAGCGCAGCTCAAGAAAATACTGTGAGAATTTGAAAACGTGCATAGTCAAATTTATGGAAGATGATTCGAGCAGTAGACTTTGTACAGGATTATTTTAATTAAAATATAAATAAATAAACAAAGTTGATTCTTAAGAGTAACCCTGTTTTTAATATGTCTATCTCTCCTCCCTGTCCGTAAAGTATTCTCCCCTGTGCATTTTGTCTCTACCCTGTACTGAGTATTTACCCTGGTCACTGATAAAACGAGATAAAACCAACAAATTGACTGGCCACTATGTAAACGTTTTCAACTTAAAAGTTTCCATAACAAAAATGTATACTTAAGTAAAAATATTTAAAAAAATCCCATGCCGTATCTTCATACAACATATTACCTCTTAACTTATAATGACCCATATATTGCATTGTGAACAATAATTGTGGACTTCAAAATAACCCATTTAAATGAATGTAAACACCAACCAATCATGTAAAAATATCGAAAGTAACAATAATCTATTATCTTTATGTCCAATGAAATTATTTATTTTGACCTGTGTGAAATTTCATCTCTAAAACTAAATGAAGGGATGAATGAATCCAAAGGAATCACCTATATACTACTAATTACTATTTATCACTCACTGATAATCCATAAATGCTGTTTAGGTACTGCCATGGGCCGACGTGCCTGACGCGAGATATGGTACCACTGTTAGTATTGGCGCATACCATCTTGAGTCTACCACAACACTCAATGTACCTCCTGCATGGTAACTTAGAAAAGGGAACGTTGAGCCAATGTCATTCCAGTCTTAAAGGGTCATGAATTCTACCGTTCTACTGATTTATATAGCTCAATCATGGTTGATTCATTGTTGTTTTTCTCCATTTGTTGTTTGTATTTCTACTTATTGATTTTTTTTTTCAATTGTTGATGATTCAGTAACAAAACAGACTACTTATAAAACAATTTGTGCACATATGTTGATGTATTTGATTATTTAATCGATTAAATTAAATTTAAATAGTATGTTGTGACCAAGAGCGGATCCAGGATTTTTTTTCTGGGGGCACAACGGGTAGACGGGCAAAGTAATCAACAATAACTTGAAAATAAACTTGTAGTATTAATAGAAAGGTTTATTAAAATATCTAAACAATAGTTATATTCATGTTATTTCTGCTATAGTATCACATGATTTGCCTATACATAAGTATGAACTGTAATGGATTCTCCACAGTACACAAAAACCCGTCTGGGGAGGCACGTGCCCCGTGCCCCCCTCCCCTGGATCCGGATATGGTTGTGACCATAACATCTTTAGACCCTCCCATTAATGTAATCGCGTTGGAACAATATATCAACTGAACTTAAACGTTTTCGAAATGTATAATAAATTATTCGGCGCTACAACACGCTAACGCGACTAGCTTTCGCCGGTTGTCAGAATAACTGTTATCTTCTTGCGGATTTCCAAGATCTTTTGATCAGCTCCAGCCCACCCAGTGCTTCCCTTCGGAACCTTCCACTTCATTTTTTACAGTCACTTCTCCCTCGCCTTAGGTATCGTTTAATTACAATCGCGGTTCCGGGCTCCCCAAAGAGGTACATATTTGATTTTTTCATTGATCCTTCGTCAATAAGACTTACTCATTCGAATTTTTCGGAATGCACCTCTAGTCATAAAGAACTTCTTTGGCAACCCTAGATCCTATATGTTGCTTCTGCTTAAAGTAATTGTGGTTCTCGGACAGTAGTCCTTCTTCTAATTCGATAGTTAATTATTTCAAGTGACCCGAGGTATAACATAAGCTAATTACAAAGACAACTCAGAGACCCGGATCAAGTCTCTATTATACCAATAACAAGTGATACTCCTGCTCTCTCTTATCTTTTAATCACCATAAAATGCGTCTTTACTGCATCTGCTGAGAAATAAAACGTCTTTTTGATCCATGCCAATTGCTTATGAAGAAGTTTTAGGAATGTTAGAGAAGAATTGGTCGACTGTATCTTCTAATTTAAGGAAGAAATAGTTGGGGGTGCAGTCAAAGAAAACACCAAAATAAGAAAAACTTATTTATTATGTGCCGACGTTTCGGCCTACAATGTAGGCCATCTTCAGGGCTAAGAGAGAGAAACAAACAAAAATATATAAAAACGTAGCAGTAACAAGAATATATAAAAAGTGGTACAGGAGTGAAAAAATAAAAATAGTGACTAGATATGATGAAATAGTGAAAAGATAAAATAGTGAATAGATAAAAATAGTGACTAGATATGATGAAATGGTGAATATATATATGATAAATAAGAAAGAATATAAGACTGGTTACAGAATATAAGAAAGAATAAAGAATAAAAAAGAAAGAATATAAGACTGGTTACAGAATATAATAAACTTAAAAAAGTGATAGATAAAAATAAAATTGTAGATGATGAAAAGAAATTATAATGGTGACAGATATAAAAAACAAGAATACGAATATAAAATATAAAAAATACATGTCAAGAAAGGATAAAATGTAAACAATAATATAAAGGGAAAGAAAAATGAGGAGGTAAACGGAAAGATACAAGAAGAGAAGATTAAAATTATAGAAAAAGGGGGTTACATAGGTATGAGGGGTTACATAGGTAAAGTGTAATAATATAAGTATATATAGAAATAAAAGCTTGATAAATTTCAAAAATGAAACATTGAACATAGTGGTATATATAACTATGCACTATGAGGAATGAAAAGAAAAAGAAAATATAAGTAAGGGAAGTTAATATGTAACTGTATACAGTAGGAAGCAGTGGCATTAATGCAAAATAAGATGTGAATATAACATAAACATGTAGAAAATAGGTAAAGAAATACAGAGGATGAAAAATATGAGGCTAAATAATAATGAACTCTATACATTAACAAATGATGGATGCCAAAAGAAGGTGTGAGAACAGGTGAGAAGAAAGGTGAATGTGAAAAGGATGGAGATAAGATAAATACCAAGGTATGTACTAACCGAATAAAACACGAGGCAGCTAGGAGAGCTCAGAATGCAGTGAGAGCAATAATACGTTATAAAAATACGTTAGGTCGGCTGGAGGAAGCGATACAGGCGATCTCTGACGGCCAAACAAATAAGGACAAAGAAGGGGGAAGGAGATATGCAGATGTAGAGGCAATAAGAGACCGTAAATAATGTAAATAGCGTGAAAAATTATATGGAATTAATTAAAATTAAAAATTATATATTATATATTATATTTTATATAAATTAAAATTAAAAATAAATAAAATTAAAAAGGAGAAATGCAGATGCCTGGATATAAGTGACCGTAAATAATGTAAAATGCGTGAAAAATTAAAAGTCAATGCTCAACATGTAATAAATAAAAGAATGGTATAAAAAATTAAGAATGTAAGGTTATTTTAGTAAATTAAAAATTTGAGAGTAGGTTAGGGATAGGTGATGGGAGTCGGTCTTGGCATTAACGGTAGAGGAATCTAAATTGATGTGAATGGTTTCTGAGAGGATGCGTTTATTATAATTAGGAACGGAGGCCAGGATCGACGTATTTTCGAAGTCAAAAATGTGGTTAAAGGATAGGGCGTGTTCGGAGAGTTTAGAAGCGGTTGGGTTGTGGGAGGAGATGGAATATTTGTGTTGGATAATGCGGTCTTTAAGTAGGTTTTTGGTTTCGCCGATGTAGGAAGAGTTGCAGTTGGGAGTAGAGCACGGAATGCGATAGACGACCTGAGAGCGATGTTTTAGAGGAATGGGATCTTTGACTCGGGTATAAATATTGGAGAGTTTGTTGTGGGATTTAAAGGCGATGCGTAAATTGGGGATTCTCACGCATTTTACATTATTTACGGTCACTTATATCCAGGCATCTGCATTTCTCCTTTTTAATTTTATTTATTTTTAATTTTAATTTATATAAAATATAATATATAATATATAATTTTTAATTTTAATTAATTCCATATAATTTTTCACGCTATTTACATTATTTACGGTCTCTTATTGCCTCTACATCTGCATATCTCCTTCCCCCTTCTTTGTCCTTATTTGTTTGGCCGTCAGAGATCGCCTGTATCGCTTCCTCCAGCCGACCTAACGTATTTTTATAACGTATTATTGCTCTCACTGCATTCTGAGCTCTCCTAGCTGCCTCGTGTTTTATTCGGTTAGTACATACCTTGGTATTTATCTTATCTCCATCCTTTTCACATTCACCTTTCTTCTCACCTGTTCTCACACCTTCTTTTGGCATCCATCATTTGTTAATGTATAGAGTTCATTATTATTTAGCCTCATATTTTTCATCCTCTGTATTTCTTTACCTATTTTCTACATGTTTATGTTATATTCACATCTTATTTTGCATTAATGCCACTGCTTCCTACTGTATACAGTTACATATTAACTTCCCTTACTTATATTTTCTTTTTCTTTTCATTCCTCATAGTGCATAGTTATATATACCACTATGTTCAATGTTTCATTTTTGAAATTTATCAAGCTTTTATTTCTATATATACTTATATTATTACACTTTACCTATGTAACCCCTCATACCTATGTAACCCCCTTTTTCTATAATTTTAATCTTCTCTTCTTGTATCTTTCCGTTTACCTCCTCATTTTTCTTTCCCTTTATATTATTGTTTACATTTTATCCTTTCTTGACATGTATTTTTTATATTTTATATTCGTATTCTTGTTTTTTATATCTGTCACCATTATAATTTCTTTTCATCATCTACAATTTTATTTTTATCTATCACTTTTTTAAGTTTATTATATTCTGTAACCAGTCTTATATTCTTTCTTTTTTATTCTTTATTCTTTCTTATATTCTGTAACCAGTCTTATATTCTTTCTTATTTATCATATATATATTCACCATTTCATCATATCTAGTCACTATTTTTATCTATTCACTATTTTATCTTTTCACTATTTCATCATATCTAGTCACTATTTTTATTTTTTCACTCCTGTACCACTTTTTATATATTCTTGTTACTGCTACGTTTTTATATATTTTTGTTTGTTTCTCTCTCTTAGCCCTGAAGATGGCCTACATTGTAGGCCGAAACGTCGGCACATAATAAATAAGTTTTTCTTATTTTGGTGTTTTCTTTGACTGCACCCCCAACTATTTCTTCCTTAAGTTTTAGGAATCTTTTTATGATCTTAGTCGGAATTCTGCAATCTCTGATTACTTTCTCTATTTGACATAAATTCAGTTAAAATTGCACCTTTTAATTTCAAACATAGAAATGCATCATTGATCCTTATCTGTTGAAAGAACCCTCCAGTAACATTGATGTGGTTGTAATGATTGAAGGTCATTCCAACCAAGATTACATTTAAGAGATGTAGAGATGTTTCAGTTTCTTCGAAATTTGTTTACTATTCTTTCTCCCCCCCCCTCTCTGAGACACCATTCTTTTGTACATTGTTTCATTAGAAGTTGTCATTTTTTCAATTGCAGTTTATCAAAATAAGATTATTTTTCAAACATTTGAAAAAACGTCCTTTATTTTGCCCAATTATCTAATATTGAATAGGCTCATAATTATTCATTTAAAATAATGATAAAGTGTATAATATTTTTCTTTATTTTTTATCAGGTCTCCTGAATAGTCCAAGTAAAACAGCGAAACTCCATAATGAACAGATTGATACTGGAATTTTAAATTGGAATGATACAACAACCACAACTGCATCCCTTGAGACCTCTGATTTAACAGCTAAAGGTAATTTAAGTGAAAGATTTCATGTTTTATTCTTATTAGATAATAAACAATCAATTTTATAATTTCTAGGTTTTATAAATTGAATGTTTAACAATGTTTAAATAAAGGACAGATTAAAAGCTTTAAATATCTTAGAACTCAAATAGATGAGAATTGAATCATCAGAAACATCAAAGAGATAGTTAATTTAGAATTGTGTCTTTGATGAACAAAATTTATAGTTAATTAAAACTTCATTTTTCCAATATAAACCTATAAAAAATAAATAGGTTAATAATAATAATAGGTTAAAAATATTTACAATATGTAGGAAAAGAATGTTATACTGCAGAAGAAGGAGGAGTTAGTCCTACTCGATTATGGCAGCTGTCTTGTCAAAATACCATCTTGATTTATTTTTTTTAATTTGTTTTAAAATCTCATAATAATATTTGATTTTTAATTTAGTTAGTAGGTTGTTTCACATATAATATCCGTTTTTCTTATTTCTAAAATCAAAAGTGGAATTAGTGTATTTCTGATATTTACAATTTTTATGTTTGTAGATTTCATGACCTGTTACTAATCTTCTCTTTCTTGATAATGTTTACTACAATTGATCGAACAATGTTTAATATGTCATCAAATATGAAAATGGAAACATGCAATTTTCGTGTAATTTTTTATCTTGGATACTGGCAGCCCAAAATACAAGAAATATTACCGCTGAAAGTGTAAATATCGATGATATATTCTCGATATTTATGGGAACAAGACATCAAGAGTGGGACATATGCCAAAACCAAATTTGCATCCAAAATAATTATTGTGGAAGAAAGTGGTCCGGGTAGAGATCAAAGAATTTCTTATATAATAGGAGAAAACTTTATTAAGTAGCCAACGTTTCGACCCACCTTGCAGGTCTTCTTCAGGGCTACATGCAAAATACAGACAATCAAGAAATGGCACAAATATATTAAAACATAGAAATATAAATAATCAAAATTATGGTGAATCCAGATAATTAAAAAAAAAATTGACAAATATTGCACAGCAAGATGCATGAGTGTACAGTACAAACATCGAAGTGCCAGGAAGGCAGCAAAACACATAATAAAGAACTAAATAATAATAAAACAGAACGTGTTGAAAAACAAAAAATATAAGGTAATAAAGATAAAAAACGAAAACTGAATACAAATGGGAAATGCGAAAAAAAAAAAAAAAATGATATGTGTAATACAGTAATAAATGAAAATTGTAAAATTATAAAAAATCCAGAAAAATTCCCTTATAGAAAATACAGTATTAATATTGATAAGTAAAAAGAGATCTACATAAATGCAAAGACTAATAATACATAAAAGAAAATACAGTATGTTTTAAATAAAGTAAGTAGTAAAGTAAAAAATAAAAAAAAATTAATAAAATATATATATATTTGACTAAAATAATATAAAAAGGCAAAGATATGTGGATATAATTAAAAATAAAAATAGTGAGTGAAGTTGAACCCGGATTAATGTCGTAAAATGATACTTAGAGGTGGGTGTATACGTTGACGTGTCAGATAGGAGTGAACAAATTTTACCAGTATAGTCATTTGTTTCCATTATTACAGTCACGTTGGCCTTGTCTGCTTTGGTAACCGTAAGATGCGGGTCTGATTTGAGAAACGAGCAAGTGGTGGCAATGTCTTTAAAAAAAGAGGTGAGGGGTGGTTTTGGGAGTGTTGTAAGTGATTGGTAATTAAATTTGTGATGCAGATGCGGGAAACTTCTTTCTAATCGTCGGTGACCGTAAAACTGTTGTTTAGTTCTGTATTTGATATTTCTGAATTCTAATTTTTCTATATATAATTCCGGGTCAGTCTATTTTTTCACTGCCTACTAAATTAGTCATATGTTAACCGCTTCCAAAACAATTGTCACATGTTATTATACTTCTAGAATTGAATTTTACAGTTCGTTAGGTTTGTTATCCCGCTTCTCCCATACCCCTTTTTTTCTTCTTTCCGAATTCAAAGGACCGGCATTTATTTGACATACGCTACGGTGAGCTCACCTACAAGACGTCAGTGAAGAGAGGAAGATCCAACAAGTTTTCGGTAAGCCAGTTTTATTTCCTTGTTAGATTTTATTTTTCCTTCCTTTATTGCCAAACTGTCCGAGAACGACTTACCGAGTAGTACCGTATTTCAGTTAAATATTTTTGTTCATTAGAAAAGTTAATTTCATTTTTTTTTTTCAATTTTGTTTTATCATAATTTTTCCTATTTTTTTTCCAGTTTTTTCAATCGCGTTTCATACAACTGTTATCTCTACATATGTGTTCTAGGTCAGTGATGAGGCTGCCTTCCTGGCACTTCGATGTTTGTACTGTACACTCATGCATCTTGCTGCGCAATATTTGTCAATTTTTTTTTTAATTACCTGGATTCACCATAATTTTGATTATTTATATTTCTATGTTTTAATATATTTGTGCCATTTCTTGATTGTCTGTATTTTGCATGTAGCCCTGAAGAAGACCTACAAGGTGGGTCGAAACGTTGGCTACTTAATAAAGTTTTCTCCTATTATATGAGAAATTCTTTTACCTCTACTCGGACCACTTTCTTCCACATATAGTATCAAGGTCAACAATTATCATTCAGAAAAAAATTATTGGTTTCTGTGTGGCGGTCATTGGCAGGAATAATTTATTCTCTTTTCTACTCAGAAGTAAAACTATGATATCCACATCGTACTGCAGGGATATTGTCATAATACAACGAAATTTATGAAAAAACAACCTGCATTGTTTGATCAGAAGATACCTATACTATTATCCATAACGCCAGAAGACATCATGTTTCACAACAGACAGTGATGAAAATTAAGGTGCTGGTTTATGTCTTTCCATACCCACCTTCTTCTCCTGACATATCCAGCAGATTGCCACCTGTTCAGAAATTTGTAAATCTCCTTGAAGAGTAAAATTGTTGAAAATGATTCTCAAATCAAAAACATTTTATTAAATATTTTATTTGAAAAAAAAAAGAAATGGCCCGGACCAGGACACGAACCTGGGACTTTTACCTGGTCATATCTTTTCATGTCCCGCTCCGGGCCATATCTTTTCTTTTCAAATAAAATATTTAAAAAATTATATCTTATAATAATTAAATAAATTACAAAAACATTTTAGATTTTATTTCATAACAAAACTCTGAATTTTTCAGTTCTGGGATTGACACGTTGGGGGAAATGTATAGAAAATGAGGGTAAATATTTTGAATAAAAATGTTTTGATTTCGTAAACTTGTTTTACCAAATAACTTTTCCTTTGAAAAGAGACATTTCATATGAGACCACACTATTAAAAGGTATAAGTTCTTTCCCCTTTTCATTTTTTTTTTTTTTTTTTTTTTTGCCGGCCTCATCATCCTTTCCTTCCTGAAAGCAAGCTGGACTATATTGGAACAACTCATATAGGTAATTAACCAGAGTGAGAAGATTGAGATTCCATTAGCCGGGTGCAAGCGAAAAATCACCAAATAACGTAGAATTCCACCAAATACATTACAATCATAAGGGGAATGTTCGTTTGGGGTCATGTGCTCTATTCTCTGAATTCATTCAAAACAAAACACGTTTTCCCTTTTTTCTTCAGTCTGAATTTTTGTACAAAATTTGAAATTTTTGGATTTAGCTAGAACTGAAAAAGATGCAGTCCCTTTTTTTCAAGAGAAAGATATATTGGCAAAGAATGCAACATGTGATCTAAATCATGAAATGAAACTGTCTTTTTGTGATGGAGTTCGTTGGTGGTGCAATATTTCATCATATAGCATGCAGAAGAAGAACAGCATTTGTAAGTGGTTCTTGATAAGGAATCAGAATGGTAAAAGACAATAGATATTTAACGAACAAAAGCACACAACATTTAATGAGAGTACACACAAGGACAACGCATTGCCATATTTAGAATGACAAGTGAATTCAATGAACTATCTCATTGAACATTCGTGTAAGCCAAGTAGCTTCCCCCTCAGTCAGACTCACTGCAATAAACTCCGCCTCCATTGACAAGACAAAACACCTTTGCTTTTTACTCATCTACTGATACTATCTACATCTACTGTCTATAAGGCACAGTCTGCATCAGAAAATCCTTCAAGATTGGCTATGGATTCACTTCTACCATAATATATGCCATAGTCATGTATTCCTTTCAAATACTTGAAAACTCCTTTAATCATCTCCCAATCTTCCAACTTTGGACACTCCATTTTCCATGAAAAATATGCAACTGAAAAAGATATATCTGACCTTGTTCCAATAGACAAATAGAGTAAGGTAAGCACCCAATTGCTTCTCTATAAGGCACTTTTTCCTTGAGATCCTTAGTAGACTCAAGTTATTTACCCTTTTTCATTAGTGTGGAAATGGGATATGAATTTTCCATATTAAACTTAGTATTTTTCGTGTATTTGTCCTCTAATTAACAAAAATGGTTCCAACATCGTATCGGTGAATCTCAAATTCAAAGTAGTATTGCTACTGACAAATAAACAAGGATCATTATCACTTTGCTCTAGTTCACATTTCTGGAGGAAATTTGTAAACTTTTTGCTCCAACAACAGAAAGATTGATGAAGACCGTACAAACTTTTATGCAAAAGGCATACCTTATCTGAGCCCTTACTAAAACCTTCTTGCAGTTTCATAAATATTTGTTTTGATTTCAAATCGCTTTAATTGAAGTCGCTCCTGAGCACTAACACTAAGCACAGTCCTTACAGAGTCCCATCTAATGGTTGGACTGAAGATCTCAGTAAAATAAATTCCTGATTGCTGAGAGAAACCCTTAGCGACTAACCGGGCTCTATAATGTTCAATAGTATCATCAGCATTATACTTAACTTTGTATAGCCATCGGCAATCGATTATTTTCTTACCTTCAGATTTATCTCCCAAAGTCCAAGTACCATTTTCCTTTGAGGCCTTGATTTCTTTCTGGATTGCCTTATGCCAGTTATCCGCTTCATCAGAACACGTTGCTGATTTAGGCTCATCGTCAGATGCTAACATAGCATAGTCCGTTGCTATTCGTTGAGGTTACCTGATCTTATCTCTATCTTGCAATTTGTAAACATCTGCCTTAGGATTTATCAACTGGACTATCATCAGTTTCATCTGCCCCTTTGTCAGAATCAGATTGTTTCTCTTCTTTAATAAAAAACTCTCCACCACCAGAAATGGATGCTGTTCGAAGATGACAGTTGAAGTCTTTTTTTCTTTAAATAATACATCCTTGGACAGCACAACTTCAGAGTCTTCAGGTCTCGATAGCCATCTTGATCTCCATAGTAGCGTACAAGAAATCCTTTCCTATCAAACTTTTTCCTGTTCTTCCTGGGAACGTGGACAAAGCACTCAAATACCAAATACCTTTAAATGTTTAATTGATGATTTTCTTGATGCTACAGTTCATAGGGAGAAACACCTGTGACAGATGACGGTCCCGTTCTATTATCACATAACAGGCAGTCATAACTTTTTTCAGGCAAACCAGAGGCATGCAACACTGTCCTGGCTGCCTCCACTAGAGTTAGATTCTCCCTTTCAGCCACACCATTCTGCTCAGGGGTTTAGGTCATTGAGGTACGGTGGTGGATGCCATAGCTTTTGGTCAATTCCTGAATATCCCTGTTTATAAACTCCTTGCCGTTATCGGTCAACAACTCAATTACAATATAACCAATAGTCGGAGCCTCTGCCAAGAACTGTCGCAACCTTTCCTTTACTGCCAATTTTTCTTTTTTAAAATAAACAGCACGAAATTTAGAAAATCATTCTTGAGAACAAGAAAGTATTGGCTACCACCTATCGGCATTCACCCCATCTCCAGGTTTGAAGACTTCCAACTTTCTTTTGCCAAAGCGTAGTCTGTGCATTTTCCTAGTATGCATCACAAAAATCTGAGATGACATAGCAGTCAACGTCAATGCCATTTTGTTTTAGATATTATGCCTCATAACTTTTATTCTGATGTCCAGGTTTCATGCCAGGTTTGTAGATTATCATGAACTGCAATCTGAGCCAGTACCGAGGTGATAGACAGAACCCTCATATTCATGGTAAACAGACCATCTGAACGAGTTGCCTGTGCAGCCAGTTGACCAATCTTATACAACAAACACTTATCCCTGCTTAAGGTGATTGTGTACCCTTTATTGAGAGCTGATGTAAGGGAAAACAAGTTAAAGTTTTTACCAGCATCTGGAACATACCATATATTCTGTAGAAAACCTTTAATGCATCTGTCCTGCATCCACATTTCCACGTTTATGTTACCCCTTCCAAGAGCTTTCATTGTCTGTCCATTTCCAACCTGAACAAATTTTTCAGTCGAAAATGGCTCATAGGTGGCAAACCATTCCTTTCCCTTGGTCATATGCTGTGTAGCTCCAGAATCCATGGTCCAAGGGTCATTAAAATCAAATTTCACAATACTACATGATTCAGAGACATATGCACTACCACTGGTAACTTAACCTTTTCCAGAACTCCGAGGTACATTATTACCCACAGCTTTGCTTTTAATACTTTACTCTTTATTAGGTCTATTCTTTTTAAAATGATCAGACTGGTGACAATGATAACATAACCTTTTATCGTTATTATTCTACAAATCAGCTTTATTTATAGTTTGATTTTACTGAAAATACTTACTGTTGCTTGGTTTATTATAAAATGAATCGATGAATTACTATTACTTTCAGATCGTTTGTTCATGCGCATTTCTACCACACAAAGCCTCTCTCGTAACAGATCTAATGTTCTCTGTTCCTTAGGAACAGACTCCCATGCTTTAATAAACTCATGATATTCAGCCGACATTGTGTTTAATATATGATTAAGGAAAAGAGAGTCCGGTAACTTAACTTTATCCTCTTTCCATGTCTCATCCCATAACTCTATCCACAATTTTTCTAACTTTGTTATGTGTTTTGCTACCGTGTCACCAGGATTTTTTCCTTTAATGTCAAAAAAATGGTTTAAAAAGCCTGTCCTGTCTTTGTTACGTCCTCTGTTCATACATACTATGTAATTTTGCCCACATGAATTTATCATTTGAGCACATATTTATGAGTTGTCTTTTACTTGAACGAATGAGAAGCAGGTATATCTCTTCTTCTTCTTCTTTGGCGCTACAACCCTGGGTGGGTTTTGGCCTCCTCTCCGCCGCCATTCAGCTCTATCTTGTGCGACCGCCTTCCAGTTCCTGATCCCAAGTAGGCTTTGAGCATCAGCTGCCACACCATCGGCCCACCTCAGCCTGGGCCTTCCAGCTCTTCGGGTTCGATGTAGTATCTCCTCAGTTACCCTCCTCGGGATTTCTTGTTCATTCATTCTGGCCAAATGGCCTGCCCAACCAAGCCTTCCTAACTTCACAAACTCAACCACATCCGGTTCACCGTAAATGTCATATAGCTCCTTGTTCTTCCTTATTCTCCATTCAGCCGCATCCCTGACTGGTCCAATAATACGACGTAGAACTTTCCTTTCAAAGATCATCAGATCCCTTTCGTCGTGCTTGGAAATGGTCCAGGTCTGCGAGGCATAAGGTTAATACAGGCCGGACAAGAGTCTTATAAATAAACATCTTGGTTTGCCTGCTGATGAACCTACTGCGAAAGATCTTGAGAAGGCCAAAATAGCATCTGTTGGCTGCAGTGAGGCGCTTCTTAATCTCAGCAGCCATATCATTTCCCGAAGTAACAAGTGATCCCAGGTAGGTAAATTCCTTAACCTGCTGGAATTTGTAGGATCCCACTACTAAAGGACTGATATCACCAGCTCCGGTGTACATGTACTGGGACTTAGTCTGGTTAATTGAAAGTCCCATAGATGAAGCTGCCCTGTGAGGTTTGTGGTGGCTTCGACTAAAGCTGATCTGGACCTGGCTACTATATCTAGGTCATCGGCAAAACCAAGAACCTGCACTTGTCGGGAAAATATCGTTCCTAGGTATATCTCTTACTAGACCAAACTACGGTTATACAAGATTCTTATTCATCCTGTTGTTGTTCATTTCCTTCCAAACTGACAGGTACAGCATTAGAGCATTAGAATGCTGGATGAGACTGCAATGGATTGTTATACAGTTGAGGAGAAGAAAGATATTGATGGGAGGTTTTCTACTTCACAAATCATTATTACCTCTGGTGTCTGGCTCAAGTGCTGTCACTCACTTACTTACTTAATCTCTTCCTCTCCACTGCTTTAACCAGTGTGAGGAGCCTGCTTACAGAGCTTGTTTCACATGTCTCGATCCTGAACCAACAACTTTCTCCTTCTCCATTCCAGGCCTCTCCTGTCAAAGGCTTCCTGAACCCCGCTCTCCCAGGTTCTTCTAGGCCTTCCCCGAGGTCTTCTACCTTCCACTTTAGTCTCGTATGTGGCTTTAGCCAAACGATCTTCAGCCATACGAGAAACATGTCCGAACCATCTCATCCTATGTTCCTCAACGATGTCTGCTGCTGGTGGTATGCCGAGATTGGTTATTTTCATTGCATTCCTCACCCTATCTCTTCTCATTTTCCCCTCGGCTCTTCTTAGATATCTAATTTCCATTACTTGGAGTTGACTTTTATGCTTGCTGGTGAGGGTCCAAGATTCTCTTGAGTATGTCAGGATTGGGAGAAAGATATTTTTAAACACTGTTTTCTTGGCTCCTTTTCCAATAAAACCTTTTTTAAGAGAGTTAAAGCATTTTCCTGCACATTTTATTCTCTCTTGTACCTTTTTATCAATCCAACCATACTCATTTAGATGGGCATCAAGATATTTAAAGTCTGCGACTTGTTCCACAGGGCCACCATTTAAGCGAATTATTCTGTCTCCTCGTTCTGCTCTCCTTCCTATTCTCATTATTTTGGTTTTATCAACATTTATCTCCAGGGTTATGTTGATTTTTCTTAGTTCCTCCTGAAGGACTCGGAGGTTGGACTGTAGGTTACTACATTTATTGCCGAATACTTACAAATCATCGGCAAAAGCGAGCAGTGTGAAGAATATGGGTCTTAAGTTTCTATAACCCAGATGGTAAGGCCTCATTTTCAGTTGTGCTCTTCTAAGAGTAGAATCCAATACTATGATGAAAAGCAATGGGCTGAGACTGCACCCCTGTCTAATACCTTGAGTGGTCAGGAATTCCTTTGACGTGTGATTGCATGTCCTGACGCCATTCCTCTCTTCCCTATACAGACTCAAAATTGCCTTTCTTAGACCCATTCCAATTCCTTTTTCCTCTAATGCATATATTAGGTTTTGCTTTTTGATTCTATCAAAGGCTTTAATTAAGTCCATGAAGCAGGGATAAACTTTGTTATCCTTCTCTATTATCTTCTCGGATATCTGTCTCAATGTGAGATATGGTCCTGTGTGCTTCTATTCCTTCTAAAGCCATATTGCTCCCCACCCAGCACTGGCTCCACGATTGCCCTAAGCCGCCTTTCTAGGATCCTGGCATAAATCTTGCATGGTACACTAAGGAGGGAAATGCCTCGGTGGTTTTTACATCCCCTATTGTCGCCTTTTTTAAAAATGGGGACTATAACTGACACCTCCCATTCTTTCGGAATTTCCTTCCTCTTCAATATCAGTAGGGCCCGGATTTATATGCAATAAAAATCCTTAAATATGTACATGAGTTCACAGCACGCGCTGGAGTGAGCAACATCGTCTCTATGATACTTTTTTTTATACCCATTAACTTTTATCGTACATTCATGGCTTTTTACATAGTCATAGTCTGTGTACCAGTGAAGTAAAATGTGAAGTTTCGTAGCTAATTACGGACTTATAATGTGACTATATTAATTATAAAATTAATTGTTTTAAGAGACAGGAGTTACTTATCTTTGTGCTGGTCGCGGCAGGTTCATCCTCACCTACCTTCCACCTACCAGGTTCATACCTCATAAGATTGACCCTATCAGCTATCAGTGCTGCCTCTGGCACCGAATGAGGCTGATCTGTGCCGTATTCAGATCAGATCTCATACGAACTCTTTATTTTTATTTAGTTCCCTTTCCTCTCTGTCCTACCTTTTTTTTTTCTTTACTACTATCTGCTCCAGTGATATAATATTCCAAAATGAAGTTTTACCATCAAGTATTATCCCTAAAATCAACTACGAGAAATAGCCCAAGTAAACCTAACCCTAATAGAAGGCGTAAAGTCGACACACCTCCCACTACTCCGAATGATAATAAGGAACCCAAGGCAGGACAGTCGAATGAAAATACCCAACTAGGGTCATCTACTGAGTTCACTGAAGATTCTCCCTTCTACTCACCTAACAGATTTCAGCCCCTAACAAATCTACCTAGTGAAGCAATGGAGACCACATCAGCCCCTAAAGTGCACAGGCCTCCACCAATTTTCGTACGGAGCATAAAAAACTTTAGGCTTCTTTGCACACAATTGAATAAGGCAGTAGGCACCGGAAAATACTATTGCACTAGCAGGACCAACGATACAAAGATCCAGTCAGACATGCCTGAGACATACCGAAATATAGTCAAGCACCTAACGGAGATCAAGGCAGATTACCATATTTACCAATTAAAGGAGGAGAGATCCATCAGAGTGGTAGTCAGAAAATTGCACCCAACCACCCCTGCTGACGTCATAGAGGAGGAGCTCACAGCCATGGGCTTCAAAGTTAGACAAATTACAAATGTTTACAGGAAGAATCCTGTACACCCCGAGACAGGCAACAAAATTCCATTGCCTCTCTTCTTTATAGATTTAGAACCAGCACCTGGAGTAGAAAAAATCTATGATGTAAGTAGACTATGCTATACCCAGGTACAAATCGAAAACCATACCCAAAGAAAGACATCGTACAATGCCATAACTGCCAGGCATACGGGCACACTAGGCACTACTGCCATCATACTCCAAGATGCGTCAAATGCGGAGAACCGCATAAAACTGAAGAATGCGTCAAGCCGAGAGAAACACCAGCTGTCTGCGCACTATGTCTTCAAGGGCATCCAGCCAATTATAAAGGTTGCCAAACCTACAAGAATATAAAATCTCAAGTTCTGGCAGCACGTCAGCCCAGCGACGAAGTGAGGACCTCAAGAAGACAGCCTTCTAAAATTGTAGATGGAGCTGTTTCCTACGCCGAAATGTCAGGTGGTCAACAAACAAACAGTCTCGGGGCCACACTACAACCCGAACCCCCAAAACCCCTCTCTAAACCACAAATCAATTCTCTACAACCAATAAACCAGTCCCAACAACTAATATATCCCATGAATCAAAATCCAAATACCCCGCATCAAATCCCTCATATCCCCCCCCCTTCAAATGCTACTGATCTCACAACACTACTCACATCAGTCCTCTCCGAGTTCAAACCCATGGTCACACCACTAATATTTCTCCTAACAAATCTTCTTTCCCATCTCTTTCCTGTCCAACAAAATCCTTAAATGACATCCACCTTATCCATTCTCCTTTAGAATGCAAATGGTATTCGAAACCATACTGACGAACTAACATCCTTACTGTATGATAAAAAAATTGATGTAGCCTTAATTACAGAAACTCGACTGACCAGTAAACGGAAGCTCAACATAACACAGTTCCAAACCTACCGGACCGACCATCCTGATGGAAAAGTTCATGGTGGTAGGGCAGTCATTGTCCATCAATCCCTCTCCCAACACTCATTTCCACTCCAATCAAACGATATCCTTCAGGCTACAGCTGTTACAATCAAAACCTTTTCCTTTCCTCTCACCTTAGCATCAGTGTACTGCCCTCCTAATAAATCCATTTCCCATTCCCAATTCAGCTCTCTCCTAAACTCCTTAGGGATTCATTTCCTTTTAGGCAGACTTTAATGCGAAACACCAACAATGGGGTTCAAAAACTACTAATACCCGAGGTCACATCCTCCTCTCTGCACTTAACTCCCATAATTTCAGTTTTATTTCTCCAGGCACCCCTACATATTGGCCCACTGACCCAAACCGAAATCCTGATCTCCTTGACTTTTTCATCCATGCTGGCTTAGGTCCCCTAAACTAATCCATAGAACGCCTTGATGACCTGTCCTCAGATCACAGTCCTTTGATCCTTACCCTTTCTATTGTCCCAATATCCAAACTTCCTCCGCCATCATTTATTAGGGGACCAGTTGACTGGAACCTATTTTACCAGCTTGTATCCGACACCATTGATCTTAGAGTTTCCCTAAAAACACCTCAGGAGTTGGATGATGCTGTCAATTCCTCTACCAATTTGATCCAGCTAGCAGTTTGGACTTCATCTTCACCCAGTCCTTCCTTCAAAATCCGTAAGAAAAATCCATTACCGCAAGACCTTAGAGATCTTATCCTAATCAAACACCGTTACCGATCCCTTTGGTAAAGAACCAGGCATCCTCACGATCGGAGACTGTATAACTACTTCACCAAATTAGTCAAAAAGAACCTGACAACCTATAGATCCGAATCCTACAAATGCTACCTTTCCACACTATCTGCTTCAGATAATTCCCTTTGGAATGCCACCAAAAAAATCCTCAAATATCACTCTATTTCCCATCCCCTCCGACGTGAAGACGGCTCTTGGGCTGCATCAGATGAGGACAAAGCAGAAGAATTTGCCAAACACCTTTCAAATACATTTATCCCACATCCTGATATCCACTCTACGCACATTTCCAATATAAATGAATTCCTCTCTTCACCCATCCCTCTATCCTTACCTCCTAAAGCGGTAAATCCCTCTGAGGTCAAATTCCTCTTACAAAAGTTAAAAGTCCGCAAATCTCCTGGACATGACCTTCTAACCACCCAGATCCTTCAACATCTTCCTCAAAAAAGGATTATTTTCCTTACCTACCTATATAACTGTATCCTTCGTACAACTCACTTCCCTTTGCTGTGGAAACACTCCGTCATCATCCTATTCCCTAAACCTGGCAAGCCACCCAATGCCACTTCATCATACCGACCCTTCAGCCTGCTTCCTATTTCCAAAATTTTCAAAAAAATCCTCCTGAAACGAATCCTACCCATATTAGAATCCAATGATATTCCTTCACATCAGTTTGGATTCCGTCCCAGGCACTCGACGGTCCAGCAGGGTCTCCGAGTTGTCGATCACTTTTTAATTTCTAATATTATATCCTTATAATATGAAAAAATAGATACAAACGCTTATTTATTCCTCTTTCAAATTAATATTTGAAATTGTGTACATCCTTAGATTATCGAATGTGAAGCTCTGACGATCAGGTCGCAATATTTTTTTGTAGTTACTAAATGATCTTTCCACGTCGACTGATGTAACGGGAGCTCATTTAAAAAATGATGCTTCACTAGGGCTGAATGGCATATCTTTTTCTCCAAAGTTTCCTTCTAGAATATCGCAAATGGATCGTAACTGTTTTAGCCCAGAGTTGTTTTCGAAAACGTGTTGAACTTTTTGAGTGATATTTGGTGCAAATGTTCCATGTTCCATATTCGGGTAAAAGTATTGAATTTGTAAATCATCCAAATGTTTCATGTTCCGCTTTTTAGTTTTTGTATGGAATCATCTACTATATTCAGGCTTTCTGATAAAAGCAAAGTTCGATTTTCAAGTATTTTTATTGTTTCATCTAAAAAAACTAAAGTTGTCGAAATATAACATAAATTTTGTTTTAAAGTTGTTTTTTCCATTAATTTCTTTGCTCTTGATATTGCTGACGCTGTGTCATTCTTTCCATCTAATTTGGAAAGAGCATCTTGGATCTTATCAAAATGTTGATAGTAGTAGGAGTAGTGGGATGCATCTAGCCTGGTTCCCATCTTGTGATTATCGGTTCCGGTGGTAAATTTAATTCTGGGTAATTTTCTTTCAATACTTTTACCCGACTTGGCGCTTTCAGACATTTTTTTTTTAGATTTGAAATCAGCAAGTCAACATCTTCAAATTCATTTCTGACAGTTTCCGCGATCCTATGAAATGCACGGGCAAGGCAAGTCACGTGAATCATTTTAGGGTAGAATATTTTCAATGACTTTGCAGCCTTAACCATGTACGGAGGAGTGTCAGTTGTGAATAAAAAAACTTTTTCGTGTAGAGTTCCATTTGGCTAGAGAAAAGTCATGGAATCAATCTTTAAAAAATCTAGCTATGGTTTCGTGGTTACATTTTTCCAACAACTGTATGTTTAGAAGAAAGGGTTTTGATAAGTCTTCTGACAGCTTTCCGACAATAATATTGGCCACGTACCTTCCCAGAGAATCAGTCGTCTCATCTATGGGCACCCAAATTGGTACGTCTTTTATGTGGTTGCGTATTTTATTCATGGTCTCCTGGTAAATATCAGGGAGATAATTTAAATAATAAGATCTAACGGGCTCATTCTGCAAGAAACTTCAAAATGGTGTGTGACGGTTGCGGGAAACTTATTTGTGGAGAAGATCGCATAAAAATATGTGCTAATCGTACATAAAATTAAAATTAATGTAAATGAATTTTATTTTTCGACTAATTATTAAATATCAAATGACTGAAATTTTTTATCAAATAAAGTGTGAATTTCTAAAATTATTTTGTTTATTTTCCTAGTCTAGTAGTAATAATAATAGTAGTAACAAGGTAATAATAACCTTGATCAATGTGAAAAGTGTATCAAGTGTAGAAAGTAAATTATTTTTGGAATCTTAATCTTAATGGGCTTGAAAAGCCTAGCATGTCCCTTAGCGGTTAAAATTAAGGGTGTTACTGTATTACTGTTTAATCCATAGTTAAACCTATAACTTCTAATGTGATAAATATTAATTAACATAAAAATTATCACCTAACTAAAAAAATTATGTGAGAAATCAATAAAATGATTGAAAATATGCACGATATATGCATTTTAGGCCTAAATATACACAAAAGCCGAATTATGGCCAAACATGCAAAGATATGCAACAAAAAAGTGATCATAAATGAGTTAAAACCAGTTGTTTCGTAATGATATCAGCTCATGTTATTAATATACTGAATCAGAAAAAATATGCAATTGCATATAAATCCGGGCCCTACATATCAGATTCAATAGGTGATTTAGCATTTCCATTCCCTTCTGTTCCATGTATTTAACCTTTTCTGGGGAATTTCCATCTTTGCCTGCTACTTTCCCCATTTCAAGAGAGGTAATTGCATCTTCCACTTCCTCCTTGCCGATGAAGTCGTCTTTCTCCTAATTATCCGCAGGTTCTGGTGTCCTTTCCATTTCTATTCCTTCCATTTCAGCGTCATCCAGCAGCTCCTTAAAATATTCTGCCCATCTATTCATTATGTCTTCACTTTTTATAAGGACTTTTCTGCTTTTGTCTTTATTATTATCACTGGCTCTACAATCCAGCAAGGGTCCTGGCCACATCAAGGTGTCGTCTCCACTGTTCTCTGTCCTGCACCAAGGTCTTCCAAGCTCAGGATCCAATGATGCTGCCTGCATCACTTTCGACTTCATCTGACCAACCATCTAAGTCGTGGATGCCCACGTTTTCTTTTTCCATCAAAGAATCCAAACAGCAGTCTTTTCAGGATAGTGTTGTCCTCCATTCTGTCCACATGTCCAGCCCATCTCAGTCTAGCTATTCTTATATGCTTCTCCACGTCAGGCTCCTCATACAAAAGATACAGCTCTGCATTTTGTCTGAGTCTAAATTGATCGCCAACTATTACAGCTCTCAACATTCTTCTTAATATTTTTCTTTCGAAGAGCAGTAAACTGTTGGCATCTGCCCTGGACAGAGGCCAGGTTTCCGATCCATAAGTTAAAACTGGCCTGATGATTGTTTTGTACAGAATGATCTTGGCTCTTCTTGATATCAGACGACTTCGTAAAATTTTCGCCATCCCAAAATAACATCTATTAGCGGCCAATATTCTTCTTTGAACTTCTGGGCTGGTTGAGCTATCTGCTTTGACCAGAGAACCGAGGTAGACAAAACTGCTGTCGACACTTTCGAATGTGTAGGCACCAAACGTGATGGTGGGATCCGATTGTCTTGAAGGGTTAGCCACCATATACTTAGTCTTTACTTGGTTTACCCTGAAGACCAATACGCCGTCCAGCATTCTCCAATGCAAGAAAAGCCTGTTGTAGATCTCTCGGTGTTCTTCCCACTATGTCTATGTCATCTGCATAGGCCAATATTTGGATGGACTTAATCAGAATCGTACCAGTGACTTGTAACCCTTCGTCTCTTATGACTTTTTCTAGTGTAAAATTAAATAAAACTGGCACAAGAGTCCATCCCCTTGTCTCAGACCCCTAGTTGTCTTGAATTCTTCAGACAAGTCATTCTGGATCTTAACCTGGCTTCTCGACTCCCTCAACAGCAATTCCACGAGGCTTATCAATTCTCTGCGGACATTCATTTCTTCCATACTTTGATACAGTTTTCCCCTGATGATACAGTCATAGGCATTGCTAAAATCCAAGAAAAGGTGGTGGGTCGTTATATTGTACTCTCTAGTCCTTTCCATAAGAGTTCTCAGGGAGGATATTTGATCAATACAAGATCTACCATTAATAAATCCGCACTGGTACATTCCAATCTCTCTCTGGGCATGGGGAAGTAGTCTTTGGGATGCCACATTCAAAAGTACTTTGTAGGCAAAGCTTAGGAGTGTTATACCACGGTAGTTATCACAAAGCATCTGGTCTCCTTTCTTGTGAAGAGGGAGGATAAGGCCAATGCCCCAGTCATGCGAGAGAGTTTTGCTTATCCAAACATTGTGTAGCAGATCTCGAATCGCCTTTATCATTTCATTTCCTGAGCTTCAGAAGTTCAGCTGTTATGCCATCACATCTAGGTGCTTGATTATTTCTAAGCTTCTGAATTGCAGCCTCAATTTCCTCATCATCTGGTGGGCCAAGAAGCTCACACTCTTTGTAATTTTAAATTATGTCAGAGCCATAACTATCTTCTTGGGCAGGGTTCTGAACACTCCCTAGCAGACTACCGAAATGGTCGGACCATCTTTCCAGGATCCCTTCTTTATCTGTTATCAATTGACCGTCCTTACCTCTACAAGTATTGGATCTTGGATTAAATCCCTTTCGCTGGGCATTGATTGTCTTGTAGAAAGCTCTAGTATTAGCTTGTCTACTCATGACCTCAATCTTTCTTATTCTTTCTTCTCCCTCTTTTTTCTCCTATGCAGGTGTTTCTTCTCCAATCTCCAGACCTCTGAGGTGGCCCCTCTAAGCCCAGTACTTCTTCAGCAATTTGTTTAATAGCATTCCTACACTCTGGCACCATATTTTATCAACACCATTCTCCTCAAACCCACATTCCAAAGCTACATCTAACCTTTGGGCAAACTGTAGTTTGTGCTCTGGCTCCTGCAGTTTTCGAGTATTTATTCTCCTTGAGCGGCTACCTCTAGTCTTATGTACGTTGCTAATTTCGGCATGGATACGTGCTACTACCAGGTAATGATCGCTATCTAAATTTGCTCCTCTGTATGTTCTAACCGCCATAACTATAGAACACTGTCTTCTGCTGATAAGAACATGGTCAATCTGCTTCCTGAAGTTATTGTCTGGAGAAACCCATGTTGCCTTGTAGATATCTTTCCTATCAAACATGGTACTCCCAACAACCATATTGTGTGATGCTGCGAAATTGACCAACTTAGTTCCATTATCATTGGACATATTGTGCAGGCTATGCCTTCCAGCTAGGGGACAAAGAACTGAATCTCTACCAATCTGTGCATTGAGGTCTCCCAAAACTATTTTTATTTCTTGACGAGGACATTCATCAAAGGCACTTTCGAGGTTGCTATAGAAAGTTTCCTTTGCTTCTTCTTCCGCCACCTCTGTTGGTGCGTGGCACGGAATTATAGAATAGTTTCAGAATCTTCCTTTAAATCGTAACTTACAGATGTGGTGGTAATTGGGTTTAAAATCAATAACCATTTGTCTCATCCCACCGCCATCAATAATGATCCTACATTCCATGTGGTTAGTTTAAAATCCTTGAGTGCACCAGGTCGATTCCTTGAAGACAGTCCAAATTCGAGGCTAATTCCTTGATTTTCACAGCAATACATGTTTTCTGAGGGTGGGGTAGCTGGCCCCTCCGCTCAACCCCCAACCTGGAGGACCAGTAGCTGATTGTGACCCTAGGGCCGGGCGTTGGGGTCGCTACTTCCCTACGCCAAGGCTTTTGTCTTTAACATACTTTAATATTGGTCTTTATCTTTACACATGTTTCTAATAGTCCTTAAAATAACTTCTGGTTTGTCCTCCATCCTCTTCTAATTTCCTACCAAAGTCCTCCCATGTCTTTCTTTTGGAAGTGAGAACAACATTTTAACAATTCTTCTCTTCTCTTTACATCTGGCTTAGTCCTCTTCTGAACCTGTTTTCAAGTATTGTTTCCAACTTGTTTTCTTCATTTGGACCTGGGTCTTTACCTTGTCATTCGACCAAGCTGTTCTTTTGGCCCTTTGTCCCACAAGAGTTTTTCCACATACCGATTCCGCTGACGTCACCAAGATAAGCTTGATTGCACTCCAGCAGGTCTCAATATCGTCATCATCCCATCTGTTCCTCTTCTAGCCTTTTCTTCTATTGCTTCTTGATAGGCTTGGGCAATTTCCGTGTTCTACTGCTTGTATACATTTGTTTTATATGTTCGAATGGGTTTAGTTTTAATATTTTCATTGATGATCTCCTTCACTACCAAATCCATCTTTAGCAGCAGGTGGTCACTACATACTATTTCATATCCTCTACTGACTCTAACATCTATTGTATCTCTTAATGTTTCCCTAGGTATGAGGAAATAGTCTATTATGGACTTCTCCTTACATCCAGGTTCTACCCTTGTATATTTATGGACCTCTTTATGAGGGAATAAGCTATTTGCTACAACCATTCCATTGGCCAGTCATAGCCTTATAATTCAAGTGCTATTGTAAACATTAATTCCCTTATTTTGGTAAAGAGGCAGGAGAAACAAGTGCCTTCTCCAGTTATCTACCTACACAAATCTATAGTATTCAGTGTTATACAGTGGAAATGCGTGTAAAGTAACACTGAATGCACCGAAGGTCAGTTTGTGTAGTACCTTGTTGATCTTCTGAATGAGGTTGAAGGGAGATACCAAATACCAAGAAAAACAAACTTGGTATAATGACTTTCCTCTTTTCTGAATTGAATTTTTTTTTCTTAATATATACATATATAAATCTTTGTAATAGATAGATAAAGGCAAAATATATTTTTTCTAATATAAACCCTTACTGAAATTTTGAGAAATTTAACATTTCTTGTTATTCCCAATGGCTATTTTCATTAAGATATACTGATTATTTTTATCATTTTTTAAATTTATTTTAACAGATAATCTGTTTGATGGAAATGCTGTTGATTGGTCTGCACCAGCTTTTCGCCAAGAAGATGATAAGTTGGAACTTGATTGGGGAGATGATGAGGATGATGGTATTGGTAGTGAGGACGATGATGGAGGTATACAGATGAAATCAAATGAACCTGAACCACCAACAATACAAGATAATTCTACTCACAATGATGGTAAAATTATTTTTAATATATGCCTGGAATATATTAATATTTTGATAAAATTCCAAAATATTTCCATTCAACACTGATTGAATTTAACTTTTATTTTTGCGACCTAGGCAATAATAATTTTATTGTTGGTTTTGCTAATGTCTAAAATGTATTTTTTAGAGCTACGATATTAAGTGATTATTCTTTAATTAGTTTTAAGGTTTTAAAACTAAAGTTTAAAGTTTTTTTTACCCTGTTTCTAGATATATATAGATTAAAATGTTTAAATAAGATAAGATTTTTTTTTAAAGATAGAACTGTTTTGTGATTAAGTTTAAATTCATTCATCGAGTAAGAAAATTTCTATAATATATAAAACTACTCTATGTCAATCAGGTTTGAAGTCAAAAGTATAGAAGTATAATACTATAGAAGTGAAAAGTATTTTATAACTAAAGGTAGTTTGTGCATATAATTTTGAAATGTGGTGTTTTTAGTAATGTAATAATAAATTGATAAATTTTGTAAAGGAAAAACTTTAAACGTCTGGTCTACCAGTAATTTTAATTATAAAAATAATTCAAGTGAGTAAATTAAAACCTTTTTACAGTCATATATTATTTTTCTTTATTTAAAAACGTTTCAACAATACTATGTCATTCTCAATTTACATTATTTATAAGTCATAGATGTACTCCAGTAACAAAAAAAGATAATTAAAATTATAAAAATAAATAAACAATGGGTTATAGATTAAAAAGGACCTCTAATTAAGTCTTCCCCACCCTCCTCCTCCCAAAAAAAATTATATTAAATTTATTTAATATAATTTTAGAGTACTGAACCCCAGACTCGTTCATGGGTCGTAGTTGTTTCAGGTTATTTTTTGTATCAGCCGTAGTTAGGCATTTTCAAACTATTTTAATTGACTGGATGATCTAATGTAAAGGAGATAGTTGGGGGGTGCAGTCAATAAGAACACAGAATAAGTGATGAACTTATATTATGTGCCGACGTTTCGACCTACAGTGTAGGTCATCTTCAGAAACGTCGGCACATAATATAAGTTCATCACTTATTCTGTGTTCTTATTGACTGCACCCCCCAACTATCTCCTTTACATATTTTAATTTACTTTTTATTTTTTAAAGAGAGAAGATAGGTCCTCGGCCGGGATTTGAACCCGGAACCTTTGTCTCACCGTGACATCGCTCTACCAGTTGAGCTACCCAAGGCCGCCTAGCCCATGTCGCGCCCGTGTACAATAGTGACCTAGGCAGCTGTTCAACAACGAACTCGGATTTAACTGTACAATTTTTGTATTCATTTCAAAACCTTTTCTTTTTTTTTTAACTTTTTCCTTCGATAAACTTTAACTTATACTGGGCCCATAACTTATACAGGGCTTGCTTTACCTTATGTGTAGGGTGTGCGGGGCAGACCGGCGCCGGGTCTCAAGGGGCGCCGCGAGGCGTCTCAGGGTCTAAAAAATTTCATTTCGTGTTGATCCAATAGCAAACTTTGTTTAATTTCATGGTCACATTCACCTCCTTGGGGGATTTGCTGTTTTTTGTAACACCTTGTATAACTTAAAGTGTTCAATTTTAATTGCGTACCTACTAGAGGGTGTCTAGGTCACTATTGTACACGGGCGTGGCATGGGCTAGAGTCGGCGCTGGCCCATAACCTGTTAAAATTAGGTTGGATATCTTATTAAAGTAAATCACACATTATAATACACCCAGTAAGGATTTTAAAAATACTTTTGTAATATATTTCTTCTTGTATTGAATATAGTATTTAATTTACTTTTGACAACTTGATGTTAGCATTTTAAATTGTTGTTATTAATGTGTAAATTAAAATAGTTTGAAAATGCCTAAACTACGGCTGATACAAAAAATAACCTGTAACCACTACGACCCGTGAACGAGTCTGGGGTTCAATACATGGTAGAGACTGTACTGTTTCATTGGCAACGGTTCTGCAAGAAGGTGACTTGTCCTAGGTCACACTCAACCGCCAGGTTTTTCCCCCTTATTTTGGGTACCCTATTTTTTTAAATTTTATAGAGGATGGGTAAGCCCCAGGAGGGACCTATATCCCAGATGATCCATCTCCCGCCACAAACAGACTAAATAAAAGTAACTGCCTGCAGCGGGATTTGAACCAGGATTTCCAGCGTGGCTACTCAGTGCTCTACCACGAGCCACATGGCCGATCCACCACGACCTATATTTGGTGCTATTTTAAAATAAAAACAGTTTAGTAGTTTGTTGATAAAATTACTATTTTGGGATCTCTTTTTATCTATAATCCATTATTTATTGCAAATATTTAAAAATACCATTTCTTATCTAATTATGTAATCTAAATTAAGTGGAACAGATTAAGCTATATATTTTTAGGCTAAGAAATGACTTCAAATCAAACAGAAAAGCTTCATTTTTTTTTTCATTTTTCCCCAATTGGGGTGGCATTGGTATATTCCATACAGCCACATCTTAATTATATGGAAGTTCTATTCTCAGTAAGCCTAATCTATTGGTTGGTATTGCTATAATTTATTATTTTAAGTGTATTTGTTATTATATAATATTATAAAATGTGGAGGTACAGAGTACCCTTGAGTCACGATCTCAATCAATCAGAAAAGCTTAGACACATATGATATTTTAATTTATAATTAAATTTAATTTAAAATATTATCTGAGTTTTTTTTTGTTAAATTATATTTTTATTATAATTGTTAATTTCTTTGATCTTTTATATTACTGTATACTGTTTTGCTTCAGAAGAAAAGGCAACTAAGAAACATGGTCATCTTGATATAATGGCACAACAGCTAAAATTTGTTGCTTGTTTGAAAATATTGATGGAAGAACTGTCAACACTTGCGACGGGTTATGAAGTGGACGGAGGGCAGCTTAGGTATCAGCTGTACTTATGGCTTGAAAGAGAAGTAGAAGCTCTGAGGCAACTATGTAATTATAGTCCTGCTTCTGACTTTCCTGAGTCACAATGTAAATAATTCCTTTGAAAATTAAATTTTATGTAGCACCTAATTAGTTTTATTAGTCCCATAAATAATGCATTGATGTATTTAGACGACATTGTCGAAGCTATTCAGGATATGAGAGGCTGTGACACACCTACTCTGAGCAAGGAAAAGCCTACGTTACATGAAATTCTAATGGCTGAAAAGTGTGATTTTGAAGCCAAAGTTCAGAGGGCTGCGAGGAGAAAGAGGTGGCTGAAAGGTAAGGATTATGGTGATAAGAATCATTGTGAGCTGGGCAAACACATCTATCCTAACAAGTCTTAATAAGAAAAAAATAAAACAACATATAAAAAGATTAGTAAAGTTAGATTAAACTAACAACATTTTAAAATTAGCCTGACTTGAAGGGAGTTACTGATAATCATCCCACTCCTACCACTCTACGGTAATGACTATTTATGAAATTTGGTTGATTATATATAAGTATTTTCACTCTCATATTGCTCTCCATAATAAATAGTAAATAACACAAAGTTTGCAAGTTATTAATATTAATATTTTTGCAAATATTGCTGCATGATATTTTATCTTGGCTAGTGTACTGTTATCATTGCACAGCCGAACAATCATATAGGCTATCATTTCTAACCCTTAGAAATGGCTCTTGAGCTTAATTTAGTGACGGTCATGGAGATCATAACCTAATTCTGTCCAAGAGTCGATTCCAGTATTAAAGCATTATCAACTCAGATTGCTATTTTTCTAAACCTTCCATTGCGTATTAAATTAGATTCAACTATTATAAACTGGGATAAACACTTGTCTTCAATGCAATCAAAATTGGGTTTCATAATTTTTACTTATTTATTTATTTTTTCAGCCAATGAAACTCTTCTAAGAACTCTATTGTCTTACTGTTCTCTTCATGGAGCATCTGGTGGCGGACTAGCTTCCGTGAGGATGGAACTAGTCCTGCTTCTTCAAGAACTTCAGCAGGAGAAAACTCAGCAGCAGCTTCTTTCGCCTCTTCCTTTCCCAACCACTCTTCCCTTGTTGTCAGCTAGTGTTGCTTGCAACAAAACTGTTATAGCTGATCCAGTCAGACATTTACAGGTACATTCCATTTTTTGAAAAGTTATTTTTATCCTCAACTAATATAGAAGAGCAAAATAATGTTTCTCAGAAAGAGACATAAATGATATTTAGGATATAAAAGGGAAAATCCCCAAAAAGAAGCATTAATTGTAAAAATAAAACCAGAAACTAGAAAACCTTTTGAAATTTTGCCAATTTCAGGCATCATCAGGATAGAAGAAGGAGAGTTATTAATATAAAAATATTCAAAAGAACAAAATGAAGAAGATACCAAACTAAGTACACCCTCCCCAAAAAAAATAGACAACCAGAAACAACATCCCACCACGATTATCCAAATTTTTGTACTGGAATCCTGGTGGCGGCGTACTGATCTGGTTGGCATCTTTTGGGATATGCTTCGTTTTGTTCTTTTCTCTAGCATTTTTCCATTAGCACTCAGTAGTTACCACTTTATCATCATAATGATAACTTCTGTTTTCTGTTTTAGTCATTAGCACATGACATGCTTCAGACAATTATTGAACAAAGGAATGCGCCTACTCTTAATTCAGTCAATTTCAGCGAAGTATTTGTTCTCAGAGACTTAGCCGTCGCATTATCTGCTTGTATTTACCAGTCTCTCTGTGATTCTGATACCTGCTCTGTTAAAGTAGCGGTTGATAGGTAATGGATTTAACATGCTAATTTATTAAATTATTTTATGATTTGGATTATTTTCAGTTATAAAATAACATTTTTTCAGTCTTCATGGATCTGCTCTTGATACACTTTCCTATGTCAACTCAAGTAGTCATCTTATTGCCACTCAACAACGTAAAAGAAGATATTCTACAGACGAACCTCTACAAGTTACAACTCAACCATCCAAATGGCCAGGTATGCAATATAATGAAATGAAAAATAAATTTGTAAGCATGGAAATAGTTGGGAGTGCAGTCAAATTAAACACCAAATAAGTAAACACTTATTTATTATTCGTGTAATTTTTCTTATTCATATAATTCCTTCACTATTTCGTTTAACTTTTCTATTACTCTACATTATATTATTATGTTCTTGGTACTATAATGTATTTTTATAGTTATTTTGTTTTGTCTGGTTTTCTTTCATAGCCCTGATGATAGGTCGAAACGGCGGCACAAATAATAAATAAGTGTTCATTTATTTGGTGTTTAATTTGACTGCGTCCCCAACTATCTCCATCCTTACATTAGATCTTCCAGTCAACTAATTTCCTCTCTACAAAAATAAATTTGATTTGGAAGTACATCTCAGGTTTAATTAGCTTTTATTTTGTTATTAGCAGTAGCATTTGTCTAATGACAAATAATTTGTAAAATAATAGGCAAAAATTAAATAAATGTTATCTCTCTTCTTGTGTACCTATTTTTACTAATAAATAATACATTTAATAATAATAAGTTAAATAAACATAGTGACAGCTTAAATTCTTACACATATATGGGACATCAATATTTTTTGAGTTGGAGGAATAAGTAATGTTTGATTGAAGTTAAATGTAAGGTTTTATGGATAAATGTGGGTAAAGGTAGCTTCCTTGGGTGGAAAAAGGATTTTTTGAAGGAAAAAGCTTTATGAAAAAGATTATATAAGTTTGTGGCCTGAAATCTTATTAAATTGTGGACACCAGATTAAGATTTCAGGTTTATTTTGATCTGAACAATAAATAAAAATTTATACCTATGTTAGTATTGCTGTTTTTTTACCCATAAAAATACTGCAATTGTAATTGATTTCCTGGGTTATTTTTTATTTTTCAGGTGTTACAAATTTAAGAGCACTTTTGGCAAGAGAAAAAGATGAAGATACTCCTCGTCTAAATATTCTGCTAACTGAGGCATTTGTCGCAACTTTCATGTCCTTAACAGTTTATGCATTAGCCACATGCGATTGCCATATACTTTACCGACTTGTTGGCCAAACATTTTGCGATAGAACTTGGGGCACATTGTATGGAGGAGGTGTTAAAAAGCTGCTCAGAGTAGCACAGACATCTGTAAGTTATTCATTTATTTATTACACAGGTCACCCAGCCACCTCTCCTATTAGCCCTGAAGATGGCCTACAAAGTATGTCGAAACGTCGGCACAAATAAAAAATAAGTCTTGACTTATTTGGTGTTTTTTTTGCTGCACCCCCCAACTATCTCCACCCTCCATTTATCTATTTCATTTTATCAGTTTAATGAAGTTTTGTTCTGCTTTAAATAAATTAGTGGACAAATTAATATTGAAGATTATGTCAGAATTTTTTATATTTTGGGAAATCAAGTAAATAGATATAGATAAATAGATAAATCAAAGTGAATTTGAGAAGATAAAGTGGCTGATCTAGTGTTGAGATAGTAATTAAGGATGTTAAGTTTTATTTGATGTTTCAAATCTTTAAAAGTCTGTTTGTGTTATTATTAGCAAAACCAAGTCAAGGGTTTTTATTAATGAGAGTCAGAAAAATGTAATTTATTTTTTAAACAAATGTCATTTTATGATTACTTTTACCAGGGTGGAGGAGTTAATTCTATTAATCGCGGTAGCGATGAAGGAAGCACAGAATCAGTTTGGAATACGATGACGTCCCTAACAAAGCAAAGGATTCGTATGAACATGAAGCTTCTTGGTCAGTTTGGTTCTCAGCCCGGGACCCAGAACATCAAGGAAGACAAGCCCACTTATAGGGAGCAGTTCCTACCACCAGAAATGTCCATGATTTCATATTTTCTATCAAAGGTAGACATTTTTTTCCTATTATTTTAATTTATGTATTTTTTTATTTTGTCAACATTATATTACTTTACTAGCTTAGCTACATCTGCACATGGGGTATTTTTTGTTACCCATTGAAATTAAAATTATAATCATAACATGTTTTTGTGAGAAATTGCCCAACTAACCATTCTCCCCTGATGATATGAAGTCAGGATGATAAAAAACTTGGACCAAAAACCGTCCAAACGTTAAATAAATATTGTAGATTATTAGAAAAGTCACCCGCTAACTCTGATGGACAAGCTCTTAAAGCTCTCTCCTTAAACCACATCAACATTTCTATCAACATCCAAACTCTCCACTCTCTGGCTGTTGAACTCCTAAGGGATTTTTTTGCTGTAAACCAAGCGTTTTGATATTATGTATTCTGCATGAGTTGGAAACTGTACACCACTACATTAAACACAGTCGTCTGGCTGGATTCAAATTTTATTAGTTAGAGGTAAATGTTCTGTGCAGTAAGCTCATGGTACAAGTGTGGTATGATGCCACATTAATGTTATAATGGTGATTTTTACTATCCTTTATGTTACAAGTTAACACTGTTTACTTCAATAAAGTTTTGTAAATAGCTTTCATAAGTAGAACAAGGTTTTCATGATAATTTGTGTAGTTTTTTAATAATGCCTTCAATAATCCGGCATTTTCAGTTATCCAGCATTACCAATTCTGAAATGTAATTGTTTTATTTTTATACTGAATAATGTTTGGATGTTTGTCTTTGTTATTAGCCAATATTATCAGAAGATGCTCAACTATTGGATTATGATTCTGGTGGTTCCGAAAGATCCGATTCTGAAAGTGAAGGTGAAGATGTGTTTGATGGTGATAAATGCGACACACACAGTATGACAGATCCCAGAAAAGAGAACACAGAACATTCTAATCCGAACAGTTATTCTTGGGCCGTCATGAGACTAGCAGTTATTCGTGTCATCCGTGGACAGCTACAGGATTTCATCGCAGTCGCTGGAATTGAAGTACAAGGTAATACCAATTCTTTATGTTTAGTTTTATACATAAACAAATCATATTTTTTTAGTGGAAGAAAATGGTCCGGGTGGAGGTAAACAATTTCTCTTAAGTAGGGTGAAATGTTTATTAATGAGCTAACATTTCGACCCACATTGCAGGTCTTCTTCAGGGCTGTTTAGTCAGTTATGTGAGTAGTTAGTGATGAACCACACCTGCCCCCCCCCCCTACGCTCCTCTTTGACAACCCTGAAGAAGACCTGCAATGCTTTTCGAAATGTTGGCTCTTAATATATATTGCTGACTACTTAATAAAAATTGTATGGAATAAGGGGCTCCTAATAATAATTGGCTAACCTTCTAACCGAACGAATTTGCCGGTTGTGAATTCAATAAAAAACCTGATAGTTTGATTTGGGTGACAATTTCCCCAAATACGTATAATTGAAGCTATAAAAGGAAAGAAAAGAAATTCATCAAGTACATACAAATAAAAACATCCAAAACTGAGTAAATGATAAATATATAATGTAAAAATAGAAAAAGAAAAATTATAAAAATATTAATGTGCACAAGTAAACCTAAGAAAATACAAAGAAAGTTATTTAAAACTAAATAAAAAAGTTATGAAAAAAAAAAAGAAAATGCACTAAGTTATTATCTACAATTATTTACATAAAAAATAAAATTAACTTATTTACTAAAGAGAGATGAGTCTTAAAACAAAAAGTATTACTAGTCTGTGAATCAATAAAAAACTGAGAAATGAACTGAGTTCTTGATAGCGATGACTTGATGATTCGAAATGATGATGCGTAGAAAAATGAAATGTCTCTTACCGGTAAGTCCAAAATTAGATGAAAACAGGAAGAAGTTTTATTGGTGAGATGTGACAAAATTCAAGATGAAGAAGATGGAGAGAGCGGCGACAAAATCAAGTGTTGAGTAGCAAGCAACCTTCTTACAGGACAACTGTCTTGAAACTGATCTTGTTTTGTTTTTTCGAACATTACACTTAATATTAAAGCATATGTTTTTAAAATTACTCTCTGAATTCTTTTGTTTCCTTTGAATAAATTTTATTGTTATTTGAATTATATAACAAACAAAAAACCATCTGTGAATGAATGAGATGAAAATAGTTGACTGGATGATCTAATGTAAAGGAGATAGTTGGGGGGTGCAGTCAATAAGAACACAGAATAAGTGATAAACTTATATTATGTGCCGACGTTTGTCAGTACTAGCCAGCCGTTAAATCTAACGGCATCGCTCTCCAAAATCGCCCTGAAGATGACCTACACTGTAGGTCGAAACGTCGGCACATAATATAAGTTTATCACTTATTCTGTGTTCTTAATGACTGCACCCCCCAACTATCTCCTTTTCATTAGATCATCCAGTCAACTATTTTCATCACATATATGCATTAACATGAAGAACAATAAACAGGGCCACCGACAGAACTGCTCTCCGTTGTTCCACCTCTACGCCACCACTTCGCCTGTCGAGTAACTCTTCTTTCTAGCCACCATCTGACTTCGTCGCCTTCTCCTCGAGATCGCTCTTCAACGTCCCATTCTTCTAGTTATCATCATACATCTGCTTCCTCACCACTACTTCGCCGCTCTACTGTTTCTCCTAACTATATCACTTTCAATCGCCATAACTTTCCTAACTATGATGGAACTGCCTCTCCCCCTCTTATCTCTACTACTCCCTCGCCTTTTTTATCCTTCTCCTCTATCAAATCTTCTTTTCCAAACCTAAAATCCCACATCAACCTTTTATGCTCCCTTCAAAAACATTTGGCTCATCATTTGGAACATCGTATTTTCCTCCTAAAATGCCGATCTAACTCCATCTTTCCTAATTTTATAACTAATGCTCTCAATCACATTACCACTTCAAAGTTCCTAAATTCATCATTATGTTTTTTCTCTTTAAAATTTAAAAAATCTCTTCTCAACCTTAAAATACGTGAGAATATTCTGCACATCCACTCATTGAACCATCGTATTTCTTCCCTCACCCAATTTTTAACCAGTCACCTTTCCCCTGATCACATGAACAACCTTTCAATTCTTATTGCATCCACTTTCTCCATAACTAGGTCAAGCAAAAAACACCAACTTATCTCCAAATTTAAATCCCTTTACCAAAATTCCCTCATCTCCAAAATCTATCCTAAAGGAGATGACCACTGGGTTCACAATATTTCTTCCACCCCCATCCCTAATAATGTTATCAATATTCTATCCTTAGGACCAAATTTTTCTGCACCCTCCTCCTCCTTCAAAAAAATTATACCCGACTTATTGACTGACTTAGAATATATCCATAATGACCCCCTCCTCAACCATTCACATGTTCAGCCAGATCTTTCACGCGTCTCTGTAGCTAATATCATTTCCAATTTCCTTCAGCACCCCCATTCCACCCCTTCTAATTTCTCCCCGCAATTTTTCAAAGACCTTGCGTCCACACGTTCTTTTCTTCAATCTCATGATGACTTAATTGTCACCAAAGCTGACAAAGGTAACTCTACTGTAATTATGGACCTTTCTGATCATAACCTCAAAATTAATTCCCTTCTTTCTGATACTTCCACCTATAAACCCATACCTCGTGATCCTACTACATCTCTCCAAAAACAATTCAACCTCCACCTAAAAAGCCTTGTCAATTCTAAATTAATTACTTATCCCGTTTACAGAAACCTCATTTCCTATAATTCCTTAGCCCCACGTTTTTATGGTCTTCCCAAAATCCACAAACCCAACAACCCCCTCCATCCGATTACAGCCAACGTCAATTCACCATCTACAAAACTTAGCAAATTCTTACTTTCATCCTTACAAGTCCTCAGCCGTAACAACCCATATGATATCCATAACTCCTTTCACCTACGTGATCTTTTAACATCCCTCACCATTCCTGATCATTACATCCTCACTTCCTTCGATGTCGAAAGTCTTTTCACCAACATTCCCTTAGATAAAAAGCTCAGTACTAGCCAGCCGTTAAATCTAACGGCATCGCTCTCCAAAATCGCCCTGAAGATGACCTACACTGTAGGTCGAAACGTCGGCACATAATATAAGTTTATCACTTATTCTGTGTTCTTATTGACTGCAGCCCCCAACTATCTCCTTTACAAAAAAACCATCTGGTTTTTAATGCAATGAAATATTCTTTTGGAAATAAAATAAAAAATAGCTATTAATACCCGACATACCGCCCACCAAATTTGAGTACAAATTTCCCAGGTATACTAAGAGACTAGGAGAGTATCAATGGAGCTAAACGAGAAAGAAGACCAGTGTACTCAGCCGTAGAGGTTCTCACTTTGACTACTCTAATTATACCATCTTTACCAGGGAACACTTGTGTAATATGCCCAACAGGCCAATTGAGTAGAGGCGGTACATTAGAATCGATAAGAAGCACCATTGTGCCGACTGCTAAATTTGCTGAATCAGTGGTCCACTTGCTTTGTTGTTGTAGAGAATTTAAGCAGTCACGTCGCCATTGTTTCCAAATATTGCCTATGCTTTGATGGATAAGATTCCACCTCGAAATAGGATGGCGGGATGGTTCTATTGATTCTGGTTCTGACAATGCAACCAAAGGGGTGCAAATTAAGAAATGGCTCGGCGTCAAGACATCAAAGTCTTCAGGAGAAGATGACATTGGATGCATAGTATTCAGTTCAAAATTGCTTCTATGCGACTACTATTGTAGAGTTTTTCAAAGGTAAGGGGATGACCATCCAATAGTCTCCTGAGGTGGTATTTAAATACTTTAACCAGCCTCCCATAATCCACCAAAATGAGGCGAAAAAGGTGGGATAAAACTCCAAACTGTATGTTGCTGAACGAAATAGTTTTCGATTTCCTTTTTCTTGGAGTATTCATTCCACCAAGAGTATAGCTCTTTCAAATGTCATGACGCACCCACAAAATTGGTCCCATTATCGGAGAATATTCTGTCAGGTAGTCCTCTTCGAGCTATAAATCTGTCGAAGCAAGCTAGAAAAGTCACTGTTTTCAATTGCGATAGGATTTCAATGTGCAGCGCATTTGTGCTCATGTACACAAACAAACAGGCGTATGCCTTTCCAAGGGCTGCCTTACGGCGAGAAGATTCACGGATTGAGAATGGACCAGCGAAATCAATTCCAACATTTATAAAAGGTCGCCCTTGTTCTAATCTTGACAGTGGCAAATTTCCCATGAACGGTGTATAGGGTTTGACTTTCAAACAATGGCATTTCTGACAGCGATGAATTCGAGTGCGTATAAGACGTCTTGCAGACATAATCCAAAAGTGCTGATGTAGTAAGGATTGTAGTGGATGATGCCCAGCATGTAAGTAAGCGATATGGAAATGGTCGACAAGTAGTTCTATGAAACGTGATATGTAAGGTAGTAATACTGGATATTTAGCATCATAAGATAAAGGGGCATTACTAAGGCGACCGCCCACCCTGTGCAATCCACGAGAATCAATGAAAATTGATAAAGATTTCAACGATATTACAAGAGAATTTTCGGAGATTGCAGAGGTGAAGTGATGCCTTCGTGGTGTACGAAGTTTATCAATGTGCGGGTAGCCTGATGAAGTTCCTTTAAACTTAATTGACCTCTGCTCTTGGTTGAATGACGACTAGAATTCACAAGGAAACGTTGTACAAATGCAAACACCCTAATCAATTTAGAATATGACAAAAATTTTTCAAGAAATTCAAGGAGAAATGATGTCTTTGTTGTGGTAGCCAAGATAGTACAAACTTGTTTTGTTTCAGGTATGTCTGAAAGATTCAATGATTTTGTTGGTTTAGTAAGGGGCCATTCCGACAGAGGTTTCTTCATCCAGTCAGGTCCCTTCCACCAAACTGAATGATTAACTAATCCTGATGGTGAAGTTCCTCGAGATGCAAGGTCGGCGGCGTTATCTTCAGAGAGAATATGATGCCAATTAGGGAGAACAGAGTTATCCAGTATTTTTACTATTTGATTGGCTACAAATGTTTTCTGTTGATGAGGGGGTGTGTTTAGCCAAGACAAAACGGTGGAAGAATCAGATAACAAAAATATCGAGTTTGGCTTTAATCGTTGAGTAAGTAGTTGAAACGATCGCAAAAGGTTGACAAGTAGTAGCTGCGCACAGCTGTAGTCGTGGAATTGAAAATGTTTTTACTGGAGCAAGTTGAGTTTTAGCACTCATAATATGAGTATCTACTTGTCCAAATAGATCCTCAGAAAGAAAATAAAGAACTGTAGCATTACCCAAAAGAGAAGCGTCAGCAAAACCTTCAATAGACATGTTTGCGGGGGAGTGTAGTTTTACACAACGAAGAATTTTTGTATTATATTTTTGTAGAATCTTGTAATTGCTCTAGATCTTTAAAGAGAATTTCCCAGGACTTAGAAATAGTATGTGGAAGGCTCATCTACCAAAATGGGTTCTAAGAGTTCTGTTGCATTACTGAACCATTTCTTCAATTCGAAACCTCCTTTATCGAGCAAAGCTACTGGTTCTTCTTGAAGTGTTTGAGCTTCTTCCAAGATTTCAGCGCTGGTTAGTAAATCGTCTACATACATAACTTCTAATAGTGCTCGAGATGCCTTAGGAAAATTGCTTCCTTCATCTTCAACGAGTTGTTGCAATACTCGCATTGCCGAAAAGGGAGAACATGAAAGTCCAAAAGGTAAACGATTAAATTCAAATTCGGCTAGGTGATCGAAACTTTTAGCTCTAAAAAATAAATGAAGATAAGAACGATCCTCAGGGGCAATCAAAATCTGCAGATACACTTGACAGATATCAGCTGTCATGACTATTTGTGGTAATCAAAATTTTAACAACACATCTGTGATCTCTGATTGTAGTTTGGGACCACAAAGTAGGTAATCATTGAGAGATCCATTAAAGGTTGAAGCTGAACCATCAAAAACTATACGCAGTTTGGTACTTTTGCTCCTTTTCAATACACAGTGGTGAGAAAATATTTTCCTGGTTGAAAATTTTTTTTAACATTTTTGCATATATTCTTCAAAAACTTTTCCATATTCCAATTTCAAAACTGGTTTTCGTTCGAATTTTGTTTCTACGTTTTAAGGCCATGAACTTGGAGCTTTCTAACTTACGCGGTTGCTTTTTAAAGAGTAAACGGACCGTGTATCTACCTGAGGGTGTTCGATAGTGTATTTTTCTAAACTGATCTTCACTCTTTACATCAAGCGGATTTGATAGAAATATTGATTCTAATGTCAACTTTTCTGTAACCTTCCTAGCACTGTTACTGTCATGTTAGATATTCTGTTAGTCACGTTTTCTAATGTATCTTATAGAATGTTTCATAGTAATAAATCTGTTTAGTGTGTTTAGATATATATATCTTCTTTTTATTTCAAATACATCCTAATAGGTTATGGGCCCAGGACGTATGGACTTTTAATATCTAAAAATAAAAGAAGATAATTCTGAATGAGTAACCTCTGTGTGTTTTTAAATATTCACGATGGGAGATAATGCTTGTCTACCTAGTATAGAATTATTAGAAGGAGTTTCAAATTATAATAATTGGAAATTTGCAATGCGAATGTGTTTAATTCATGAAGATTTATGGACTTGTATAGAGCCAGAAGTTTTGGCAAAAATTTGTCTTTTTGTTAAACCCTGTTGTTATGCACATGTAAGGAATGCAAAAACCCCAAAAGAAGCGTGGAATAATTTGAAGGAAGCTTTTGAAGATAAGGGTCTAATCAGAAGATTGGGTTTATTAAGAATACTTTTCAATATTAGACTAAATCATTCTAAAAATATGGAAGATTATGTAACAAAAATAATGTCAACTGCACAACAAATAGCTGACATAAGTAAACCTATTGATGATGAATTTATTGCTGTTTTAATGCTTAATGGTTTACCTAGTAGTTATGATCCTATGGTAGTGGCATTGGAAAACTCTGGTGTTGATTTGACTAGTGAATTAGTTAAAGCTAAATTATTGCAGGAAGACATAACATTGGAAGTTTCAGAAGGGGGAAACTCTTCAGATTCAGCGTTAGCAATAAAAAGTTTGAAAGGTAAGAATAAATTTATTTTCAAATGTTATAAATGCCATAAAATCGGCCATAAAGCTTCTGAATGTCACAGTAGAAATGAAAATAAAAACAATTCGAAGAAAAGTAATTCTCAGTCTCAAGATTGTTTATTCTCAGCCATGACTATGAAAAAAGATACTGTTAGTTGTTGGTATGTAGATTCAGGCCAACTGTACTGTTATTGAAAAAAAAACAAGAACATTAATAGAGGATGCTAAGCTAGACAAAAATATTGGGCTGAAGCTGCTAATACGGCTATTTAATATATAACTAACAGTCATCAAGATCCTGGAATGAAAAAGTTAATAAAGTTCTGAACTCTCTGAAAGGTCTAAAACAGAACCTTGCATTTATTACAGAAATCAAATTGGAAAAATTTTCATAATTGCTATATATGTTGATGATTTTTTGCTTTTTAGTAATGATGTAGAAGAAATGGCTCGAATTAAGGGAGAGCTTATGAGATTTTTTAAAATGAAGGATTTAGGAGAGGCTCAACAAGTGCTTGGTATGAGGATCAGAAGAAAAAAAGATAAATTATTCCTGAACCAAGCTGAACACATTGATAAAATCTTGAAAAGATTTAATATGTCTGATGCCAAGACATGCACCACACCTGGAGAACCTGGTTTAACATTTACAAAACCAAAAGACAATGATAATTCCTACCCTTTTAGAGAATTAATCGGATGCCTGATGCATCTAGCTATGACCTGCAGACCAGACATTGTTCATATAGCTAGTGCCCTGAGTCAATATAATAACGACCACAGCGACGAACATTGGAAGGCGGCAAAACAGGTTCTGAAATATTTGAAAGGATCAAAGGACTTATGCCTGTGTTATTCAAAAAGCTGCACCAACTTAGTTGGATATGTTGACGCTGATTGGGGAAATGATAAAGAAGACCGAAGATCATACAGTGGATTTGTATTTAAGCTAGGGGAAAGCACTATAACCTGGAAAAGCAGGAAGCAGGGAACAGTTGCCCTTTCCAGTACTGAGGCGGAATATTTAGCTTTGAGTGATGGCGCAAAGGAAGCTAAGTATTTGAAGGCTCTACTTTCGGAACTGATTCAAAAAAATGATCCTGTGGTCCTACATAAAGACAATCAGTCTGCCCAAAAATTGTCACAAAACCACATCCTGAATAAGAGGACGAAACATATAGACATTAGGTATCATTTTGTGAGAGAAGCAGTTGAAGAAGGATCCATCCTCCTTGAGCACCTGCCAACAGACGACATGATTGCTGACGTAATGACAAAGACGCTTCTAGGCCCCAAGCACAGCAAGTTTGTAGATCTGCTAGGATTGAAGAATGCAAGTTGCATTAAGTGAGAGTGATAGAAATATCGATTCTAACGTCAACTTTTATATAACCCTCCTAGCGCTGTTACTGTCATGTTAGATATTCTGTTAGTCATGTTTTCTAATGTATCTTATAGAATGTTTCATAGTAATAAATCTGTTTAGTGTGTTTAGATATATATGTCTTCTCTTTTTATTTCAAATACATCCTAATAGGATTCATTCTCGAAACATTATTTATTTCTTCAACTTCCCAAAAACGGGTAATCAGCTGTGATAAATTCTGAGGTTCAGGCGAAGGCACAGAATTGGTGAGCAAGGTAGAGGGAGTTGAAGTTAAAACAGGTCCTAACAAAATCCATCCAAGAGAGTTTTCATGGCATTGGGGAATCCATGAGCCGACTTTATTACTCCTCCATTTAATATTTCCCCAAATAAATCGCAACCAATTAGAAAATCTATAGGCCCTGGTTGATAGAACATTGGATCTGCCAGATCTAAATGTTGGAAATGTTGGACTACATTATCCATAACGGTTTCACAGGGCATTTTGTTACTAATATGATCAATAATAATTGCGTATGTGTGATGAGTGGGTGATTCTTCCTTATTAGGTGAAATAGCGCAAAGAACTTGGTGTTTACAACCAGAAATGGGATTGCTCCCGAATCCAACAAACGTCTGAGAATTTTGAATAAGTGGCAAATCGTTGTGCACATTGTGAAGTGATGAATGAGCGTTGAGACCCACTATCAATTAAAGCGCGTACAACCTGGAAACAACCTGAGGAGTCTTTAATCCTAATTAATGCAGTACCCAGAAGAACATTTACTTTTCCACTTGAAGTCGACAACAACACAGATGCTTCTGGGGGTGAAAGATTCGAGCTGTTGGTTGCTATTAGTGAAGACTCTGAATGGGTAGGTGTATTGCGAGATTTCCTTGCATTAGAGTTTTTAAAATAGTTAGTTCAAAGTGCTGAATGTGCGATAGATATAGAAGGACCCTGATTTCGATTAGATGAGGTGCGGGAATCAGAACCTTTCGGAAAATGTAAAAGTGAATGGTGCCGTAAATTACAATGCTTGCAGGAGTTTGTCGAGGTGCATTTCGAAGCTGAATGACCAGAAGCCAAACAGTTGAGAACGATTTAACAACTTTATCTTTTCAAATCTTTGTCTGGGTGCGAGTGATCGAAAATTAGAACAGCTGTAAATTCTATGGTTTTCCTTACAAAGGGAGCATTCAAAACGATCTGTGGATGCTGTGGAAGATATCAAAACCTTTTTAGACTGGTAAGTAGATTTGTAGTTGGTGTTAGCTGAAATGGGTTTTTTTGATATGCCGTGAGATTATTTGATTGGAGCTGAATAATTGATTGAAAGATAAAATCAGAAAATTCCTTCCAAGTTGGAGTTTCAGATCTAGACCCGAATTCGTTTTCAAAACATTCTCGAGTTTTAACGCCTAATAACCTGATAGCAAAAGTGTATAATATGAATCCGGCGGGATCATCTATGTTCAATCTATTAAAGGCTGCAGCACTTTCAAGAATAACTGAAGAAAAGTGTTGAGGGTAGCGACAGAACATTTTTGAAGGGGTAGAAAATTAAATATATTCATCAAATGATGAGTTGCTTGAAGTCCTTTGCTATCATACCTCTTCGTTAAACCTGCCCAACCTTGATCATAGCCGTCGTGAGTGAGATTAACCGAGGTGATAATCTGAGCTGCTCCACCTTTCAAAGAGGACTTCAAATAGTGGAATTTTTGAATTGGATTATGTCTGGATTATTTTGAATCATTAGCCTGCGGTTTGGTTTTGTTAATGTCAGCTAAGTCCCGGAATTCATCCTTAAGAGCATCCAATAGCTCTTCCGATTCATCCTGATTAACTTTGTAATTCATTTTAATTATACAAATTTAATAGCAATAAAAAAGTACTGTATACCAAAATAAAATAAGAAACAACAAGTTTTATTCTTTTATCGAATATTTACTGAAATCACAATACCCCAGGCCGGAAGACCTTAAAGATGTGGAAGAAGGAGCTCCTAATAATAATTCGCTAACCTTCTATCTGAGCGAATTTGCCGGTTGTGAATTCAATAAAAAACCTAATAGTTTGATTTGGGTGACAATTTCCCCAAATACATATAATTAAAGCTATTAAATGAAAGAAAAGAAATTCATCAAGTAAATACAAATAAAAACATCCAAAAATGAGTAAATGATAAATATATAATGTAAAAATAGAAAAAGAAAAATTATAAAAATATTAATGTGCAAAAGTAAACCTAAGAAAATACAAAGAAAGTTATTTAAAACTAAATAAAAAAGTTATGAAAAAAAAAAGAAAATGCACTAAGTTATTATCTACAATTATTTACATAAAAAATAAAATTAACTTATTTACTAAAGAGAGATGAGTCTTAAAACAAAAAGTATTACTAGTCTGTGAATCAATAAAAAACTGAGAAATGAACTGAGTTCTTGATAGCGATGACTTGATGATTCGAAATGATGATGCGTAGAAAAATGAAATGTCTCTTACCGGTAAGTCCAAAATTAGATGAAAATAGCAAGAAGTTTTATTGGTGAGATGTGAAAAAATTCAAGATGAAGAAGATGGAGAGAGCGGCGACAAAATCAAGTGTTGAGTAGCAAGCAACCTTCTTACAGGAAAACTGTCTTGTGACTGATCTTGTTTTGTTTTTTTGAACATTACACTTAATATTAAAACATATGTTTTTAAAATTACTCTCTGAATTCTTTTGTTTCCTTTAAATAAATTTTATTATTATTTGAATTATATAACAAACAAAAAACCATCTGGCTTTTAATGCAATAAAATATTCTTTTGGAAATAAAATTAAAAAAAACAATAATAAAAAAATAGAAAATAGCTATTAATACCCGACAAATTGTTTTACCTTCAACTGGACCATTTTCTTCCACATATATATGTAAAGTCAACTATTATTATTCAAGACATATTTTTTTAATTTAGATTTGTCTTAATATAAATTAAGTCTTTCATGTTTGTATTAAATTAGATCTGTCTTAATTAAAGATAATATCTTGTTAATCATTTATTTTGTTACACCATTAGAGTTACCAGTCTGTAGCCCCCTTGTCCATGGAGTATTGAGAATTGTCGGACGCTGGGAAGAAGCTCTGAAAAAAGATCTCGAGTCCCGTGGGCCGCCACCTCCCAACTATATTCCAGGCTGCTATGTGGATAATGTTACATTCCCAGGACCGAATATACATAAATACAGATCAATATTTGAACCAGACAACACACCTTTCCAGTAAGTACTTTTTTTTTATTAATGAGGAAGTATAATAGCTATAATTATTTTTTTAAAAAAGGCTGTATAGTATAGAAAAGCATTTAATTATATATTGGTATAACAAGTTGGTTCAAAACTTTTGGAGCCTTTTTTGAGAGAATCCTAAAAAGCTATAAAGTAGCACTTCTGAAGACCCCATTTTGGTGTAGTTGTATCAATGTACGAAGTTATAGCATCAAAGTTTTGTCCTTTTCTTAGGTAAGCTATTTCAGTTTCATGCCACTCACCATGAATGTTCATATAAACACAGACACTATTCGCGAGATTTACTTATTTTGATTCAGTAAACCTTAAAACATATATTTCTGTTGAAAACTCATTAAATTTTTTTCACAATATTAATTACTAGCGACCTGCCCCTGCTTTGTACGGGTCGGATGACATATTATGCCTTCATGTTTGTCTGCATGTTGTATTATAAACCAAAAAGATTACCGCTAACAGACAGACAGTCACGGCCAAGGACTTTGTTTTATAATATGTATAGATAGATAGATAAGATATATTAGGTAGCATCTATGTAGAGAAAAAAGAATTTAAGAAATTGATCATTTAAATTTTCTCTTTCTAGTTCACATAGCCAATCGAATTCAAAATACTTAATTGGCGTGTCGTCGCATAGAACGGAGGACCATAGTAATATTGTTAAAATAAAAGAAATAAATTTAGTCTGGAAATTAATTACAAGGTAATAAATTGAAATAAAAAAAGGGTAAGAAAAAGAAATCAGCTCACCTGAATATTGGCATCTTCTATAATCTAATGGTTTCTCTATCAGGTTTACGTGTGTAATGAGATGTACCAGTTTCTGAGTAGTACAGGAGAAAGGTATAAAGTAAGGAATAAAAAAGGAGTAATAAATACCTGTACGCATCCTCATACACATAAAAAAGAAGATGTCATCTTAAGGACGGTTCAAATTAGACTGACGCCGTTCAAAAACTTACACCCGCCAAACAGCGGGAGAACATATTACTAATGGCGCCAGTAGTACAAATTATAAGAGGCGGGAGTTTAAAACTAGGAAAAATTAAATTAAAAGAAAAACTGCCGAAATACGGCACACCGGCCCCCCCTGAACAACTGTTCAGGAGAGGTACCAGGAAAAGACAAAATAAAGGTGCCGCAGCGAACCCCGCCGAGCACAGACTCCGCACATCTAGAAACCTAGAAAAAATAAGTGAAAAAACAAAAATCAAAAAAGATAATCTTTTCAAAAAAAAGTAAAAATTAAAGTTTAATTGTAAATAGGAAGCTTATAAAGCTTCACTACTGGTCGCAAATACTTGCCTGTCGGAGTTAAGACCTCGACCTGCCCAACCACACCATCCTTCCCAGCGCGCACAGCAGATATCCTACCTAAAGGCCACGTAGAAGGAGTTGAATTGGCTTCATCGATGATAACTAAGTCGCCAACAACTAAATTGGGACAAGAAGTGTTCCGTTTCTGCCTTGGTTGCAACAAGGGTAAATATTCAACTCTCCATCTCTTCCAAAAAGACTGGTGCATAGATTGTACCCATTTAAAGTTGACAGGAGTACAATGTGATGGATGAACCTCAGGCTCAGGTAGAGAAGTTAGAGGACGACCAATTAAAAGATGACCAGGAGTCAGGGCCTCAAAGTCAGTAGGGTTGCTAGACATAGGAGTTATAGGTCTGGAATTTAGAATTCCTTCTATTCGGACCAATAAAGAGTTTAACACTAGATATACCAGCTGTTTACGTATACCTATTTGTACCAAACCAGTCAAAATTACAGGTGCATTAGAAATAAGGCTTATTGTGGTTTCCAGTCAATATTTACTCTTAAAAAGGATAAAAATAAAGTTGAACAATATTAAGTATAATAGATAAATGGATTTATAGACATTGACAAATAACAAAACATTTAATTGTTTACAGTTTGTAGCTCACAATTTCTACATGTGTAGATTTTGCTGCGTGTACACTTTCCGCATAGACTTTTTTTGCATTTATTGCAAATATTTGTAGTTTTATTGTTATTGCAATATCCTATTCGCTTTAGTCTCAGCAGTTTTGGATAAATTTATTGAAAACAGTAAAAATTGCTTCAAACCGGGAGCTTATATTACCGTGGATGAGCAACTATTTCCATCAAAGGCCAGATGCAGGTTTACTCAATATATGCCAAACAAACCTCAAAAATTTGGCATAAAATTATGGTTAGCGTCCGATGTAGGGACGAAATATGTGGTAAATGGTTTTCCGTATTTAGGAAAAGACGAGACACGAAATGCATCAACCCCCCCCTAAGCGAATTTGTCGTGATGAAACTTCTTGAACCATATACCATGAAAGGTAGAACTGTAACAACTGATAATTTTTTTACAAGTATTCCTTTAGCGTTAAAATAAAAGACAATAACGAAAGATATAAAAGACGCTTCTGTGCTATATGTACTGCAACGGTCTCATGATTCTCCCAAAATCATACATTTTTTCATAAAAACACAACCTGTCATTTTGATTGGTACTGGTATAAATGTCAATAACAAAAATTATATTTGTTACTAATGTATAAAAAATAACATTAACTTTATAAAACATGTTCTATAATTATAGCAACAAAAGTCATAAATTAATTTGTGAAAAAAAAAGTTTTACTTTGTTGGAATTTTGAATTGAAATTGCACGACCAGTCTAAATGACTGGTCTGGTAAATCTAGTGTTAAATTGACCCAAGTGGGTACTTGATTATTTAACATTCGGGTAAGATGATGTTTAACAGAACGGACGGTACGTTCCCACAGTCCTCCTTGGTGAGGAGCTGAGGGTGGATTAAAGTTAAAGTTGATACCCTTTTCATCGCAAAAAGATTTAACTAAGGCTGAAATATGAGGATAATTGAAAAACGATTTCATCTGTCTGGCAAGGAATATAGAGGAACCTATGAAATTAGTGCCACAGTCGGAATACAGCTGTGAGGGACAGCCACGCCTACTTATAAAACGGTGTAAAACGTCAATGAAGGAAGCAGTAGAGAGATCAAGGGAAAGCTCTAAATGTACTGCTTTAGATGCCATACAAATAAAAACACAAAGATATGCCTTAATAATAGGTGCCTTGCGCAAGTGAGAAGACTTCACACTAAAGGGCCCAGCAAAATCCATGCCGGTGTGAAAAAAAGGAGGTGAAGGATTCACCCGTGGTGGAGGTAATTCATCCATTAGTGGAACTTTATGTACAGGAGCAGCTCTAAAACATTTAATACATTTAAAGATTCGAGATCGTATAATATGGCGAGCAGATAAAATCCAAAAATTTAAAGAAAGATGGTACTGAGTAAAAGTTAAACCTGCATGAAAATAAGTAATGTGGTAATGATCAATTAGAAGGTGTACAAAAGGATGTGATTTTGGTAGTAAAATTTGATGTTTCGATTTTACAACGTTAGAATGCGATAGTCGACCTCCGACTCTAATTACACCACATGAATCTATAAAGGGGTTTAATCTTTTAATTCGTAAACTTGGTGTTTTATTTTTAGTTAAGGCTTCAATTTCATCAGAAAATGTACAATGTTGAATGTAATAACAAACTCGAATGCTAGCTTCAGAAAATGTTACAGGTTTACGATTCCTAAGACAACACGCCAAGAAAGAATAACTTTGGTTACACCAACAAGGCGTGTCCAAGTAGAAATATATTTGGAGTTTTTAAATAAATCAGAATTAGGAACAGGTTGAGTAAGTAAAACAGGCGTTAATTCTAAATCTGTAGGATCGGAAATTAATTTAGGAGATGATTGAGGCCAAGAAGTTTCATCTGAAATCCATGGAGGTCCATGCCACCATAGTTCATGCCTAGCTAATATGTCGGGAGAAGCTCCCCTAGAGGCCAAATCGGCCGGATTATTTTTACTAAGAACATGATGCCAGGTAGAATGAGATGTCCACTGAGAAATTTGAGAAACACGGTTTGCAACAAAAGTCTTTAATTTGTAAATTTCTATCTTCAGCCAGCTCAAAACAATTTGAGAATCGGTCCACAAATGTGAAGCTGAAATTATACTACTAGGGCCAAAAAGTTCAAGAAAATGTTGTACCAGAGAAGCTAACAAATGAGCTGCACATAGCTCTAAACGTGGGATCGACATTCGCTTTACAGGAGCTACCCTACTTTTTGCCATAAGCAAAACGGGTTTATTTTTACATGATACTGACTGTAAATATAGAACTGCGGCGTACCCAGTTTGAGAGGCGTCACAGAAACCGTGTAAAATATATAAACTATTTGAATTAGTAGAAAAGGGTCTCGGAACTGTACATTTGGTGAGAGTAGAACAATCCTCAAAAAGAGCCAAAAAATCGTTAAGTAATTCTGAACTGAGAGGGGTATCCCAGTCAAGAGGTACGCACCAAAGGCGCTGCATAAAGTGTTTAGCTCTCAAAATAAAAGGTGTTAACCAACCACAAGGGTCAAAAATTTGAGAGATGTAAGATAATGCAATACGCTTAGTTATGGTTTTATTATTAGGAACAGAAATATCAACAGGAATTGAAAGAGTATCCTCGCTAGGATCCCATAAGGTACCTAACAGAGGTATAGATTGCTGAACTACTTTGGTGGATGGTTCAAGTAAGTGATCTTCAGGAATATCCTTTAATAAAGAAGGGTGATTTGCAATCCATTTTCTTAAAAGAAAATTTCCTTTGGCCAAAAGAGAAATAATTTCATTTCTTAAAAGTAACACTTGGTCTAAAGAATTAGCCCCTACAGCTATATCATCAACAAAAATGTTGGATTTCAATGATGAAGCAGCTAAAGGAAAATTAATTCCTTCATCTTCCACTAGTTGAGAAATTGTACGCAAAGCTAGATAGGGTGCACACCTAGTACCATACGTGACAGTAGGTAGATAATAAGTTTGAATTGGTTTTGAGGGGTCATTTCGCCAAAGTATACATTGAAATGGATAATCTTCAGGATGTATGGCAATCTGCCGAAACATTTGACGTATGTCACAGACAAAAACATATAAAAACTGACGGAATAAAGATATAACATCAGAAAGTAAAGGTTGTAATTTTGGCCCATCATAAAGAAGATCATTCAAAGAAAAACCTGTAGTAGTTTTAGAAGTTGCATTAAAAACAATGTCACCATGTGTTTTAAACACACCATGGTGGGGTATAAAATAATGCTTGGGACCATTAGCAAGAGTCATATGACCTTGTTGTAAATAATCGTCCATAAAGGAACAATATTGAGATTTAAATTCAGTATTAGAAGCGAATTTATGCTCTAGAGCAGTAAATCGCGCGTAAACAGTTTTATAAGAGTCACCAAGGGTGTGAGTAGTAGAAGGCAGAAAAGGTAGTCTAACTTGGTAACGACCTGATGGAGTTCGAGCGGTAGTTTCTTTAAAAAAGGTTTCACAGAATTCATCCTGATGTGAAGGTGTAGATATAGCCTTAGGAGGTTCTTCAACACTCCAAAAGCGTTCTAGAGATAAATGTAAGTCCGATGAAGGATCGGCATAAAAGCTACTAACGGAAGGAGGAGTAGTAGAAAACCCAAGAGGGGTTGCAATTAAGGCCGAATCAGGGTTCCTGGGGGCGGAGCCCATTAAAATATAACCGAACACAGATGGAACGGCAGTAGGAAAGTTTGGCCCTAACACAACTGGAGAACCACCTTCCAAGGCGATCGCAGCTATGTCTGCACCTAAGATGCAGTCAATAGGAGACGGCGAATCGAAAGAAGGATCCGCTAGACGAAGTTGAGTAGTTGCAGTTCGAACCGCTGAGGATATTTGAACCTGTGGAGTATTATTTGTAAGGGAGTCCATGATAACAAAGGGGTGATTTTCAGAAACAAGTTTGCCTTCTAAAGTAAAAGTAGAAAGAAAAGATGAACCTTTAGCTTTAGTTTGAGAATGACCTATTCCGCTAACGGGTATAGGAGTTCGAGAACGAGCACATTGTAATAATTGAGCACATCTTTCAGAAATAAAAGAAGCTCCTGCACCTGAATCCAGGAGAGCTCTAACAATAACAGAATTCTGAGGTGATACCTGTAATTTTACTAAACATGTGGCCAATAAAATTGTTGAAGTTTTGAACTGTGTTGAAGTTAAGGCAGTGATACCAGCAACTTGATCCAGGCTGATGTACAGTAGTTTGAGTATTGTTAGTGTTTCCTGCAAAAACATTATTATTAGATTTCTTTGGAGTAGGTAAAGAACCAAAATGTAATAAAGTATGGTGAGGATGATGACATACTGTACAAGTAACTTTACTATGGCAAGTATATTTAGCAGGGTGCCGAAGGCAATTTTCACATAATTTCTGTGCCTTAATCCAATTATATTTTTCTCTAGGAGATTTACGACCAAACTGGTCACATGTATAAATAGTATGGGATTTATCATTACAAAAGCCACATATTGAAGAAGAAGAATTAGAAGATGACTGAGGTTTAGACGAATTAATAGCGGCTGTTAAAGCCTGGGTGGTTGGTTTAGGTTTACTGAAATTAGAGCTAGGTTTCTCTGAACCTTCATTTAGTTCTAATGTTCTCACCTGTTTGGTGATAAACTTAATTAATTGTTCATAAGACGGAATATTAGTAGAAGTGTTCTGGTCTTCAAACTTTTTTCGAAGTACAGGATCAAGATTTTTTAAAGTTAATGAAAAAAGTAGAAAATCTGCTAAATTAGGAATTTGAAGTGCATTTATTGCATTTACAGAAGTTTGATGTACATTAAGTAACTGTCTCAAATTATCTAAAGAGTTAGGTGGGTTTGAAGATTTAAAAGATAAAATTTTATTTAGGTACATCGAAGCAATTCTTCTATTATTTTGGTAGCGGTTAACCAGTGTTTGATAAGCTAACAAATAATTAGCCTCTGACACTTGAAAACCTGAAATTAATGACAGAGCTTCGCCCTTAACTGCTGACCGGAGGTATTGGAATTTATGTATATTATCTAAAGAGGTATAACCATTAACCAATGAGTCATAAAGGAATATGAAGTCTGGCCAATCTTCAATTTTACCCGAGAAACTCGGTAAAGGTATCTTTGGAAGCATGTATGAAGATGGTGTTAGATAAGTAGTAACTGGAGGAACTGATGATATTTGTGCCTCAAGCCCTTTTAAAAATGACTCTATTTCAACCACTAAGCCCAAGAAGGATGACTCCGCTGATAAAACATCGACCCGGTCTGCCGTGGGGAGTAACTGATTATATTCTTGTATATCAGACTGTACCTTACGGTACTTTTCCTCATAATAAGGGAGTCGGTTGAAATAGGCTTGAACCTTTGCTATATTATCCACTTTAAGTGGTTTTATGGCATCAATAATAGACGTTACATTAGCAAAAATCGTTGATCTAAGATCAACAAGTTTGTTTAATTTAGCCTTAACCTCCTCTTGTTTAGTCATTTTTACAGATGGTAAAAAAAAAATTTTTTTTTTTTAAGAGAAAAAAAAGGGAAAAATTAATTTAGAATTAAATTTAAAAATTAAAAGTTAAAAACTTTTACGTTCAAGAACAAAGTTGAAGTAAAAAATATCTTATTGAGAATTTGATTCATAAACGGTAGTTAATACTGTAACAATAGGACTCTGAACCTGTGTAATACGCTGTGCGATGAAATACGTAAATATTGGCAGGGGTCTGTGCTCGTAGGGGAAATCTGAAAAAATGCAAAAAGTGATTAAACTTCCTCTGGTAGTGTAGAGAAAAAAGAATTTAAGAAATTGATCATTTAAATTTTCTCTTTCTAATTCACGTAGCCAATCGAATTCAAAATACTTAATTGGCGTGTCGTCGCATAGAATGGAGGACCATAGTAATATTGTTAAAATAAAAGAAATAAATTTAGTCTGGAAATTAATTACAAGGTAATAAATTGAAATAAAAAAAGGGTAAGAAAAAGAAATCAGCTCACCTGAATATCGGCATCTTCTATAATCTAATGGTTTCTCTATCAGGTTTACGTGTGTAATGAGATGTACCAGGTTCTGAGTAGTACATGAGAAAGGTATAAAGTAAGGAATAAAAAAGGAGTAATAAATACCTGTACACATAAAAAAGAAGATGTCATCTTAAGGACGGTTCAAATTAGACTGACGCCGTTCAAAAACTTACACCTGCCAAACAGCGGGAGAACAAATAACTAACGGTGCCAGTAGTACAAATTATAAGAGGCGGGAGTTTAAAACTAGGAAAAATTAAATTAAAAGAAAAACTGCCGAAATACGGCACAATCTATGATTAAAAGATATTTACCAAAGATATTGTTTGGTTTACACATTCGTAGCCAACAATTAACTGAACTTTATTAACCTTCTGTTTACAATTAATAATAAATCATCTGGAAATAAGTGATTTTATCACGTATCTAATAGTCTTCCTCCCTATGAAAATGTGTTCTTTGCTCTCTGCTCCACTATTCTTCTTGACCACCGTAGTACTTGTTGCTGTGGTTCATTCCTCTTCGGTTTCATGGAGTCTCAATCCTTAGAATCCTTGGTCTCTGGACTCCGCGACATCATCCCACGGTGCATGTCCAACTGAAGTAGACGGTCTACCTCCCCGTTGGGATGAAGTATTACCCATCACTGTGGCCCCTGTAAATGCCGACGAGTATATTGCAATCCTTAAGCCTTAAGGACCATTGTACAGTGTGGCACGCATTTTTGATTTGATCTCGGTGCTCTTTCCCATCGACATCAATCAGGTAATGCATGAATCCTGTACGATGGATAACGGTTCTGAAAATCCACTTCCGATCCCTGTCTGTGTAGCATCTGATCTAAACCTTGTCACCTTCATTAAAAGTTCATACATCTGGTTTCTCCCTTGGCGCTGGCGGTGTTTCTTTGAGGAGGTCGAGTCTGGACCGAAACGAAAATAAAACATTCGCAGGTGATTTACCCATGGAAGCACTGGGTGCATTTCTGAAATTTAAAAGGAATCGATTTAATTTTAAATTTAAGTCTCCTGGATCTCTTCGTGCTGCTTAGAGTTTCTTCTTTACTGTTTGGACAAATTGTTCCGCCTGACTGTTGCTTGCTGGGTGAGCTGGAGCTATTACCCTATGAGTGATTCCGTTATTTTTAAGAAAATCTCAAAATTCCTTTGAGGTCAGAGATGTGCCGCAGTAGTTCACCAGAACGGAGGGCATCCCGAAATGGCAGAAAATATCTCTTAGGCAGTAGATTGTTGTCCTGTTGAATTAGACTTCAAGCCACTTAAATAGGGATAACTTCAAGCCACAATGACTTAGCTTCCACTTATATCAAAAAGTAACTTCTTAAGTATGGGCCTGCAAAGTCCAAGTGGACTCGCTGCCAAGGTCTGGAAGGGACTTCCCAAGGATGGATGGGAGATTTTGGAGGTTCATTCTGAACTTGGCAGCATCCGTAACATTTCTTGGCTATGCTCTCGATGTCCTCAACTATACCCTGCCAGAAACACTAGCCCCGAGCAAGGGCTTTCATTTTTACAATCCCCAAATGTCCGGAATGGAGCTCATCCAATACCCTTTTTCTTAATAAACGTGGAGGGATCATAACTTTATTGCAAATGTATATGCAGCAATTTTGTAATATGAGTTTAGATTGTCGATTTTTTGAATTTTGTTTCCTGTAATCCTTTTCCGGTAGATAAGAATGTAAATAAGGTATGGAATTCGGTATCATTTTGAGTTTCTTTCTAGGGGCTTGTTATCTAATTCCCTGTCTTAACAATATTGGAAAAACTGATGAAGGGCCCAAAAGTTGGAGTACAACTCTTCAGTGTGTGGAATCCGATATCTATCTTTAACGAGGCATTATTTAGTGTTAATTTGTAATCAGCACACAACCGTATGGTATGGTCAGGTTTAATCACTGTTATCAGAGGTGTGCCCCATGGTGAGTCGACGACCCTTTTGAATATCCAGCTTCCCCTAGATTCCTAATTTCCTCTTCCATATTAATACATATGTACGCTTTAAGGTGGAGAAGGTACGACAGAAAATTTCAGAGATATGGTTTTTCCAGGAGAGGGTTTGGTCAAAAATAATTCCAAGGTTTTTGAGGGTTGGGTAGAATTTGATATAGGATTATTGTTTAAAAAGAGGATTGGATTATGGGAAATAGTTGTAAGGATATAGTTTAACCCTATTACTATTGCCTTGGTTTTGTCAACACTATTGCCTTGGTTTTGTCCATGTTCAACTTTAGCTTATTATCCATTGCCCATTGACTTATTTGATTCAGATCATCTTAAGTTTTTCCGTGGCTAGTAATAGATCGGAAGAGAAAAGGATTGGTATATTTGAAAATCATCAGCATAGGCATGATACTGGGAGTGTTAGATAAGAAGTGGAAGGTCGTTTGTGTAGATGGCAAATAGGGTGGAGGATAGTGATGAACCCTGTGAGACACCACACGAGAGGAAGGGTTATGGAAGGAGGTTGACCAGGGACCGGAACATATTGGGAGCTAACATTTTTATCTATCGCTTTTGCATTGTCTCCTTTATTTCTTTTGATTCTTCCAGGGATTTCATTTTGGCCTTCATCTCTTTGAGCTCCTCTGTGAGTGTTCTTACTATATACAACATTAAATTAGGTTCAGATACCGGCAATGTATTAGGAATCTCTCTGTTGTCTTGCGCTTACCGGATCTTCTCGAGTGTCCTTTTCAGCAGACTTGCCCTATTTTCGGAACGGGAGATCGGGAAATATCAGGCTGGCTTACGGAAAGGCAGATTCGCTGTTGATCAAGTATTCACCCTCAGGACAATTTTGGAACGGGGTCATGAATATAAAATCCCTACACACCACCTATTTGTCGACTTTAAAAGTGCATATGACAGCATCAAACTACCTAAGCTGTATGAGGCGTTGAGAGAAATGGGCATTCCAAGCAAGCTGATACGTCTCGTGAAGTTGACAATGAAAGATGTGAGGTGTCAGGTATGGATCCAGTCTGACTGCTCTGCCTCATTTCCCTCCAGTAAAGGCTTGAGAGAGGGGGATGGACTGGCCTGTCTCCTTTTTAATCTTGCACTCGAGAAAGTTGTGCGGGATTCAGGAATCCAGACGGGCCACACGATATTTACCCGTACAGTACAGATATTGGGATACGCTGATGACCTCGATATTGTCGCCAGAACCCGAACGGAATTGATAGAAACTCATGGACGCTGCTTCAGCCATGGGGTTGACCATAAACGAGGGGAAGACAAAATATATGTACACAGGTGCTGGTGGTGAAGGGGCACTGATTGTGGGCCCTTACACATTCCAGAGGATGGACGAGTTCGCATATTTGGGATCCTTAGTGACACCAACAAACGATGTCTCTGCTGAGATAAGAAAAAGGATAGTGGCGGCAAATAGAGCATATTTTGCCTTACTGAAAACTCTTTGCAGCAGATCCCTTACCAGGGGCACTAATCTGGTCATATACAAGACTCTCATACGCCCTGTTCTTACCTATGCTTCCCAAACCTGGACTATCTCAAGAAATAATGAAAATAGTCTTTTAATTTTTGAAAGAAAAATATTATGGCGTATAGTTGGCCCAGTAAGAGATGGAGATGGATGGAGGATTAGGAGGAACAGGGAGCTTTATGACCTTTACGGAGATGTGGACATTGCGAAGTTTATTAAACTGGGGAGGCTCAGTTGGGCTGGCCATGTCGCAAAGATGGAAGTGGAAGAAATTCCTAGAAAAGTAGTGGACACAACCCTTCACATTACACGACGGACTGGTAGGCCAAGGCTTTGATGGGTTGATGGAGTGGCAGCGGATGCACGGAACCTGCTACGGATCAGAAGCTGGAGAGCGGCAGCACAAAATCAGGCCGAATGGCGGCGGTTCATTGAGGAGGCCAGGACCCACCCAGGGTTCTAGCGCCACGGAGATAAATAGATAGGTATTAGGTGCCAATAAACGCTCGGGACACTTCCATATTTTAGCGGTTTCGGAGACCACCGAATCGATTTTCGCACACTTGATATGGTAAGGCTGTAGGCAGGTAACGCAGGCGATTCTTGCCTTCTCATTACGGCCTGCTGATTTGTTACAAATTTTGCAAGTAACCATCTTAAAGAATGTGAGATTTTAAAAAAAGATGAATAAATAAATTTAAAAGGAAATGGTGAGTAGATAAGAATAATTCCAATCTAGTTCACAGCATGCGCTGGAGTGAGCAACATCGTCTCTGTGATACTTTTTTTTTATACCCATTAACTTTTATCCTACATTCATGGCTTTTTACATAGTCATAGTCTGTGTACCAGTGAAGTAAAATGTGAAGTTTCGTAGCTAATTACGGGCTTATAACGTGACTATATTAATTATAAAATCAAGTGTTTTAAGAGACAAGAGTTACTTATCTTTGTGCTGGTCGCGGCAGGTTCATCCCCATCCACAGTATAAGGTAAGACTGACCCCATCAGCTATCAGTGCTGCCTCTGGCACCGAATGAGGTTGATCTGTGCCGTATTCAGATCAGATCTCATACGAACTCTTTATTTTTAATTAGTTCCCTTTCCTCTCTGTCCTACTTTGTTTTTTCTTTACTACTATCTGCTCCAGTGATAAAATATTCCAAAATGAAGTTTTACCATCAAGTTTTATCCAGCAAATCGGATAAAAAAGGAAATACAAAGAGAAGTCGATCCCTAGAATCAACTACGAGAAATAGCCCAAGTAAACCTAAACCTAATAGAAGGCGTAAAGTCAACACACCTCTTACTTGTCCGAATGATAATAAGGAACCCAAGGCAGGACCGTCAAATGAAAATACACAACCAGGGCCATCTACTGAGTTCACTGAAGATTCTCACTTCTACTCACCCAACAGATTTCAGCCCCTAATAAATCTACCTAGTGAAGCAATGGAGACCACATCGGCCCCTAAAGTGCACAGGCCTCCACCAATTTTCGTACGGAGCATAAAAAACTTTAGGCTTCTTTGCACACAATTGAATAAGGCAGTAGGCACCGTAAAATACTATTGCACTAGCAGGACCAACGATACAAAGATCCAGTCAGACACGCCTGAGACCTACCGAAATATAGTCAAGTACCTAATGGAGATCAAGGCAGATTACCATATTTACCAATTAAAGGAGGAGAGATCCATCAGAGTGGTAGTCAGAAAATTGCACCCAACCACCCCTGCTGACGTCATAGAGGAGGAGCTCACCGCCATGGGCTTCAAAGTTAGACAAATTACAAATGTTTACAAGAAGAATCCTGTATACCCCGAGACAGGCAACAAAATTCCATTGCCTCTCTTCTTTATAGATTTAGAACCAGCACCCGGAGTAGAAAAAATCTATGATGTAAGTAGACTATACTATACCCAGGTACAAATCGAAAAACCATACCCAAAGAAAGACATCGTACAATGCCATAACTGCCAGGCATACGGGCACACTAGGCACTACTGCCATCATACTCCAAGATGCGTCAAATGCGGAGAACCGCATAAAACTGAAGAATGCGTCAAGCCGAGAGAAACACCAGCTGTCTGCGCACTATGTCTTCAAGGGCATCCAGCCAATTATAAAGGTTGCCAAACCTACAAGAATATAAAATCTCAAGTTCTGGCAGCACGTCAGCCCAGAGACGAAGTGAGGACCTCAAGAAGACAGCCTTCTAAAATTGTAGATGGAGCTGTTTCCTACGCCGAAATGTCAGGTGGTCAACAAACAAACAGTCTCGGGGCCACACTACAACCCGAACCCCCAAAACCCCTCTCTAAACTACAAATCAATTCTCTACAACCAATAAACCAGCCCCAACAACTAATATATCCCGTGAATCAAAATCCAAATACACAGCATCAAATCCCTCATATCCCCCCCCATTCAAATGCTACTGATCTCACAACACTACTCACATCATTCCTCTCTGAGTTCAAATCCATGGTCACACCACTAATATTTCTCCTAACAAATCTTGTTTCCCATCTCTTTCCTGTCCAACAAAATCCTTAAATGACATCCACCTTATCCATTCTCCTTTAGAATGCGAATGGTATTCGAAACCATAGTGACGAACTAACATCCTTACTGTATGATGAAAAAATTGATGTAGCCTTAATTACAGAAACTCGACTGACCAGTAAACGGAAGCTCAACATAACACAGTACCAAACCTACCGGACCGACCATCCTGATGGAAAAGCTCATGGTGGTACGGCAGTCATTGTCCATCAATCCCTCTCCCAACACTCATTTCCTCTCCAATCAAACGATATCCTTCAGGCTACAGCTGTTACAATCAAAACCTTTTCCTTTCCTCTCACCTTAGCATCAGTGTACTGCCCTCCTAATAAATCCATTTCCCATTCCCAATTCAGCTCTCTCCTAAACTCCTTAGGGATTCATTTCCTTTTAGGTGCAGACTTTAATACGAAACACCAACAATGGGGCTCAAAAACTACTAATACCCGAGGTCGCATCCTCCTCTCTGCACTTAACTCCCATAATTCCAGTTTTATTTCTCCAGGCGCCCCTACATATTGGCCCACTGACCCAAACCGAAATCCTGATCTCCTTGACTTTTTCATCCATGCTGGCTTAGGTCCCCTAAACTACTCCATAGAACGCCTTGATGACCTGTCCTCAGATCACAGTCCTTTGATCCTTACCCTTTCTATTGTCCCAATATCCAAACTTCCTCTGCCATCATTTATTAGGGGACCAGTTGACTGGAACCTATTTCACCAGCTTGTATCCGACACCATTGACCTCAGAGTTTCCCTAAAAACACCTCAGGAGTTGGATGATGCTGTCAATTCCTCTACCAATTTGATCCAGCAAGCAGTTTGGACTGCATCTTCACCCAGTCCTTCCTTCAAAATCCGTAAGAAAAATCCATTACCGCAAGACCTTAGAGATCTTATCCTAATCAAACGCCGTTACCGATCCCTTTGGCAAAGAACCAGGCATCCTCACGATCGGAGACTGTATAACTACTTCACCAAAATAGTCAAAAAGAACCTGACAATCTATAGATCCGAATCCTACAAATGCTACCTTTCTACACCATCTGCTTCAGATAATTCCCTTTGGAATGCCACCAAAAAAATCCTCAAATATCACTCTATTTCCCATCCCCTCCGACGTGAAGATGGCTCTTGGGCTGCATCAGATGAGGACAAAGCAGAAGAATTTGCCAAACACCTTTCAAATACATTTATCCCACATCCTGATATCCATATACACACATTTCCAATATTAATGAATTCCTCTCTTCACCCATCCCTCTATCCTTACCTCCTAAAGCAGTAAATCCCTCTGAGGTCAAATTCCTCTTACAAAAGTTAAAAGTCCGCAAATCTCCTGGATATGACCTTCTAACCACCCAGATCCTTCAACATCTTCCTCAAAAAGGGATTATTTTCCTTACCTACCTATATAACTGTATCCTTCGTACATCTCACTTCCCTTTGCTGTGGAAACACTCCGTCATCATCCTATTCCCTAAACCTGGCAAGCCACCCAATGCCACTTCATCATACCGACCCATCAGCCTGCTTCCTATTCTTTCCAAAATTTTCAAAAAAATCCTCCTGAAACGAATCCTACCCATATTAGAATCCAATGATATTCCTTCACATCAGTTTGGATTACGTCCCAGGCACTCGACGGTCCAGCAGGATCTCCGAGTTGTCGATCACATATCCTCTGCTCTTAAAAACAAACAATACTGCACAGGCGCATTTCTGGACGTAGCACAAGCTTTTGACTGGGTATGGCATGCCGGTTTGCTGTTCAAGCTCAAAACCCAGTTACCTCAATCCTTATTCCTAGTCCTTCGATCCTACCTCTCTGATCGCTACTTCCAAGCTGGAGTCCCCCAGGGCAGCGTCTTGGGTCCTATCCTATACATATTGTACACCGCTGATATCCCAACTCCTGAAACCTTCCTTGTAACGTTCGCAGACGACACAGCCATCCTATCATCTCATCCAGATCCCGAAATGGCTTCCTCGAACCTCCAAAGGCACCTTTCACTCATTGAAATTTGGTGTAATCAATTTTCGGATCAAAGTCAACGAGGAAAAATGCAAACACGGTACTTTTACACTTCGCCGGGGAACATGTCCTTCTGTCCAAATCAATGAAACCGTCCTACCTATTTCCGATACAGTACGATACCTTGGCTTTCTCCTAGACAAAAGACTTACATGGAATCCTCATACCAGACTCAAAAGACAAGAACTTAACAGACGATTCAGCCAACTAAACAGATTACTATGTAGGACCTCCCATCTTTTAATAGACAATAAACTACTAATATACAAGACCATCATCAAACCTATTTGGACCTATGGACTGGAACTGTGGGGGACCGCGAAAAAATCGAATATCAGACGCATTCAATCCTTTCAATCCAAAGTCCTGAGAGCTATTGTCAATGCTCCTTATTATGTCTCCAAAAAAACCCTCCATAATGATCTCAACATTCCTTTCGTCCTCCATCTCATCCCTACTAAATTTTCAAACTTTCACCGAAACCTTGACTGTCATCCCAATCCCCTGGCTCAGTCATTATCCAGTTCCACACATCCATATAACCCACCCCGCCGTCTAAACCGGCAATGGCCTCGAGACCTGATATAATAATGTTATTTGGAGGACTGGCACTGGTCAGATTCTCCACTCACGACCTGTGTGTGTGTGAAGCGCCCTTAACCAGCTTCCATTGGCATTTAATGCCAGTGACGCGGCTGGGAAAGGGGGCTGGGGCCTCCCGGACTCCTGCTTTGCCCTCATTCATGAGGAAGAAGCTCAGTTCGGGGACCCCAGGCAAATTGTAAATAGAGTATGAATGTGTACAGTATATCTCTTTTATGTTTTATTTATTATTATTACTATATTTTTTTATTATATATACATATATATATATATATATATATTTTTTTTTTACTTTATTTTTGTATATATATTTTCGCTTGTATATATTTATTTATACATTTATTTTGTTTATATCATTTATTTTTTATGGAATGATTGTAAGCTACATAGCACCATTACTTATTGCCCACAAGAGGCAGATTGTAATGCTTCAATAAAGTGTTTTCTTCTCTTCTCAAAAAAAAAAAAAAAAATTCCAATCTGAGTGTATAATTACTGGGAGACTAGTAGGATTAGTGCCTGTTGCAACTCTCACTGCTTCAACACTGTTAATTTCTTAATTGTTTATAAAATTTTATTGTCACGATAATTCTTTAACTTAACCTATAATTAATAAATTAATAATGGATAGATACTTTTCACTAAGAAGTTTACAATGGGAAATAGATTATTATATTATTAAGGAATACATTATTATCTTTTGTTAAGAATTTTATCGTTTTATATGGATAATCAATTGAAAGTTGACGTAGATTATATTTTTATTTTATTACAAAATTTTAAGTTATCACACATAACAGTTTGTCTTCTTAAATATTTTAATTAACATGAAATCTTTTATCTCTGTGGGCCAATGACAATTAATTACAATTTGGGATAATTAAGACAAATCAAATTCAAACACATTTAAATTTAAAGTATACTGATTAAAATAAACACTCACATGTATCTCATCCAATTTGTGTCCAAAAACTCCTTCACAAAACAGCCTACAAATCACAATACCATCCAGCTTCTCTTGAAAACTCAAAAATCCTTACACCAGACTGCCAATGGTATAGTACAATAACATGGAGAGATCCTATCTTTAGGACACCCAATAGTCAAGTAAAATAACTTCAGTTCTTCACCTAGGGACCTTCACACTGATAGTGAATAACTCGTGATGCTCTCTTCCCTGGACGTCCCTGTAGAAAGTGCCTTGGGAGGTGCTTTAACTGGCACCTTCACACACAGAATAAATAACCGGGGAGGTCCTGACTCCTGGACGCCCTATTGCAGAGTGGATGAAATATGGCGGGAGCTTGCCTGTAGTGGGCGGCAATGCCATTTGTATAATTTGAAAATCAGTTACACATACATAAAAATTGTGTTTATTGAACAAACCAGTATATTAAATTTTAAATACGTATTTAAATAAGCTTTAATAAAATTTAGAATAATTTTTATTTTTTTAATTTCCTCATAAATTCACGTAAACTTAATTGTGGTACGATATTGATACGCCAAATGTCGATAATTACTTTGATTTATTATTTAACACCTTGACATTTTGAACCTCAACACTTTACCAATTGAAAAATTATGATTTAATCTTGTAAAATCATTTTCAATTTTTAGCCCTCGCCAATGGTCTGCTGCACCTGCTCGTAGGCTGTGGAGTTACCTAGTGCGGCAAGAACCTGTAACAGAACTATTTGTTAAATGTGTATTCGGAAAGAGACCCCACAGTAGGAGTGGTGAAAGTAGAAGTGATGATGGGGTGCCACAACATCCGCCTCCCAATACTGTCTCTGAGCCCATCCGCCTTATACACAAAGATCAAGATCAGATATCAGCTTTCTGTTTGAACCAGGTAATTTTGATGTCTTCTCGTTGTTATATATTATCTGTTATTATTACCATTGTTTATTTGTTATTGTTATATGAGATTTTCAATGATAATTTTATATCATATAATCTCTTATACAGGTGAATGGTGGTCTTATTGCATTAGCAACACCGAGAGAAGTTCAAGAAATGGATATATCTCTTCTCCTCAACATGCCATCATGGCTTGAAGACGAATGTGAATTTGATCTCATTGATTTCCCAAAGTAAATGTTTAATATTTCTTAAATCATAGCCATATTAAATTAGGAACATAACAAGATATCTTCAAAAGGGACTAATAAGTCAACCTTTTGCCCCTCTTAATTTCCTTTTCTGTAGTTTATATATTCAGAAACAGTTTTAATAAATGCAGCATCCATAGAAATAATAAAATATTGAAAACTTATTAGTTTTACACTTATGAAAATTTAATTACTTACTTATGGTCCAATTGTTCCACAATTTTTTTTTTAATCATGGAATGCACTGCAACCTTATTGGTCTATTGTCGACCTTGGTATAAGATGTTTCTTTAAAGCATGACCTCGGAAGAACCTCTGAATGTTAGTAGGATAATAATCTGTTCGTAAACAGTAATTGTTGTTTACATCTAGCATTCAGAGTTCACTAAGCGTGTTAATATTTTTTATACCCTACATTAGCCTTTAAAATTCCAATAGTTGATAGGGTGCAGACCTAATAGAAAGCATAGGAGTTAACTATCTATTTCTTATTTTATTAAAACTTACTACATATTGAAAAAAAAAATATTTTTGGTGGATAGTTGTCATTGATCTGATTTATAGACTTATTTCCTAGGATTTATGATAAAGGTTTGCTTTTACCTCGATCTATTTGTTATAAATTGTATAATACAATATATTAGTTATCTGTGACTAGAGAAATGGTAATATTTTTCAGGGGAGAGATTGAAGCTGCCCAGTCTGCTAGTGGTTTCTTGGTAATTCAGACGCCCCTTGACAAGATGCAAGCTTCACCGAACCCTTTAAGTTCCAGCCCTCAACCAGGCATAGCTGTCCAATCTGGAAGAGGAGCATCCATGGTAAACTAACTACTTATTTATTTTGTTTTTCAATTCTTATATTAATTTTTGTATGTGTGGCTTTCTTTATACCTCCTTAACTACATTTGTAATATATGTTTGCCAAGATAAAGTGTGAACCTTTCAGACTAAAGTTTGCCAATATTAATATTAAAATTTGACCAAATCACCGTAAATTTGAATACTTCGACTTCTTTTTTAACCATTACATATTATGCTTATCCAAATTTTCAGTATCTCATTTATAATAACTTTCCTTATTTATATTATAATAAAAATGTAGAATTTGAACAATTAACTTTAATCAGTTGTTTTCAAATTTCTAACATATTTTTATTTTTAATACTTTAAATTTTTATTTACATTATTTTATTTGAAAATAGAATATTAAAAAGTGTGGCTTGTATAAATTATATAAGAATATTAAAATCTCTTTAAAAAATGATAATTAAACTGTAATGAGAAAAACATGTGTAAAATCTTACAGATAGAATATCCCATTTATTTATTACCCAATAGTTATAACATTATTTTATTATGGCCTTATCAGAAGCCCTGAATTAACGAAAATATATATATATATATATATATATATATATATATATATATATATATATATATATATATATATATATATATATATATATATATATTACCATACCTTCTATTGTTAGTTAATCTTACATCATAATGTGATAATATGTTTGTTTGTTTTTTGTTAATCAGAATTAATTTGGTAGAAAACAAAATAATTATAAATATTTTTATTTTGAAGAGAAAAGATTTGTCCAGGGCCGGGATTTATAATTTTTAAATAAAAAAAATTATAACAATTAATAAAAAAATGAATTATAAATAATATAATGACGTTAGTCAACAAGATCCTAATTAAAGTTATGTTCAACGAATTGTTCCCCTTTTATACATCGCAAATTGCGAGAACACGGGAATATGGGATCAGTGAAGAGAATGGATTTGTCTGGCCGTGTTACGAGCCAGGGTAGCTCAGTTAGCAGAGCACCACGACGGAGACCCAGGCTCGAATCCTGGCTCTAGACAAATCTTCTCTCTTCAAAATACAAATAATTAAAAAATAAAATAAATTACAAAATAATTATAGCTCAAGAGATTACAAACTTTCAAGTTTTATTTTTAATTTTGATCGGGGATTACTGTAAGTTAAATTTAATTATTTATGTAGGGGAAATATAATAACCATTCTCACAAATTTTCTTCAGTTGACTTATTCTAAGACTGAAAATACTTTATTTAATTTTCTTCCTTAGAATGGGAAATGTCCTCAAATTAATTCCTGATTTTTTATCATAATAAAAAAAAACATGAGAAGAATGTAACAAAACACATAATTTTTAATGAAAAAGTTGTATTAATAAACCTTAGCAAACATTTGGTTCTTTGAAGAAACCCTAGTGAGTCTTAAAGAAATATTTATAAGTTCTATCAAATTAAACTCCCCTTTTTAATCACTAATAATACTGTGATTCTATCTTTTTAACACATCTTTTTCTCAGATAAAAACCAACTTACTAGACATGCATTTCAATGCTATTCACTTGTTTTTTTTGTTTTGAATTGTTTTCAGATTGTCATTTGAGAAACAACTTTGTATGGTGTTTTTAATTGCCAACTTGAATTATTTTGTTTGTTTTGTAGTAGTTTAGTTTTTGTGTGTTGAGTTCTGGATTTTTTTTTATTACTGGTGATGGTAGAAAAGTTGTTGGTGATTTGTGTTATGTTGTGCCTAGATCCATCGTGATACTAGTGGAAACGTTGGGCGTCACAAGCCCCCATCGGTCAAACATGTAAGACAAATTTAAATATCATTTTTCACGTTTGATATTCTGAAAGCTTTTGTTCTGTACTGTCATTTATCACTCTTTCTTTTAATTCCTATTGCATCATCTATCATCCTTGTGGTTCGGGGAAGCTATAATTATATTTAAAAATAATTTTGTTTTATACTTCCTTCCAAATGCTGGTTTAAAAATAAATTAATATATAAGAGTGATTCTCAGATTAAGCTCAAAAAGAAGCCTCACAAAAAAAAAAAAAAATAAATAAAAAATCAGGAGCAATCTAGAGTTTTTAATTTAATTATTTAATCAATAAACTCTTGGACAGTTTAGAAGTGGTTATAATGGTCATAAATTTTTGTTGGTGAGATGGTAATGAGAATGGTTGGCTATAATGAAGAATATACTTTAAAATGAAAAATTATTCATTAACTAAAAATTCCTGTGTGTTGGTAACTTTTTATAAATTTTAATTTGTGGTATTTGTGGATTAAAATTAATATCAACACTTATAATTATGAAATTAAGGATCACATATGGGCCATTCTCACAGAAGTGAACACTTTTAAGCTGAACTACATTAAAAAAAAAATTTTTATCAAAATTTTTTTTTTTTGTTATACTGTTCTTCTGACCATCTAAATCAAGCATTCTTATTCAAAGAGCATCAATAAATACAATTCTTAAAATACACCATACCAATTTTTTTAATTGATTAAAGGTGTCAAATCGACAAAATAAACAAACGAAATGCCCAGATAAAGTTCTGGAACAGTGTTGGTTTAGAATTGTATATTTCTCTTTCTTGTAATGAGTACAACTATATTTTAAAGCTATCACCACAATAAACGCTTGTATTATTAGACGTATTTCATTCTATACTTTTCATTTAAATCACAATTGTCAATGAAATCGATCTTTCATTATCAACTATATTGTGTCACAGTTTTGTTCCCTATCATTGTTTTTATTTTTGATTGATCTTAAATTATCATGAACTGTCCCGATGAATATTCTGAATGGAGAATGCATTTTCTAGATTTTTGTAAATAAGACATTAGAGATATAATTTCAAATGATTTCATGTTTAGTAAAAATAAATAAAAAAATTGATTTTAGTCAGTTTTTTAATTTTAAACCGCTTAAAACTGAAAAAGTTAAGTTATTGAAAAGATTTAAGGAATGATAACTGTAATTAAAATGTTGAGAGCCTGCCAAATGTAAGCATTATAGACCTGTTTCAAAAACCAATAAAATTCTGTTCTGTTTGGGTTTTTAAACAGAAATTAATTTTTAAAGTATTCTTTGCATAACCCAAGTGTTATTTAAGAAGAAAAAGTGTATTGTACTTCGTTGCTTGAAAAAAAATCAACATTGGTTATAATAACAAAACACCCAAATTTAGATTATCTAGACATTAAAGTTAAACATTTAATTCAACCACACTTCACTAAAATACAATATATCTCTCCCTCAATGCATTTTAGGGAAACGGTAGAATACCAAAAACATGTGATGGTCATTACTTTTGTATTTTATCCTTGAGTCATAAAACTATATAACTTACGAAAAAATCACTTGATACTCATCACCTGAATTTAATTTGCAAAGGGCGCTATTTTGCTTTTTTCCTGAGAACCACTCATAAATAATTTTTTTCTTATCGCATAATCTGGCAAACCATTATTTTATCATTATTTTGATTATTTTTTTACCTTAATAAGATCTTATATTGTTTATTTTTTCACTAAATTGATTGTAAATTTTAAGGATGCCCTTTTCTCTTCTATCTTATTTTAATTTTGTAATATTTTTTTAGCAGTCTTTATATGTAAGATTTTAATTTGCAGCAATATCACATGAATATTCATTTTACAAACATTTTGGCTAATTAAAAAATCACAGATCTAAGAAATAAAAAATCCAGAGATTTATTATCATTACGATGTTGAAGATAACCATGAATGCTTGAGTATTGATTATATTATGCAATATTGTAAATATTATTAATGTCTTATTATTGTAAATGATATTACTTGGCATGCAAAGTCTTTTTGAGAAAAAGAAATTTAATTATCAAAACGAAACTTTCGTAAACCACGTTTCTATGAAAACTTGTACAACATAGTAATCATTGTACTAAGAGTATAATATTTCACCTGGTGAGTGGTGACTTTCTAGAGCTGCTAGTGAGAGAATAAAAAACTGTTTGTGAACCTACCCTTTAGCCCTACTCTCTCTTATGTAGTCATCTTTAAATTTGCTGAATGGAAACTCTATTAATTTCATGCATCAATAAAGAATGTATATTTAGATTGAAAAAAAAAATAGAATAGAGAAAAAAATCAAGAATACTAATTATGAAAGAGGATAATAATATTATCTCAGATAATTAAGTTCATTTGAATACACATTTATGAGTATGACAGGTTTCAATGAAAACTTTTTTAAGGGAAAAGATACCATTCTTGTTGAGAAATGGACAACCATTAACTTACTAAGATTTCTCGATTATTTTAGTTTTTCAACTGATAAATAATTAAAAATATTTTTTCTGTAATATTCCTGATTAGGAAAATATTTTATGTGGGTTACTACTTACTACTTAGTATCAAATAGAAGTTCAAATTAAAATTTGTCAGATTATGTGAACCTTATAAATGTATCATAAGCTGTAAATTTTAGCTTTTATTATTTTTATTTTTTAATTACTATTGTGCATATTTTTTTAAAGCTATGGAAGAGGTGAATTGTTTGACTTTTTGTTTTTCATTTTGAATAATTATCCTCTCTTATCCATGTATTTTTTTTTAACATTTGATTTATAACTTGTAACATTCTCGACTAATTTATCATTTGGTTTTGGTTTTGGTTTGTTGAATTCTTTTTACAACTAATAATATGAAAATCCTTTTTATTTAATATCTTATGTCGATATCAATTATTATTAGTGAAGGTGTTAGCATTACTCATAAGCATTTTCAAGTTATTAATTAATATCTTTGGAATATGAAATGAAATCAGTTGATGATAATGGTGGAAAATATTTAATCATCTTATCCATCTTTAATACAATTTCTCAAATCATAATGAAATGCAGTGGTACCTCGAGATACAATTTATTTGAGATACGAGCTGTCGAGCGAGCGAAGTTTTGTTTTGAAATACGAGCAACATTTGAGATACGAGCAATGGCCAGCTTCCGCCTTTTTATTGCGCGTCTCGCGCATTATCCCAATTATTCCCCTAGTGTGCTTGTTTACCTCGCTGTTGATGCATCTTTCCTAAGTTTTTCTAGGGCTTTGCACTTTTTGTACATTTACATACTTTATCACAGTTCTTTTTATAACTGAGTCCGAAGAAAGTGTGTGGAAAGGTCAGTGCTCAGAAGAAGATGATGTCTGTTGGATTAAAGCGTGAAATCATAGAAAAAATGAGCAAGCTGTGCGAGTAGCCGACTTGGCGAGGCAGTACGGGCGTAGTACTTCAACGATATGCACTGTGCTTAAACAGAAGGAGTCGATAAAGGGTATAACGCCAGCTAAGGGCGTTACAATAATTTCTAAGCTCCGGAGCTCTCTCCATGAAAAGATGGAGAAACTGCTGATGGTTTGGGGGCAGCTTAAATGCGATACCTTAACATAGGGCATCATATGCGAGAAGGCACGAGCAGTTTACGGTGATTTGCTGAATCAGACCCCGCGGACTTCCACGGACGAGGCATTGGAAGACATGTTTAAAGCCAGTCAATATTTGCTATTTATAAATACATTTTTCTTATTCAAAAACACGTAACAAAAACAATTGGGGGTAACATTTTTGGGGCTGGAACGAATTAATGACATTTCAATGGTGAAAATTGCTTTGAGATACGAGCAAATTGACATACGAGCAAGGTTACGGAACAAATTAAACTCGTATCTAGAGGTATCACTGTACATTAAATTGTAAAAATATGAACCCTATTTTTAAATGATCTACTTTTATTTTAATATTTTTTGTGACTAATCATAGATCTTTAATGAAGAAAATCAATTAATGTTGAGACAAAGCTTGTATGTTCAGTTTTAAATTTCTTAAAAAGAAGCGTAGGTGTCGACTGCATGTCGTAATTTGAAAATAGTTCGCAACTAGAGTGAAATAATAGGAAGAAATCTAAACTATTACAATAAACTCGGATTACTCAAAACTATCAGCGCATCATTCACTCATTATTTAATATATTCTTTGTCTGAAAAGTTTTCATTTTCTATCCCTCAATCCGTATTTCGTATATTTGTTGAAATCTCAACTTTATTCTCTCCCCTTCTATATGCTGTATACCGACCTCCTCCCCTTTCCAACTAGCTTCTACCTACACCAATATAATTATATGTTTAGCATTAATATGCTCTCGAATTCCAGCAATAAATCCTTTTTCACAATCCTAATATTCTCTCTCTATCTTTACCTTGTTCCCTACTATTCTACCCACCAAACCCAATTTTCGAATACCTGGTTGGACCTTTATATCTCTGATTCACCTCTTAAAATCCTCTATTCATCCCAATATCCTGTCTCGTTTCTTTCATCACACAATTTCATCCAAATTTCATATGACCTACCAGTCAAATCCATTACTCCCAAAACGGTGACCTATCGCAATTTGGACCTCCTTTTCTTCGAACCTCTTCAGGTTTGACGTACGAATCTGGCGATGATGGGGCCAGGAGTTCCTTTTTGTCTTGCCCTGAGCCGTACGGCATGGTCCAGATCTTCGGGACACAATTGAAAGCCCAGGCCTGCCCTGACGCTTTAGTTTTATACCTTCAGTGGTCTCTCCCTACTTTTCTGGGATGCCCCTTATTTCAATGGTATTTTTTTAACTGGTATTGCTCGGTGTGGTTTAGGCAACCCTCTAGAAGAACTGACACTTTTTCCTTTAAAAACATTCTCTCTAGTGTTACTCTTTCCAGGTGTTTATTTGGTCCTCTTGGAGGTTTTCAATTTTGAGTAGTCTATCTTTATTTTCGAATGATAGCTCTGACTGCTTTTGTATTTTCTCTTTTATTAATAAAAGAAGTGTTTGGATAATTGAAGAATTAGTGTCCTATAACAATAATGTGATAATAGTGAATTAGTGAGTAACCAACTCAGTATCCTTTGTATCTATGGTTGGTGAAATCTTAAAATAATTTAAAATTTACTTACTGATGTTACACTTACTCGTTACTTATAGATAAAACATAACTAATTTAAGAAATTTCAAATTCAGGACAACTAGAATATTTTTGCATAATTATTGTTAGAATAATAACTCCTTGGAAGATTGAGATTTATAGAATACATTAAGCAATATAATTTTATATAAATATTGTTTTAGATCATAATGAGGCTTTGTAAGATAACGAATGACCAACTTCCATAAGTCAAAAATCTGGCAATTTTTTTTTCCGTTACCATGAAGTTTTACCAGCTTTTTCCAACAGGATTTTTATTTATATTTTAGTTTTGGATCCACATAATAAATTTTCCGATCATCACTTTTGCTTGATAGATTTTTATCCTTAAGGATAGAAGTGGGCTAACTGTAGTCTATTGGATCATTAATAATCACCTATCTATATCTGTTACTTGTATATAATCATTTTTGACTGTAAAGTACATCTATACTCTTTTTATGTAATTTATATAAGTTAAGTATATTTATAAATACCTATAATTCAGTAAAAGAGCTTATTGAACTTATACCTGGACCAAGATTCCTAGCAAGTACCCACAAGAGAAATTTTAGTTCCAAATTGATCTCACTCTGTATAGCAGGACTAACTTTACCGAACAACACTCTCTGGCAACTGTTACACCATCACTAAGATATCATTTCTGACTATTGTAGATTGGCACTCTAATAAAGTGCTACCTTTTCCTTCCCTACGCAAAGCAGATCCCATCCTCATTTCTAATTATCATATACATATCTATTTTAAAACTACCTTACACTGTCTAGCATACTATATTTTATTGTATCAATTGACATGTTGTGTTAATTATGCCATAAGGTTAAAATACCTCCAACCAGTTCCTCTTTGGAAAAATTATCCCATATCGATTTTCCAACTTCATCAATGTACTGAACTGTTCTGTTTCGAACTAGGTGCCTTTTACGTTCCATAAAACCAAATAATTTTAACATATACCAAAATTGAATCTGAATCAAGATGCTAGTCGGTCACATTATTCCCTCTAATAGGGCATGCGCAGATATATCAAAGCATTGACAGTCACATTGTAATTCATGTATTAGAGAACTCCTATCATATCTTAATCGTTGTGTTCTCTAAACCTTGTCATAGCAAGAATAGCCTTAAAGCCTGCATTAATTAATACATTAATTGTTTTAGGCCTATCCTAGAGTACATATAGATCTGAAACAATTACAAACAACAATACTTGGCTTGTTAATTCTTCAAGAAATATAAAATTGTGGAAACCAATTTTACTTGTTGTTTTTTTAAACTCCTATTTATTGTCTCCAGTAATAGTGAATTCTTGTAGGATTCAGCTATTTCATTGTTGAGCTATTAATTCTTGTTTCTATTAATTTCACCTATAGACACAACTAGGGATCAGTGTTAAATGCATTGGTAACCATAATTCTCAAATATTTGATATTTTACCCATTTGATGAAAACATAATCATAATTATTTGTAATATATTTTTTTGAATGCAGAACAGCAAAACGATCTAGGGACTTATCATATTATCTCATGTTATTGTATAATATACTTTTTCTGTTTTGTTTTTCTTGCTGCTTGTGTTGAATCAGATGAAAGGACTCAACTTCCCTGGGTCACATGATCCTCTCTTCTGTCAATTTGTTGTTGATCGCAGCCGCCATTTATTAAAACCGGTGAGGAATCGTCATATCAGTCGTCTGCGTATTTTTGTGCTTTGTTTAATGTTCATATAATTAAATGTATTTTCTTTATTTTTCAGAAATTTTGCATTATTTTTGTAATTATTTATTTATGGACGTAATACATACTTTATGCTAGTCAATTTATCTTTATTTTTTATTTTATTATTTATGCTCTGAAAATTCATATTACTTCATTCAATATTGAATTGATTAAAAAATGATAATAATTTTTTTAGATTTATTGATAAATATTGTACACATACTTTCAGCACAGTCTATCTATACTCTTTTTTAATCTGTTAGGAAGATTGTATGTTCCTTGTTCCTAAAATATGCTCGTTGACTTCTTAAATGCTTTTAAAATTGGAAAATCAGGCAGAAAAAAACTCCAGCATGCCTCCCTATGGACATGACTTGTCCCACTCTTACTATTTCTTTTTAAATATTTTGATTTTGAAGAGTAAAGATTTGTCCAGGGCCAGGATACTTACTATTTCTTATTTGCACTGTTATAAGAATCATTTGGATGAATATGATTTGAAAGCAGTTAAAAAGTCGAGGAGCATGTGCACAATTAGCTGATTATTTTCCCTTGATTTTTTTATGAACAAGGAACTTCCAATCCTATGAAAAAAATTGTAAATCTCGCAAGATACTGCATTGAGAAATGGTGATTGAAATTATCAATAAATTTTAAAAAAGAATTGCAATTTAGATTGATTTACTCTCACTCATTAGTCCAATTTATGTTATGTGATATTTCATGCTAAAGTCAGATCTGAAACCTGTTTTCTTTTGCTTCACTCAAAGTTTATATCTTTAGAAATGATTAATATTATTAAATCAATTTTGGCTTATTCCACAACTTAAGAGCTGTCTCAATTTATGATAGCTTCGGCCCAGTCTCATCGTTTAATCTGTTGTTATACATTAAATTTTAGATATTTTCAAAATAAGTAACTTATGAACATTGGGAGATGCTCATTGTTTACATAACTGATTTGAACCATTTATTCTACTTGCCATTCCACTCTTTGTGGTTAGAAAAATTTTATTAGGGAAAGTAGTAACACTAATATAACAACTGATTGTATAATTTCAAATAATCATATTAGTATCAACTAAATATACTGATTAAGTCAAACTTAAGAAAGGTAAGGATAAGCTTACAATTGTTTTGTCGCTCGCTATGCATTGCATTTAATTTATATGGTGCTGCATTCTTCTGGAATGTCCAATGTATATTTCCCATCACATCATAATAAATTCTATTAATAATAATACTATAATAGCATTTAATTACTATACTTTTGTTAAGTGATGTGATTAAATGAAGAAATAAAGATGGTAATAATGCTTATTAGATAAAAGATTAAGTTAAGAAAAATTTTAATTGAGTTGATGTGTAGATAGTTTTGAGAATAATAGTAGTTTCAGGGGAAACTAATAACACACATATATAAAATGTAACTTGGTTTATTGAGCACATTGAACATTAACTACCATCTTCTAAGAGAGAGAGAACCTTCCAGTCTCTCCACTGCCAACTATATTACACTGTGACCAACACTTACAATAATGATATAACAATATAAAATCAAATATTCTCATAATAGTTACGTTTGGAGCAATGAAATTTATTTTTACTGCAAAAGTATTTGTAAAAGCAGTGCTCTCATTTACTAAAAAATTTAGACCAAGGAAATAAATTTTATTGGTTTTGGTTTCAAATTTTGTGTTTTTAATGCTGTAAGAATACAATTATAGCAATATACATAATTTTGGTATCATTCTCATGACTAGTGAAATGTGCTACAATATTTTAATTAATGCTAAGTATTTGATTTATTGCAGTTTTAAGCATTATGTGAGGGAAGTTGAGGTTTAGGTCTCAATTCAGCATGAAAAATCATTTACTGTATTGGCATCACTACTACATCATCAAAAATCAGTACATATTATTGGCAAAGAATATTTTTTTATAGTTTCTACATAACGATGTAAAAATCTGTGTATTTTCTTTGCATGATATATTTATAACAAATCCTATGATTTTTTTTTCTATTTGGTTTTATTTTCTCTATTTTATAAAACTTGAGCTTGTTATAATTTTTTAGCACAGCTTTTTTGTCCCCCTTCCTATTTTATATTAGTTTTAATTATTTAATTGCTGAAATCAATATTGCTTTTGTATACTCTTTATATATATATATATATATATATATATATATATATATATATAAATTAAAACAATTGATTAACAATTCGTTTTGTGTAGATATTGTTAATAATTCACAGTGCACATATTTTTCTTCAAATATAAGTTTTACCTTATTATAGTACCAAATAGTTTTATGTAATGGCTCTTTGTCCAAATAGATTCTGAAGCATCGTGTCGATGGCATTAGGAAAATGAGTGCTCATCCTCTTTTGCCTTTGTGTAAGTAAATTTTTATTTTAATTAGAAATAAAAAATGCATTAAATGATATGTTTTTTAAATAGATAAGTAATAATAAAATCTTTGATTTACTAATAACAAAACCTGAAGATAGGCAAAGTAAACAAAGATACAAGATACAAGATTGCTAAGCTTTAAATTTACAAATAAAAAATAAATTAAAAGATTGTAATGGTCTAAATCTAAATTATTTGAAAAAATATTTGTCCTACAAAATGTATGGTTTGATCAAAGAGTCTCCTCCCTCCTACATGTATTGATAACGAGGTCATCAAAACTCATTACTAACCAACTGATTTTTTTTTACTTAGTTAATGTTTATATAATTTAACAGTCATGTTGTCCTACAAATTGCGTGGTACGTTATCCCGGTCCTTTGATCAAACATTTTACATAACCTGGTTAAAAGAACTCAACAACTAAGCCTTGGATATCGGACTGATTTACGGAAAAGACCTGGAAAATGGAACAGGGCTTACAGATTTGGAACATGAAATGTGAGAACCCTTTTTAGACCTGGAGCTATGCAAGAGTTGGTAGAACAATTGACCCGAATGAAAGTTGACCTCGCTGCAATCCAAGAGGTATGTTGGACTGGTGCCGGTGCTCTCAAAAGAAAAGAAGCAACTCTCTACTACCTGAGATTGAGAGGAAGGACATGACATAATTCAGTGATAAATATACATGCCCCAACAGAAGAAAAGAACGACAAAGAAAAAGAAGTTTTCTGTGAAGATCTGGACAGAATCGTGAGAAGTTGCCCATCTGGTGATGTGAAGATTGTTATGGGAGATTTTAATGCCCAAGTAGGTAAAGAATCAAAGTTCATACCAACAATTGGAACTAATAGTCTCCATAACAAATCAAATGACAACGGAGAAAGAATGATGAACTTTGCAATATCGAACTCTCTAGTAGTTATGAGCACATTATTCCCGCATAAAGATAAACACAAGCAGACATGGCATTCCCCCAACGGTGCTTTTACTCAAATTGATCATATCCTTGTGGATAATTCTTACTTCAATAATATCCAAGATGCGAGATCTTTTAGAGGCCCGGATGTCAACTCCGACCACTTCCTCGTAATCATGAAAATAATGCTCAAAACGTCTCCTTTCAAAAACGGAAAGGTCAAACCTAAAGTCAACAAATGGTCCAAGGAATCAATAAAAGATGAGCAAATACAACAATGTTTTTCCCTTAGAGTAGAGGAAGGAATCAGAAATACACCGGTAGTAGAAGATGGATGGGAAGTGAATGCACAGTGGACTCATATTAAAGAAATTATAACGGGGACCGCGAGCGAATACTGCAAAATGGACAAGAAACCATCACAAAATATATGGTTTGATGAAGAATGTAAAGAGGCAATCCAAAAACGAAATGAGAAAAGATTAAAATACCTGAGTATGATAACAAGAAAGAGTACCAGGAAGCAAGAAGAGAAACATAGAAGATCTTGAAAGTGAAGAAAAGGAAAGCTCTATACTATAAGGTTAAAGATATCTAAAACCCCAGAAGAAGCAACGATACCAAAAAATTCTTTAAAGAAGTGGAGTTGTGTAAAACCAGTTACTGCTCTAAAAGGAGTAAAAAATGAGGAGGGGCGACTACTGGTGCTGGAGACGGACGTCCAAGTGAGATGGAGGAATTATTTCCAAGGACTACTAAGCCAGACAGAAGAACAAATAAGTGTATTGAAATGCGACTCGTATGACAGCCAAGACAAAGCAGTACCGCCGGATGGAGAGGATATTGACGATATTGTTATGAAGCTGAGAAATGACAAGTCACCAGGATCAGATGGTATCCCTGCTGAGTTCCTGAAGGCAGCTGGCAATGCTCTAACTAAAGAGCTGCAGGAACTAATTGCTTAAATATGGGAAGAGGAGCAAATCCCGAGAGAATGGAAAGAGTTTGTTATAGTGCCTATCTACAAGAAGAAAGGAGACTCTACAGAATGTAAAAATTACAGAGGGATAAGCCTACTGAATACTGCCTATAAGATATTCTTGATAACTCTGTATAACCGCCTACTGCCTTATGTTGAAAGAAATCTTGGAGGATACCAAGGAGGCTTTAGACCTAACAGATCTACTGTAGATCAGATTTTTTCCCTCAAGCAGATGTGCGAACAATTGAAGGAGATTCACAATACATTGTGGATGCTGTTCATAGATTTCAGGACGGCTTATGATACAATATCCAGGTGTGAGCTCTTCAGAGCTATGAGCGAAATGAAAATTTCATCCATATTGGTGCGCTTGGTAATGAGTACGATGGAAAACACAGTTTGCAGCGTAAGGGCAAATGGCTCAACCACAGAAAAATTTATGATTAGTATAGGACTTAGGCAAGGAGACTCGCTGGCACCTCTACTCTTCAATATTGTAATGCAAAGTGTCATTAAAAGGGCAGGATTACTGATGGAACCATCTTTAATCATAGTCTGGGTATTCTTGCATATGCTGATGACCTTGTATTAGTAGGAAGATCGCTGATTCTCTTAAAAGAAGCTTTTGAGAGACTGGAAGTGGAAGCTGGAAAAATGGGGTTACATATGAATGAGGTGAAAACCAAGGTCATGGAAATAAAGAATAGGAAACAAAACCGACCACCTCATAGCTACGCTTTTGGAAAATTCCTTTTTGCAACGCGTGTCAAGTTTGCACTATTTAGAAAGCCGTATAAACAAGAATTTTGATGAGGAGGAAGAAGTTAGAGCCAGGATAGTATCAGCTAATAAAGCATGTTTTGGGATCTCAAAGCTCCTGAGAAGTAAGCTCCTTAGCCTAAAGTCCAAGCTGATGATATATAAAACCATCATTAGGCCAGTAGTGACATACGCTGGTGAAACCTTCACACTGAATAAATCTAGCGTGGAAAAGCTGAATAGATTCAAAAGAAGAGTCCTACGGCAAATATTCGGCCCAGTGCGAGAAAACGACCAACTCAGGATCAGAAGGAACAAGGAGCTGAGTGAGTTATATGGAGACCTAACGATATCGAGCTTCATCAGGATTCAACGTATTAAGTGGCTGGGCCACGTAGATGGGATGGAGGAAGAAAGGACAGATAAAAAGCTGTATACAGGAAATCCGGATGAAGTAAGATTTCGAGGAAGGCCCAAAGCTAGATGGAAGGATGCCGTCTGTGAAGATCTGAGGCTGAGCAAGGTCTCCATCACTCGAGCAGGCGATCGGGACGATTGGTGAAGAGCGGTTGAGCAGACCAAGGACTTCTTTATGAGTCTGTCGCGCCAATAATGTAATGTAATGTTTATATAATTTAACAGTCATATTGTCCTACAAATTGCGTGGTATGTTATCCCGGTTCTTTGATCAAACCTTACATTTTGTAGGACAAATATTTTTTCAAATACTTTAGATAATTATCCTGAGATTTAACAAAAAAAATCCCAGTTGGTAATAAATTTTTGAGAATCATCAAATCGACATATTTTATCCTTGCTACCTTTGTTGGATACAACAATCGAGAATTTTCGCACAGGAAATTGTTGGGCTTCTCATCAAAACAAAGCTATTCACGAAGATTCAGCTTGATAGTAATCAAGTGCAAAAATGGATCATGGATCATGGAGTATTAATATTCTTTGTTGTAATTGGATAGTATTATAGTTTAATTAATCTAATTTATCTCCTGTAAATTAATTTAAATAATATATTATTGTTTGTTAGATTTAACTGGATCCCAGGACGGATCAGTGCAGATGTGGGAATGGGGCCACAGCCAGGCAGTGACAATCCCTCGGCCAGGGGGCACCTTTGCCAAGGTCACTAGAGTCAGGTTTTCTCAACACGGCAACAAGTTCGGTGTAGCAGATGGTGATGGCAACCTTAGCCTCTTCCAAGTTGGAATTGCATCATCAACTGCAAGGCCGTTTTTTGTATGTAATCTATTATAAAACTGAGACAATTTTCACTAATTATGTTTTCGGAATCTTCCAAGTAAAATTTACTTAAAATATTTAGTATAATAGGAAAATATGATATATGAAACAATTATGCAGTAAACTAACCATTTTGGTGCTTTAAGCATTAAGTCTCAATTTATCAAACCTCAATTATCTGGTGTTAATGATGAGAAAAATTCAGAAGGATTTTAACAATGGATTGGGGTTGTTAAAAATGAAGCAATAAGAAAATTATACTTCTAAGAAAAAACTATGTGTTCATAGATAAAGAATATTAATATAAAATATATGTGACTTAAAAATTTGAATACATTATATTTTATAACATAACTCGAATAGTAAAATGTTCTGTAATACAGACCAAAAATAATCCAAAATTTTAACATTGTATAATTTATAATTTATTAATTAATTTATATTAATTTAAATTAATTTATTTATAATTTAAGTAAAGGTTCCCATCGCATGAAGTATTTTGCTAAGTAAAAAGGTTGGAAGATACTGCTCCATATATGCGACTTTTAATTATTATTTTTATCACCTTGATTTTCAATTAAAACAAAACATTCTGTGTATCGAATGTAATTCCTATACTTTATCAAGTCAAAAATCAAATTAAAAAAAAAAATATTGTACAAAGCAATGATAGTCTGAAGCTACAGTGTAGTTCTGTGAGTCTCATTCTTAATATAGGATGAAATTTTCTTTTCAATTTGTTTTTTTATTGTGAGCATGGTTCCTTGAAGAAAATAATAGAATTTGAAAAACAAAATTTGGAGTTTAAAAAACAAAATAATTTTTTAAAATGTTAGAATTGCAACTTCCTATATTTCATTGCCTTAATTTTTCTAATTGTTTTGTCTTTATCTTTTATCTAATATAAATTGTAACTGACAACATGAGTTCACAAAATACTCTTTAGTTTATTATTTTTATTATTAATACATAATTAGATATTAATTTTTTATTCTTTTCAGACTTGCCAGTGTCATAACAAAGTCACTAGTGATTTTGTTTTTCTTGGATCATGCAGCACAGTCGCAACTGCTGGCCACAGTTCAGAAAGCAAAAATGTGGCTCTTTGGGACACCTTACTTCCGCAAAAAAAATCTCTTATTGTTGGTCAGTTGGTCTATTTACATAAGTATAATCATTGATCAATGTTTTCCCTTTAAAAAATAGACTATCGCACTGGGTCAAAGGTCAGCAGGGAGGCTTGCTGGGCGCAGTTCCCTCTAATCAAGATTGCAATATTATCAGAGAACCCCTGTTCATAAAATCCTGCACCAATAAGGCTGAGCTTATATAAAGGGAGAATATACTACCCTGTGGGCTGCCACCTTTTTGCTTAATCCACAGTCCTGAGTGTCCTGATTCTGACTTTGAGGATCCTTTGCTCCAACATGCCATAGATCCATTTGGAGACAAAGGATTCTACTTTTTTTTTCTTAAGGCATTTGGAATATTCTGTAAATAGTTCTACCAAAGGCACCTTTGATATCCATAAAAGTGCCTATCATTGTTTTCCCTAGTTTAATCAATTTTTCTAATCTAGAAATGAAGTCAAATAGCACTGGATTTTCTTGCTTGGTAGACAAATTGATTGGGATGTATAGGACAATTACACTCCTTTTGTAATGTGTCGGTCTAAAATATTTTTTATAGTCTTTATCAGAAAGGATGACAGGATAATCACAAGACCCTATGTCTGTTTTGGCTAGGTAATATAAGTTTCTTAGGCCAGCTAGTAACCATATGATGGACTAGTCCTTGACAAAATAATCATTAAATATAATTATAGGTTTAGGAGGTAAGTACTGATCACTGAGAAGCATAGCTGGAAAAAATCCATCAGTATCTGATGATTTATAAAGTCTTAGAGAGTTATGATTTTACATGTCGATAATCTCATTTACCGTTAACCACTATTATTATCAGTTATAGTTGTGATATTACGTAACACTAGAAAGTTGCACTCAGGATAGTTTTTAATGGTCAAGATCTTCAGGGTTATCCTTTCATTCTGGTTATAACTACCTTCTTCTTGGAGTGTTTCTGTGGCCCCTTGTCATGCATCCTTAGTAAGAATCTTTTTAAGACTGCATGCACCAAGAACATTATTTTTCCCAGGCTTGTTTTTTGGTTTTCCTGACAGATATACGAAATTCAGTAAGGCCTGTCTTATAAATATCCTATTTGCCAGTTTCTTGGCAGCATTTAATAATTTAGATTCTTAGATTACTTAAGGCATTATTCCACCTGGAAACTTTCCTCTTTGTGGTAAAGTTGCATGTGTTATTACATTTTAAACATGTGTTTATGAAGGTATCAGTCATTCCCATATTTAGAACTCTAGCTGCCATGTATTCTTGACTACTTTAAGACAGCATCTTAAACAAAGAGCTCCTCAAGACAGGTGCAACAGGACTGCCTATCTATAGGTTTTGGGTTTCTATACACTAAATCTTAATGCCAGCTTTCAATAACGTCAAATCTAATGTATTTATAGTCTGTGCATCTCTCTTTGTCAGAGATTTGCCAGTAGCTTTTGCATGCACTGATGTTATGAGAAGCTAGAGTGATATCAATTACCTCAAATATCATCCTATTGCAGAAGGTAACCTGTTCAAAGGGAAAATCTCTTCTATGGAGCTATAGAGGGATGATTTTGTTTAGCCATGTGATGGCAGATTTATAATGCAGAATGCACCCTGCCATTAAATAGTGTTCCGCTTTATCATCAATGCTGTCATTGCTCTTTCGACAGTTTGACTGATAGGTATTTACTGGGAACTACTACAACCAAATGTTCACTCATCATCTTGGCATAACTTTTATTTATGGCATTAATTTTATCTTATTTCCTTAGACTTCTTGGATGCCTTGGCCGAGGGGTCTGGGGATGCTCTTGGCCTTTTCTCAGCCTGAGTGGCAATATGCTTCAGTGCTTGATTTTTGGGTAACACTGCTTTGACTGATAGTTTTAGTAGAAATTTTGCAGTACCACCTGTAACACTATTTCCCTTGATTTGCTTTGGTGCCTATCCAATCTGAGCCACAGAAATTTTCCTTTGAAACCTTACTTTCTTCACCAGATGTTATCACAGCAGCTCAGTGCCCTGACTTGGTTTTCTTCTTAGAAAAAACTGGTTTAGAGGGGAACATTTCAGTCTAATCAATGAGCACTTGAATCAGCTCCGTTGTAGAAATTACAGTGAAGATTACAGTCCAGTATATTGAATAAGAATTTTAAAAAACAGTGCTGTTGTTTGCATGCACAATTGCACCGCTTTGAAGAAGAGCCATAGCTACTACTATTAGCCATTTCTCCTGTGCCTATTCCTCCTCGGTGTTACACTGATGTACATTCTGGCTAGTTTTTAGCTGTGTTTCACAGCAGTGGTTCTAGCTGGTTTGTTTGTATAGGTTTTGGATGGATCTGCTAACAGAGATCCCTATTCCACTCTCAGCTATGGCTACTTTCCACTCTGTTTTGGCATTTTATCCTTTTAATTCTTCAGTTTGGCTCCAACTGATTATTTATTGATTGAATACGTATCTGGACAAGTTTTCCTTGGGTATTGATTTGTCATAAAAATAAAAACATGTCATTTTTCCCATGAATAGGGGGTGAAGTGCTTTGCAGGTACTACTCCCTCTTCTTGCAGTGGGCAAAATATAATTGGGTGCGCCTGATGCACCAAGTGAGTCGATTAGAGAATGTGTGCTTTTATATACCCCTAAAATACCTCGAGTATCCTACTTTCGGCTCGGGTGTTTAAGAGGTCTATCACAGTTGGCCATAGTTATGTTAGGGCAGGACTTCACCTCTGTCGTCCACAAGTCCCATTGGACTCCCTGAGGATAGGAACTAGGAGGTGACAGTAAGCATAGGTAGGAAATGAGAGGACTGGGTGTTCACAAGATGTGAGTAAGATAGGGGATATCTTCAAAAATGAGGGAGAAAGCCATGCCCACCTCATGCTCTCTCTAGCCCTCATGTTGCCTTACCCCTTTAATTATTTCCCTAGCTTCAGAGTTAAATATATGTAGGAAATAAAAAAGATCTTGCATAAAGTAAGATTTCTCATTCATCCCGAACATATCTAATTCTCTTTGCTTATTCCTTTAGCTTTCACATGCCACGACCAGGGGGCTTCATCACTTGTATTTGCACCTCAGCATCAACTGCTTATATCTGCCGGTAAAAAAGGGGATGTTTGTATTATCGATGTGCGAAGTCGAGCAATGAGGCAAAGATTTGCAGCTCATGATTCAGCAGTAAAGTGCCTTGCTGTGGATCCTGCTGAAGAATTTTTTGCCACCGGAGCTTCAGATGGAGATATAAAGGTATTAATTATTCTGACATTTAATTTTTTTTTCAAGAGCTCATTGTGTATAATATGTTTGTTACATCAAGACTGAATTAGACTGAATAAAAAATTAAATAATCTAAATATATTAATAGAATAGATTCGGTGAATTAGATAATTTTTATCGAATACTGAAACAAGTGGTTTATTAATTCTAAATATATTTTACAGGTTAGGCCTTTTATACACTTAAAGAAAATACAGCAAATAAAGAATTTTACAAAGAAAGAGAATCTTGACTAATTGAAATTGAATATTGACTAATGAATAATGATATACAAAGAAATTATTAAATCTTAATTATTAAATCGCAGTAATGCTTTGTATTAACAAATATTAATGTTGGCGACAAGGCCACATAGCGATGGAATTTAGAGTCTTTATCTCATAAGGGGATAAACTGATATTGTCTCTGAGGTTGATGATGACTGCTGAGCAGCTCATTCTTATTAATTGAATGGAAGGTGAACTTTGGTTGGGTGATGTACTCATCACATCAGTTCAGATTACTTCTGGTTGTGGTGATCACTGTTGTCCTCTCTGGATTACGGTGATAGCAGAGGGGGCTGATGTTCTATCATGGCTCCTCAATCTGATGCCGTGATTCTAAGTGTGATGATAATTGGACCACGGTTGAGCAGCAAGTGAAGTAATTTGGTGAACAGATGGTGCATTCCCACTCCTTTCTATTTAGATAGCTATGGCCGATCATGGCGGTGGTGACTCGGTAACAAAGTTTGGATAATACAAACAAAATGTTACGCTACTGAACAATGTTAATGAGTTCATTTAGATTGCAGTTCATAAGCATTTATGTATATGATCAGGATTCAAGATTTGGAAATTGTTATTATTTATTTATTATTTATTTACTATTATTTAGCTTCTACATTTAAAATAAAGAATTACGTGTTTTTTAAAAATAATAATAATTGTATTCAAGATTTTGCAGAAGGTGGCCAAAATTTACAGAATTATGGTTTTTCTGAATCTTCAAGAGATGAAGCTATGTTACATAATCATGATAGAGAGGAAAATAGTTGACTGGAAGATCTAATGTGGATTATAGATAGTCTGGGGATGCAGTCAATGTAACACAAAATACGAACAACTTATTTATAAGAAGTTGAGTGCCGAGGTTTCGACCTATGTTGTAAGCCATCTTCAGGGCTATGATAGAAAAAACAAACAAAACAAAAATAACTATAAAAGACATTGCAATACCAAGAAAGAATATATTAACATCAGATATTAATAAAGTAAATTAAAAGCGATGGACATAATATTAACAAAATATATGAATAAAAGATTACAGAATAAGAGTACTGAAAGGTGGTAATGCCAAGCAATGATAAAAAAGAGGATGGACCATAAGATACAAAATGAACATAAAGAAAAGGTAAAAATGTAAAATGGTGAGATATAATATAAGTGGTTATGTGAAATATAGATATAATTGATATTTTATTGAAATTTAGGTAATATAAGTATGGGATTTTATATTAATTTATATAATAATAAGAATATATTGAATTTATATTAATACAAGATATGATGCTAGAGAATAACTATAGAAGAAATGTATAGAGAGAAAAGATATTCAGTTCTGGATTGTATAAAAAGATAAATGAAAAAACCGCGATGTTTGTTACAACTAATGATGGATGTCCAGTGATGAAGAGAGAATTGGGTATGCATGATGGGAAAAGATAAGGATGAAGGGAAGATATAAAAATTAAAAATGTGTACGAATGTGATAGAAGCTGGAGCCAATACGAGACCCGTAGGGTTAGCTAACAAAAAATTATAATGGCCAAAAGTATAGCTGAAGTGGGAGGAAATACGAAAAAAGGGGGCGTGAAAAAATAGGTGATATAATGATATGTAACTAATGTAAAAAAAAAAATGACAGTTAAATATTACAATAAATTAAAATTTGAAAAATTAAAATGAATTTACAGTTAAATAAGTGAATTTCAAGAATTAAAGTAAATATTAAAATATTAAAGTTTAATATTAACATAAATTAAAATTTTCAAAAATTAAAAAATAATTGAAAATTAAAAAAGGAAGTGAATTTAAAAATAAAATAGGTGAATTTGAAAAATGAAAAAGTGAGAAATTGAAATATTAAAATATGTCAAGGTGTCGGAATGTGTCATTAAAATGGAGAGAGTTGTATTCATAGATATATCAAAATGATTGCAGGAAGCAGTAGTGCAGTAAAATAATTTACTGTTTTTTAAGTATTGGGAGTGGGTTGCGGACAGGTGAAGTGAGTCGGTCTTAAGATTGATAAAAGAGGGTTCTAAATTAATGTGGATGGTCTTGGAGAGGATGCGTTTATCATAGATGGGAACTGAGGCAAGGATTGAAGTATTATCGAAGTCAAAATTATGGTTCAAGTAGAAATTATGGTTCAGGGAATGTTCGGAAAGTTTAGAGGCTTAGAGGTTACGGGAATATATGTTGTATTTATGTTGGGTAATACTTTTTTGAGGAAGTTTGTAGTTTCACCTATATAGGAAATTGGGAATGGAACAAGGTATATGGTATACGACATATGAGCGATCTTTAAGGGGATATATACCCTTTATACTTCTTACCTTTATCTTTTATATTTTACCTTTATTCTTGATCTTTATACCCGAATCAAAGATCCTATACGACGTGTGAAAGATCTTTAGGGAATATATACCCTTTATACTTTTTACCTTTATCTTGATCTTTATACCTGAGTCAAAGATCCTATTCCCCTTAAAGATCGCTCACACGTCGTACACCATATCCCTTGTACCAGTCCAAATTGTAACTCTTCCTATATAGGTCAAATTAAAACTTCCTTAAAAAACGTATTACCCAACATAAATACAACATATCTTCCCATATCCAGTCCGCCTCTAAACTTGTAACAAACATCACGGTTCTTTCATTTATTTTTTTTATACAATCCAGAACTGTATATCTTTTCTCTCTATACATTTCTTCTTTAGTTATTCTCTAGCATCATATGTTGTATTAATATAAATTCAACATATTCTTATCATTATATAAAATCCCATACTTATATTACCTAAATATCAATCCAATATCAATTATATCTAAGGAAGCAATAGTTGGGGGTGCGGTCAATAAAAACACCTTAATAAGTTACACTATCAATTATATCTGTATTATCTATATTTCACATTACTACTTATAGTATGTCTCACCATTTTTACATTTGTACCTTTTCTTTATGTTCATTTTGTATCTTATTGTTCATCCTCTTTTTTATCATTGCTTGGCATTCACACCTTTCAGTACTCTTATTCTGTAATCTTTTATTCATATATTTTGGTAATATTATATTCATAGCTTTAAATTTACTTTTTAATATCTGATGTTATTATATTCTTTCTTGGTATTTCAATGTTTTTATAGTTGTTTTTTTTTTGTTTATATCATAGGTCTGAAGATGGCCTACAACGTAGGTCGAAACGTCGGCACTCATAATGAAAAAGTTGTTCTTATTTTGTGTTACATTGACTGCACCCCCAGACTATCTATAATCCACGTTACATAATCATGAGTACCTCCGAAACTTAACTAAGACCCCAATATTCTGGCCTAAATAGTATCATCATACTAAATTACTTTAAATAAAGAACAATCACGAGTTTATCACCAGATTGTGTATAGTATCAATAACAGCAGAGGTGATATATAATTTTTAGATGTTCCAGGAGGTAAATTTGATGTAGGTAGAAATTCCAATGTGTAATATCTCCAAGCAAAGCAACATGGCTCAGGTTTTGAAGGATTGCAAGCTAATAGGATGATTTTGAGGCCCTTAATAGATCCCTAAAAAATATTAGAGGTAAAAATAGGCTAATGAGAGGCGTTACTCTGCTTCTAGCTGGTGATTTTCGCCAATCTTACCCTTGACACCCAGAAGTACTAGAGCAGGCGAGGTTAAATCATGCTTGAAAGCTTCATATTTCTAGCCTCATGCATGATGAGGTATGAAATACATGAGTATGAAAACTCGCAAACGAAAAAAAAATAGGATAGTTTATTTAAGAAGTAACAATGATGACTTAAATGTGATCTTTACTAATCTACTTCTGAAAGTTGGTAACGGTATTACCCTTCACTCAAAAGTAAAATTCAAATATCTTCTGACTTAGCCATAGTAGTTAAAACTTTGTCTGAACTAACTAACATAAAATATCCTTATAATGTAAATACTAAGCATAAACATTCGAATCCTGGCCAGGGGCATATCTTTTCTCTTTAAAATTTAGATTGTTTGTGTGAGCAAGCTACATTGATGCCGAAAAATGAGAGTGCATCTAAAATCAATGATATGCCTCTAGAGGCGTTGAAGGCGAGCAAATAGATTCAGTAGTGGAAATTGATGACACCGTGCACTATCCCACAGAATTCTCAAATACTTTAAATCCGTCTGGTCTGCCAGTACATAAACTTTTACTTTAAAGTAATGCTACTTCAAAATTTTGCAATGGAAATAAAGTTTTGCACAAAAATATCATAGAAACTACTGTAACTATGGGATGTGGTCGAGGAGAATGCCTCTCCTCTTACTTATCAACATAACCATCCATGTATGCATTTCAATTCAAGAGTTTACAGTTTTGGATATTACATAGTTGATTTCAAATGAAAACACATCGCAAGTTCTGTAATTATGCCATTTAATATTTAATAGGACATGTTATTAAAATTGATCAACAAAGGGACAAGCATTAGTAGACTGGCTGAATTCTCAAATGCTTTAAGTCATTGCGAATAATATGTAGTACAACTTTAATTTAAGTTGGAGTAGTTAGTTAATTCGCTCTCCATTTAAACTCAACTAAAGTTTTTATCCAAAATTAACTTGGGCGAACTCGCAGGCAAAAGCTAGTATTTAAAATAAAATGTTACTTGGCGATCACAAAAAACTTTTTTATATGATAGACAGAACATATGATCATTAAGAAAATTTATATAATAAGGTCTCAAGCCACAATTATTTTGAGAAGAGTTAGAGAGAAGGCAACCGGTCTTCGGGTTTTAGTCGTCTTTTGAGGCTTGGTCCGAGTTTATGGAGAACACCTGGCCACACGTGAGTGTAAAGGAAAGTAAAGGGAGTGGGCACTAAAAATCATACATTGTTTATACTATTGAAAAGCATTGTTCCACCTATGGAAGACGGTCCTGTGGTCTAGTGGTTAGCGTAACAAACTACTAAACCCAAGATTGCAGGTTCATAGCCCGGCAGGTGGCCCTAGGATTTTTTAAAGGGAGTAAAAAATACTTATTTACGCCGTCCTTCGGAAGGGACGTTAAACAGGGGTCCCGAGCCTGTATGATGTCCTGACTAAAGCTGGATAGGCAAAATTTAGAGGTCCCAATGTAGCATCGTCCGATTAGCCATAGCATCATAAAGTGACATTAAATGAACAAACAAACAATAACCTATGGAAGAAGAGCAGTGTCAAGTTTATAGGTACAAATAGGACACAAAACAATCCAAGGAAAAAATAATTGTGGAAATTAGAACGGTGATATCTCCATTATGACCTGTCGCTTCACAAAATGTATTGTAAAAATAAATAATATTCGGTGATCACTTAAATTTTGTTTACATAATTGATAAATTTTTCACTTTTCATCTTTAAAATATTTCTTTAAACTCTGTGCTCATGTCTTTTCTTGGAGTAGGTGTAAATAATTTTGAAATATTTCACCATTCATTAAATATGAGACCTTGTTCCATTTTTACTATATGACGTATTTGCTAAATTCTTGCCTATTCAAGCTGCCTCTTTACAATGATTCATACTCAATAGCCCTCTATATTTTATATATTGCTTCTTTAATTAAATCTTCCACCTCTAATTCATATTCTTATAAGTTTCTATCTTTATTATTTCAGGTTCAAATAGAGTCGTTTATTAAAATCAATTTAGCTTTTTGAAATGCCTTGTAATCAACTTTTCTGTTTGATAGTATGATAAAGTTGAAGATAAATATACTTATTCAAATCCCTTAGGATTAAAATATATGAAGAAATATTTTCATCCAAAGTTCAATGAAATTATTACATTAATTATCAAAACAATTGTGTGTCTAGTCAATAAATTTAGAATTGAATTCTAAGAATTAAAAACATCTTCTGCATGGTTTATATTTTCTCAATGATGAATTTCGCTCTGTGGGAACCTAAAAACTATAATGAAGCTATATTGTTAGGACATTAATAACTTTACTATTATAACTATTCTATATAAATTATAAAGTATGTACATCTGAAATGTAATCTTTGCATTAATGACTTTTAAAACTCAATATTTTATTACTATGAATATAAAAAAAGATAGCACCTTTTTATTCTTATATTAGATAATCCTCAAATAATAAAGTACGATTCAAGAATTATTATTAACTGTAGATTCAACCATTTAAGAAAATGTTCTATTCTATCTGTGTCTATTTTATATATCATATATATGTTGATAGGTTTGGAGCTTAACCCTTCATCAAGTTCTGTACAACTTCCCTGGAGAACATGCTAAATCCAGCTTCTTCAAACCTATCGGGCAAGGCGTTACACAATTATACCTTGATGGGGCTGCAAGGTTATTTTCTTGTGGGGCTGACGGAAGTATGAAATTCCGCCAATTACCAGAAGAGAGAGATTATCACTCTTAAGCTTGTCGTGTTTCACTAGTCATCCATTGTTTGGAGGTATCGCTTCTTCCTTTAATATTTGTTCTCATGAAATTAAGTAAAATAACAAAAAAATAAAAATAAAAAAACCAAAGAAATGCTTATCAAAAATAGGAGATTTGTAAAAAAATTATAATAAATAAAATAAAATACAATCTTTACAGGTGAACAGTGATAACATCTAAAATATTTAAAATATTGATATACATTAGAATTTCAACTGTCTTCTAAAAGCAATGGAAAGTACAATAAATTATATATATGTAAATATTATTTATTGTAAATAAAGTTTTAAATGAAAGTTGATCACTGAGGGATTTGAAAATATAATTTAAAAATTATCTATTTTAATGAAACAGAAATAAAGGGAGGATTATTTCCTCGACTAGTTACCTTAAATCACTTGGATTTATTTTATTATTATTTTTTTTTGATACCTTTGAAAAAAATATTATATATTTGTTATCTCTATTCACTTGTATCTTAAAATGATGTCAGTCAATGTTAGTCAAACAAATTAATAATAGCTCTTACGTTGTCTGTTAAACTATTTGAAATTTATTTATTGAATCTCCTGCCTCTTGCCTAGTCTTTATGAAAATAATAAATATAAATACAATGTTATCTTTGAGAAATAGGTGATTAAAAAAAATTTGATATCTTTGTTGAAGATTTATTGTTCATTATTATACCACGCTTCAAAAAGTTCGTTAATGTATATTTGAATTGTTATAACTGTTTGTGTATACAATGTATGTACATAATGTATCCTAGTTTGTATGTGTCTGTCCATGTATATGTATAGGCATGTTTCAGCGTTTGTTCATAACATTTCAACCAAAATCTTATGTATAATGTAATGTAAATTTTTTTGTTTTATAATTTATTTATTAATTTAATAGTAATGTTCAAAATTTTTCTTTATTAGATTCTATATTACCTCTGTGCGGAAGGATTAGCTGTTTGTTATTATATAAGAACTTACTTATCGCATATAAGTAATTATATGAATAAAAAAAAAGTGTTGATATTGAAGATATATCAAATGATTGTTTATCATAAAATATGCTGTGCCTCTAATTCCTAAATATAAATATGGGATATATGAATATATGGTATAATTATAGATATACATATTTATTTATATAAAGTATGTGTGTGTGTGTATATATACATACATATATATATATATATATATATATATATATATATATAATTGTTTAAGGATAATATGTAATAATCAAATATTTAAATTCTATCTCTTTCTGACTAATCTTCCAGTTGTATCGACAATTTATTCCCTTTCTGTATTCAAAATAATGAGATAATGAAAAAAAAAAGTTTTTCGCTTTGAAATGTATCTTATGACAATACTGTTTATGCTACCGATATTTTTAAGAATGTATCTATTTTATGGTGAAGTAAATAATTAACATTTGATTCTATAGTATAAGCACTTAAAAGCTTTTTTTCTATTTATTTTCTTTTACCGCACTTGTTATATCTATGCACGTATCCCATTTTTATGTTTCAATTTTTTTTTTATTCTGAAAAAGTAGACTCTCCCTTATCTGGTTTAGACTTTATGAACATGTGAATATTGGAATCCATCAATACTAGGAAAAAATATTTATAAAACTTTATTTATATTCTAATAAAAGGAAACATGAAGCACATTATTGTCAACATTGAACTTGTTTTTTTATACTGTTTTACCGTTAACCACAACTTAAACAACTGCTTCATTATCTGACACATGAGAAAATATTTAGAAGATTTAAAATTATTTATATAGGTGTAGTAGTATGTTGACAATATAATTTTAGTTAAAAACTTTGGAATTAAAATCTAGTGTATGGTACATTCATTAACTAGCCATGTTACAGACAGATAAATACTTTATCGTCAGCATATTCAGTTGCTATTATATTTTATCATTTGTTTTGACATTATTATCTGAATCATTGTTGCAATAAAATGATTTAGTCTGTAATCTGTAAAGTTTCATTCCATTATTAGCTGATGATATTGATATACAAAATAATTAAACAATATATTTAATGACATAATAAATTATTAATAATAATTGCAAAATTATTATAAATGCTGATGATAATGATCATCAATCATAGTATCTGTACTTAAAACTTAGTTGATCATGTGGTTGACATGGAGATTAACACTAACTTTTAATTCAACAAACCCTTATATATATATATATATATATATATATATATATATATATATATATATATATATATATATAAGATTGATAACAGATGAATGTGAACTTGGTGAGCTCACACATACATATATATATATATATATATGTTATATATATATATATTTATATATACAAATATTTTTGTCCGTTAGTTAAAGGTGTCCTTTAAAGGGAGGTTTTATTTTTTCATAAATATGTATTTGTACAAATTAATTCTCTCTTATTCAATTTTCCATGTGTTTAAAAGGTAAGTAGAATAAAATAAAAAAAACACCGCATGGTTTTTGAGTGTTTCCGAAACTTGTGTCCTACCGATATTAAGTCTTTCCGCTAGCGCACGTACACTTAACTTTATGACGTAACTGTCATAAACGTTGATTACATTTATTTTTTGTTCTAAAGTGAGTCTCTTACGTGAGGGAGACATTTTCAGCCACTTGTCACGATGGTTAAAACAGAACTAAATTTTAATAAAGTAGGTTCGAGAATATAAAAAAAGAAAGTATTTATGTTGAAAACCTTTACTCAAAAGTAAACACAGCTGTCCCTGTTTTCTTAGCTAATTGTAACAAAACAACTAATTGTTTCCGAGAAACGGGAAAGGGATAAAGTCACACTGTCCGTCTATTAGAGGTTTTTTTAATCGATTTGTAACCAACACAGCCTGTCCGTGACCGTTAATGAGAGGTTTCGTTAAATAGAGGTTCAAATACCTTAAACATTGTATTAAAATGTTGGTGCAAAAAAAATCATCCGGTAATGGGGAGTGACCGCTATTTAGGGGTGTCCATTAATAGAGGTTTTACTGTATATATATATATATATATATATATATATATATATATATATATATATATATATATATATATATATATATATATTTTTTTTTTTTTAATTTGTTCCCCCATGGAGGGACCGTTTATTAATATTAGGACATGCTCCATACTTAAGTAAGCATATTACATATCATTACATGTGATGTTAATAATTACAGATCAATTTGGTATCATAATCATAATTTAACAATACAAGAAATTCAAAATTTATAGTTTGACTAAATTGATAATTTCTGAGAATAAAATTAAAATTAAACTTGTAATCCTAAATTATGTAATGAAAAAATAAATAAATTTAACAAATATACAAATAAACAAAAATGAAAGGTTTTATGATATAAATGATGTAACTAAAAAAAAAAATCAATTCATGAGTTATACATTACGATTAGCGACAGTACTTAATAAAAATGTATACACATATATTTATACTCATAACAGTTACAATTAAAAATGAAAAACCAGGTATCTGGTGAATTGCCCTTCTTATGTCCTAGAGCTGATCAAAATTTATGTCTTTTATAAATGATAATAAGTCAGTTTTAAATTTAGAAAAAATTAAATGTTCTGTCTCAGGCCAAGTCCCTCGTTTGAGTATTATGTTTTTTATCAATTTAATTCTTTGTCAGTCGTATTGTGAACAGTCATATAGTATGTGTCTGAAAGTGTGGGTCTGTCCATCTTCATCACATGCGTCTGTTCATATAATGTTAAATCTTTCCAAATACTGTTTTGTGTTTCCATGTTCTGTTAAAAATTGTGTTAATTTGAAGTCTGAACTGTTGGTAATTTTCGAGTGTTATGCGAGGAATGTATCTGTGTAGGCTGGGTGATTTTGTCAATGAAGTCCATGTAGTGTTCCATTTTTTAATTGTTTTTTCTGTCAGCTGTTTCTTGAGGTAAGATATTGGGAACTTACTGTAAGAGGGCAAGAGCTCGCTGTTGGCTGCCATTTTGGCTAAACGGTCCGCTCTTTCGTTGCCCTCATCCCCTGCATGTGCTTTAACCCATTCTATCATTACATATATATATATATATATATATATATATATATATATATATATATATATATATATATACATATAAATGTGAGCTCACCAAGTTTCACATTCATCTGTGATCAATCATAATGAAATATTAAAATAAAAACTATAAATCAATTTGCTGCTAAACTACTACTAAAAAAAAAAAAACTGCTTTACTATTTGCTCTTGGTACTGTATTCAAATCTTCATATATTGTCAGGCCAACTCACCTTATATTTTTAAAAGAGAACATTATGAATGTGAAAAATATTTAGGAAGCACTTTTGTCATAATCAAGAAATTGAATCATTATAAAAAATAAAATTACATACAAAAACAACCAACTAAGATGAGAATAAAAGAAAAAGACAATTATGACTGGGAACCCTTAATAAACAGTATTGTTACAATGTGAAGTTTTACTGTATTATGTTTTTATTATGAGTTAAATAAATCCAAAATAAGTTCATATTTCTAATGAAGACCGTTCTGACTCTGACGTGACTGGATTTTTTAGTCTGAGGCCGAACAACTGGCTCTGCATCTATTAACATTAAACCAAATTCCATTTGTTTAAAAAACAAATTCTAATACTTATTTGTTTTTCATTACAAAAGTCTATTATTGCTTGTAAAAGATTTCTCCAAGTAAATTCTGCTTAATAGGAATCTGAAGTAATTTAGCCGCTTTATAATAGAACACGCTTAATGCTACATACTGTCATCAGAGGTAAATTTATACGACTTTATGTAGAGGTACTAACTAATGAATGTCATAAAAGAGCTGTAAAAAACGGGAAAGAAACTGAAAAATATGTATTAAAAAAAAAAAAGAAGGTAAAACGTGAAGCTACTAAACACTACAGATATAACCTTAGAAGGTTAGCCTGTTGGGATACTCTATTGGAACTGGAAACAATCCAATTTTACTCCAACAAAATTTTGTTTAATTAAGTTATGACGGTTAAGAGAGAGTTGACTTCAAAAAATTATCCTAAGGCCTTTCAGTTCAGCTTTTGACATCACATACAATGTGAAAACATTCCATAAAGTAGAATAAGATTTTGTTTCTTTCATGTAAATATTAAAAAAAAAAAAAACTATTCATATTTAGACTCAGGAATTATTACTCATGTGCCTGTTTTTTTTCAGTACCGATCCTAAATTCAAAAATTATAATTGTGATATTTATTTATTTTTTGTAGCCAGTAGTAAGATAAATCAAGTTAGAAATATTGTCTATTTTAACTTTACAGATAATGACTAAAATGAAATAGTTTTATTTTCGTTCAAAGTTTATTTTTCTCTTTTAATTTATAGTTTATCTTTCTACTGTTGTTTATTACTTAAAGAGTGTAAAGTTTAAACAGTAGTTTTTTTAATTGTTGCTTAAGTGACCGAAATCTTTTAAAGTTGTTTATCAATTATAAAGTATTATTTTTTATGTATCTTAGAAAGGTTGTCTAAATTTAATTATTAAGAAAGGTATGAGAGGTTGCTTAAATGGTAATTCAATTAATATAATAGGCCATTTAACCCGTATATATTAAGCTATCAAATAATATTTATTTTCTAGATAAGGAATGTATTTTAATTTACCAAGGTTTGCTTTATACTTAAAGTACGTGTATGTGTTGCCCTTCGGAGGAAATTAAAGCGTATTATTGAATTCTTATTTTTCCTGGATACAATACCATTTTTTTTTTAGCAACTTTTTAAAGTAAGCTGATTTTGTTTTCTTTCTTTTTTTTGATTAATGATTATTTATTTTAAATATTTTTTTTATTTAAAAAAAATGATGTAATTCACAAATAATTTTTAATAATTAATATTTTGAGCATGACGATAACCGTTAGTGTGATATCAAAATTTTAAAAAACAATATGAAATTAAAATTTATTAACTATTGTGATCTCTGTAATTGTTATTCAGTAATTCGCTTATAAGATAATAGGCATTTATATAAAGTATAAAAAACAATAGACATTAAAATAACTATACAAATATATTGGCGAAACGTCCTGTGTATATTTGTAGTATATGATTTTTAAAAACTATCACAATAAAATAGCTGTTAGACTCAATGGAGGGAATATCAAGGTTTCCACAAAATATTTTGTTTTATTATTTTAAGATTATAATGTTTATTAAAAATTTTATAAAGCTTTAGGTTTATTATTAATTCATAAATAAAATACAAATAAATAATTTATTTGTTAGTTTATTGTAGAAAATTAATTATTGTTTTAGAAAGCATGAAGTTTAGTTTCTAATTAACTAACCAAAATTACCTCTTGTATCTTTCTACAAGTAATTTCATTATTTTATGTTTAACATTGATTTAATTCAAGGATATTTGTTCAGTCATTTAAATATACTTATAATATTGATTTAATTGAATTAGCCTTAAAGTTTATTTTTTGAAATGTTTGTTTGTAAATATCAGATTTCATTCTAGCAGTTTGTATATGTGTAAACAATAAATGAAAAAAAAATTGTACTGTATTTCATACTCCTTGAAAACTATCATTCAATTTGTGAAAAGTTTTCTGATTTGAACCTCCGTTATGTTTATAAAAATGCCCATTTTGATTCCTGTGATTTGTTTGAAACATTTTAGCATAATAAATCTTTACTATGCTCTCAACATCTGTGTTGGGTGTGAATTGAAGATTCAAGTGGTGAAATAGACTTCAGGAATGGTATGGATAAGGAGTTTTGTATACTTTCTTGAGGTAAACAAACAATTTAGTAAATTGGTAACATAGAGAACATATTACTTCTGACCTTGTCTCTAGTACAACTGCACATTAGATATTAAGGCTGTCTTACTTAACTTAAGGGGAAATTAAAGACAAAGAGCCGCAAGTCCCTGGCTGATGATGTTAGTATCATTCCCTTCCATGTCTAATCATCGCCATAAAACAACATAACTTTTAAATATATTTCAATTGTCTGTTTCAATTTAGATATGGCAAATCTGCTAATTTCAAAAACTGATGCCAAATCATTCTTTTAATCCAGTCTCTCTACAACAGAGTATGTACAGGTTTTTGATTGGATCAAAGGCCCTCGATTTTTCTCTGCTTAGCATCATTGCTGGCTAAGCTTGTATCCCTTAAAACCCCAGCCTGCCCATTTTCCTCAAGGTAGTCCAAATCTCTCGCCCACATACCGAATCTTCAATATTTTTAATACTTACTCTAATTTTTAACGGTTATTTCAAAAATTAGCATTATTTAAAAAAAATACTTATGTCTATATTATTAGCTCATACCTCAGTTACCGAATTTTTCCAGTCTGTGTCAACACTGAACCAATCTCCTGCTCTCATTTACATGTGGCATCCCTCAAGTCTTTGTGACAATCTTTAATTAAAATCTACTCAGCCCGCATAATTAAGGAAAAATTTGACAATCGTTAAAATTTATTGATTGAAAATGACATTGCCATATGTAAGAGAAAAAAAAGAATTTATGAACGATATCATTTAAATTTTCTCTTTCGAGTTTACGTAGCCAATTGAATTTAATATACTTAATTGGCGTTTCGTCGCATAGAATGGAGGACCATAGAAATGTTGTAATAAAAGAAATAAATTTAGCCTGAAAATTAATTACAAGGTAATAAACTGAAAGGAAAAAGGGTAAGAAAAAGATCAGCTCACCTGAATATCTGTATCTTCTATAATCTAAATGGTAGATGATAAAAAACTGAATGCGTACATTTGTACGCACGGCCGACTGAGTGGTTTCTCTACCAGGTTTACGTGTGTAATGAAAAATCGCAGGCTTTTAATAATAATATAGGAGATAGGTAATGGTGTAAAAGGTAAAGATAGGAATAAAAAATACCTGAACAAATCTTCATACACACAAAATGTATTAATGTAGGCATGTGGCTACCACTAGAGACATAGTTGTAACTGAAGTTCTTATCTAAAACACCGCTTAAATTAGACTACGTCTTTTAAAAAGGTCCAACCGCCAATGTGCGGGAGAACAAGCAACTAACGGCGCTAGTTGTTCTAATTAAAAGAGGTGGGGGTTTAACACTAGGAAAAATTGACTTTAAGTCTATGATATCTTACGACTCTAGGCATAATTAAAAAATAAATTAAATTAATTAATAGTAAAAGAAAACGTGCCGAAATACGGCACACCATATATATATATACAGCGATGAAATGAACCAAAGAAGAAAAAGCCTGTGCAAGACTCAAGATGTGTTTACTGACAACTTAGACCTGTTGCTGAACAATTATAGACTATAAACATCTGTATCAACATATTAGATTAAAGCCATCACATTCTCATTCAAGAAAACACTCAAGATATAACCAACACTAAATGACCAAATAATATAGAACCATAGACACCACACATACCTTTGCATAAAGCCTGAATCACCATTCATTCTCAGTTTTCACACAGCATCTATAGAATACCTACCTCACCAGCTACAGCAAATACATCACTCCACCATTATCTCTGTAAAGGCATGTTACCCTAGTCTTAATTATCGCTCACGCCTGAGCACTATTTTGGCATCACTAAGCGCTCACTATTACCCCAAGTGTTGGAAATGTGAGATTTGGTTGGCAATGAAAAACTATGGAAGCTAAGGCGTTTTATGGGAATCACAGAAAGTATTGTATGGAAATCTCAGAAGGCGTTTTGGGAAAAATCAGAGAACAGAGAGAAAACGACACAAAAATACAAAGAAAAAGTGAAAATCTCTTTTTTATTTATACACTAGATGCCAATGCTCACTTGATATAATTCTGGTACACCACTCCTCACCTCATTCAACACGTACGCTGGTTTTACCCAATCTATGGAAACCTAGAAAATTGACTTCTGGTTTCCCATACTATCACTTTTTCACGTTCAGCGCAATCCCATAATCCAAACGCTTAAATAGATGCCGAAGGTGCTCCTCATGCTCTTCTTCATTCTTCGAAGCGACGATGGAATCGTCAGCAAAAGGGGAGATCAAAACGAAATCGAAATATCGTAGCGTTGCGTCGATAAATCTTTGAAATGTTTGCTCAGCATTCTGAAATCCAAATGTCATCTTGGTGTAATCGGTAAATCCTAATGGGCTGACTGTCGCTGGTGTAGATTTTGGACAATAGATTTGTGTATCCATGGCAATCATATGTTATATTGAGAAGAAATAAATACCTCTTGAAAGGTTTTATTGAACACAATAACACATATAAAAACTACATGGGTGTAAACTACTAATAAAAGGTAACCATAAACTAAGAAGGTTATATAGAGAACATAATATCATGATTTACTGCATTCACCCCCACTCTAGTAAGTGGTATAATCATTCAAATAAGATGGTGGCCGACGGGTCCTTTGACTTCGGCGTAGAGTTGGAGTTTGCTGGATAGGAGGTCTCGCTGGAGAATCTGAAACTGAAAGGTTTGAGGAGAAATATCTTGACTGGAATGATTCTGTTCCAAGTCCTGAGAACGATGTACAGAGTCGGGTGAATGGGGAAAGGAGTCTGAAGTCGGTTGTGTTGAGTCCTCAGGAATAGGGTGCCTGTCAACTTCACTACCCAACGGTGCTAGGTGTCGGGTTGAGATAGTGGTTCTCGTCCATCAGGGAGGTGAACATGGGCATATTCTGAGTTCCCCTCCAGTAAAGTAACTTCATCTACTAAGGGGTCGTACTTTGAGTTCCTTACAAGACGCTTCTTTAGGACGGGTCCTGGAGTCATGAGCCATGTGGGAGTTGATTTTCCATGTCTTGAGTGGCGAACATGGTTGAACATACGTTCGTGTGGTGTGGTATTTGTTGCTGTACATAGCAAGGAGCGTATCGAGTTCAGCGGATCGTTCAGAACCGTCTCCCAGCATCTTATGTCCATCCAGTGAGCTCTTAAAGCAAGCTGGATTGTCTTCCAAATGATCCCTACATACCTTTCTGCTTGACCATTACCCATAGGATTGTAGGGGGTTGTCCGGCTACTAGCAATACTGAGAGAGTATCAAGAAAATTTCGAAGTTCTTGAGATGCAAATGATGTCCCCCTATCCGAATGTATGTAGGCTTGGGTTCCAAACACTGAGAATATTTCTTTCAATTTAGCAATGACTGTAGTTGAGGATATGTCTTGACAAGGGTACGCAAAGGGAAACCGAGAAAATTCATCCACGACAATCAGAAGATATCTATTTCTTGAATTTGAAGGAAGTGGTCCCTTGAAATCTAAATTCAAGCGTTCAAAGGGCCTTGATTAGCTGGCCTTGATGCCTCAAAAAGCGTGGCTTCACTTCTGAGCAGATTCTACATGACGAAATAACCTTCCTGATTTCGTCTAAGGAGTAAGCTAAGTTTTTACTTCTCACCCAGTGGTAAAAGCGAGTCTCTCCGGGGTGACACAGCATCTCGTGTAGTTCTGTGAGTTTCCTCAATGATGCATCCAGTACAGCCACTACCGCAGAGCAAGTCCGAGAAAAAGCATCGGTAGCTTCATTCAGCTTTCCAGGTCTGTAGATAATTTCATAGGAAAAGCAGGACAGTTCTAGCCTCCACCTTTGGATCTTTTCATTTCATCACCTTACTTTTTAAATGGGTATCGAACATAAAGAAGACAGATCTCTGGTCCGTTATTAGCCTGAAACGATTGCTCTGGAGGTAATGCCTCCACTTCCTTACGGCTTCGATAATAGCATGAGCTTCTTTCTCCACAGCAGAATGATGTTCCTCCGAAGGTGAGAGTGTTCTGGAGAAAAAGGAGACAGGGCGGCCGTTCTGAGATAAGGTTGCAGCGAGTGCGTGATCCGATGCATCAGTTTCCACTGTGAACATGGCTGATTGATCAATTGTGGATACCGTAGCGTTTTCAATATCCACCTTTATTGATTCGAAGACTTTGGCAACATCAGATATAAGTGGAAATTTTGGATCCTTAAAGACTCGAATTTTATCTGAGAACTTGGGGATAAAATGTGAGTAGTGTGAGAACATCCCTAAGGCTCGACGTAGGGAAGGCATATCCTTGGAGATCGCTAGTTCTCGTAGAGGTCTAAGACGCTCAGGATCCGGGCGCAAGGTTCCATTCCCAATAACATATCCAAGGTAATGGATTTCACGGTTGGAAAATGGTGATTTTTCCTCGTTAATAGTTAAATTGTATTTCTTTGCCGCTACCATGAATTTATTTAAATTGATGTCGTGTTCTTCCTGAGTCTTTCCACAGACTGTTACGTCATCGAGATAAGCAAAAGTCCCCTGTAGCTGCTCAGTATCGATTATCTTCTTTATCTGGCGTTGGAAAGCAGCCACACCATTAGTGACGCCAAACGGGATGCGTGTGAATTGAAAGAGCCAACAGGAGGCCTCGAACGCGGTATAAGGCCGATCCTCATCTCTGATTGGTATTTGATGGTATGCACTGCGGAGATCAATTGTGCTGAATACTTCATATTTGGACACTTTGTTCACTAAATCTTCAATAAGGGGGAGAGGAAAGGCATCGAGTTCAGTAAAAAGGTTTATTGTTTGGGAGTAGTCGATACACATACGCCTTTTATGGTTTTCGCCGGAAACAACTAAAATCTGGGTTCGCCATGGGGAATGACTTTCTTCAATGATGCCCTCCCTGAGTAGCTTCTGTACCTCACAATCTATGAAGTTAGCATCTGATTCTGTCTGGCGTCGGGATCTGACACAGATTGGACGAATGTTAGGTTTAAGATTAGTAAACAAACAAGCAGGTTCTACAAAAGCTGCTGCAAGAGCACAGATATGAAGGGCCTCCTGGGGGCCACCAAACTTAATATTAACGTTGGAATGTCGCCTACGTATATCATGACCGATGATTAGATCCGTACAAAGATCCGAAAGGATATTTAAAGTCACAGATTTATAATTATGATTACTGAGCTCTAAATCTAGAATACATTCCCCGCTGGTGGATGTGCGTAACTGGGTGCTAGCCATAGTGATCTCCATGCCCTTTCCTTTGCGTACTGGAATTCGGAGCTGATTAATCAGCTTTTGACTTATAAATCTGGAAGAACTTCCAGAGTCAACTAATGCTTGCTCTTTTGACCCATTAACCAAAACAGTAACTAACGCCTTAGAAAGGCATGAAGCAAGGCTAGCCGTGCAATAAGGGCTACATGACTTAATAAATGAAGTTATACCTCTTTTTGGAGACTTCTTTCGCTGGCAGACTCTGCTAAAGTGGGCAGTCTTACCACAGCCATGCCAGACGCCGTCCTTCGCTGGACACTGGGTTCTGGGATGTTTCGAGTAACCACAGAAATAGCATTGACTGTTGGTAGCTGCTGCCACTTCATCTATGGATTCGCTCTGTTTTCTTTTTGTTTCGGCTGATGCTGAATTGATAGGTACATGCGAGCTCTGATAGTAGCTGGATTGGATCTGGGCTAACTCTAGTGATCTAGCCTGTGTAAAGGCGTCGTTCAGTGTGAGGTTGTGATTCTCAAGGAGCCGCTGCCTGATGTGAGGATCGATCAGCCCGGCAATGAAAGAGTCACGGATGCAATCATCACGATTAGTTTCCGCAGTTACGGCTTTGAAGTTGCAGTCCTTTCCCAGTAATTTCAGTCCTTCTAGGTAACGGCTGATTGATTCGCCCGATTCCTGCTTTCTGGTGGCCAACTTATGTCGAGCAAAGACTTCATTCACAGGCTTGATAAAGATATTCTTCAATGTATTGATGGCGTCGTTATAAGTCCCACATTCACTGATATAATCGTATAGATTCGCCGATAGGTGGTTAATAAGTAACCGGTGTCTGTCTGCTTCATCTGCCCCAGTTGTGAGTAAGAAGTTCTGGAAGGTCCGATACCAGTGGTTCCATTCTTTGCTGGCTGATAATGACTCGGGGTCGATGTCTAATCTTTCAGGGCGAAGTAGACGATCCATTAGAATGATTTATAATTCACTATTATTCATAAACTTTTAATACCTAATGGTAAATTAGAATCAATCACAAGAAATTAATTCAGTATTAAACATAGCAATGTGTTCAATAAATTGAGAAGAAATAAATACCTCTTGAAAGGTTTTATTGAACACAATAACACATATAAAAACTAGAATGCATGGGTGCAAACAACTAATAAAAGGTAACCATAAACTAAAAAGGTTATATAGAGAACATGTGAGATACAAACATAATATCATGATTTACTACATATATTATGTTTAACTTAAGGAAGAAATAGTTGGGGGTGCAGTCAATCAAAACACCAAAATAAGCATAACTTATTTATTATGTGCCGACGTTTCGGCCTACAATGTAGGCCATCTTCAGGGCGAATAAAACACGTTACAGCTTGGGGAGCTCAGACACTCAGGCTGCGAATTTGGTGATCAGTTAGAATCCTTAATTAGGGATCAAATTGTTTTACAGTTAACAGATCAAGGGCTACAGGAAAGAATATTAAGAGAAAGTGATCTAGATTTAATTGAAGTGGTTGATGATGTAAAAGTTTTTGAAACTACAAAGGAACAAGTGAGGATAATACAAGAAAAATCTGTATTAAAAAAAGGTAATAATAAATCCTATTATAACACTGCTAATGATGAAGGCAGAAAACTTAATAATAATCTTAAGTCTAAAAATGGAAATGGAACAACAGTGGTGTGAACAACAATTATGATGCGGTATACTTATATATCAGCGTTGGAAATGTGGAAATAAACATAGTCCAATAATTGCCCAGCATATGGGAAGAATTACTGTTTATGCAATAAGCCAAATCATTTTGCAGTTGCATGTTTTAAAAACAAGAAAATATAAGTTTAGTACAACAAAATAAGTATGAAAGTGAACAGGATTATGCGGATTCCCTTTTTGACGCTTGTGAATTAAGTGAGAGCTCAAAGAAAAGTTATAAAATTGATAGTTTACAGTGGTCACAACAAAGTTTAAATATTAATAACAAGGAATTGGAGTTCAAGCTTGGTACGGGAGCTGAGATTAATGTAATGCCAATAAGCTGTCTGTTCAAATTTGGAATAAGTACTGAGCATATATATAATAATAGACAAATAATTCTGGAGGTATTTGGAGGCAATCAGTTAAAATCTTGAGGAGTTATTAATTTAAAATGTAGTGCCAATAAAGTGAGGCATTGCCAACTCAGTTTTGTTGTAGTGGATGATGCAAACAATAATAAAATCAAACCATTACTAGGGTTGGATGGTTGTGTTAAATTAAACTTAATTAAATGAATAAATGAACTTACAGTTGATAATGAAAAGAAAATGGAAATTATATTGACAAACACCAGTCCACACTATCCACAATCAAATGGAATGGTGGAGAAAGCAGTTGGTATTTGCAAAAGCCTCATGAGAAAATTATACTAATCTGGACATGATTTCAATTTAGGATTAATGGAGTATAGGAACTGCCCAATTACAGGATTGTCAGTAAGCCCAACACAAGTACCGATGAGCAGACAACTAACAACAGTGCTCCCAACTATTGAGAAAAACTCCTTATCATAAATCTCAACATTATTCCAGATTTATTATCTTCCTTCAACTCATACCATCCCCGCCTCCATTTCACCGTTGAACTCGAATCCAATAAGTCACTACCTTTTCTTGACCTCCTTATCATTAAAAATCCTGACCACACCTTATCCACAGATTGGTATACTAAACCCACTTACTCTGGCAGACTTCTTAATTATTACTCCCAACATCCGCACCACCTAAACTAAAAATGAACGTCGCTAAAAATATCATTCACCGTGGTCTATCCCTCTCTGACCCCTGCTTCCATAAAACCAACACCCACCGTATCAAAGAAATCCTTTTAAAAAACAATTTTCCTCCCTATATTATCAATAAACTCATCCATGCCTATAATAACCCCCACCCTCCCGATCTCCACATCCACCATCTATCCCTATATACAGATCCTTGCCATATATACCCTCCCTCTATAATAACATTCAAAAATACTTACGTTCCTTTATCCCCAATTTACGTATTGCCTTTAAATCCCATAACAATCTCTCCCATATTTATACCCGTATCAAAGATCCTATTCCCCTCAAACTACGTTCCCATGTCATCTATCCCATGAACTAACCCTTGATCGACAATCAAAGAAAATTTGGCTTATTCAGTAGCGTTAAATTGAGCAGATTCTCAAACGATAGATGGATGAAGCAAAACTAGTATCAACTCTGATGTCCAACAGTGAAAAATTTTCTAAAACTCAAGTAACCTGAACAGAAATAGAAAAGGACAAGATGCGAAAAAGTCTCTTATAATGAAGCTGTTGGCAGCTTCTTGTTCGCAGCCCAAGTCTCAATACCAGTTATAGCGTTTTCTTTTGAGCTAGTACAACAACAATCCACACAGCACAACATGTCGCTCTGGACAAGAGTGAAACGGATATTGAGATACCTCCATCGAAACTCTTCATAAAGACTAAAATTTGATAGATCAAAAGCTGAAACCATTTATGGATACTGCGATGCCGATTGGGCAGACGGCTCAGATGAAAGATCAGTGGCAAGCTACAGTTTTATCAAGTGCGATTCCCCGATATCCTCGTGCACTAAACGACAGCCCACAGTAGCTATCTCAACAACAGATGCTGAATACATGTCAATGTCTTCAGCATGGTTGAATGGGCCTCTCTGAAGAGATTCATTCATTCATCAGTATTCAAATAACTCAAATCGTCTGAATCTGACATTGAATGGTGCTTATCTGCCAAGGACCAAGCAATTTGATGTGGCAAAACTCGCGTCAACTTTGAGAAACCATAGCGCTGGATTTCGTTTTATAGAAAGCCGGCATTCTGCGTGCCGTACCTACCATACTGTCTAATAATAGGCAGCGTAGACGGAAGTTGCTGTCTGAGTAGTTGATAAGAGAGCTGTTATCTCATGTTGTATTAACTTGTCCAGATTTTGATTTAAATTAGTCGCCATTTTGTATATGGGGTCATAAATTGTAAGTGCATAGCTTAGGGGGGAAAAATCGGAAAGGCTTTACTACTATGATAAATAACGCACATCTATATATATATGTACATATAGAAGTGAAATGAAACAAAAAAATCTTGAAATAATTTTTTTTAAAATGATGTTAAATAGAACAAAACACTTTATAGTGATGTGATCAGATGCAGCCTCTTTGACTCCTCTTCAACCGCCTTGGTTGATATTAATTGAGGAAAGGAGGTAAGTGCCAAAATTGCCGAACAGTTTTTTTTCACTGAAACTATTCTATGTTCCAAGGCCAATAGCTTTGAAAAGGAGGTAAGTTCCTATCACCTCTCGTTTAGGTTTGAGCGATTTCACAAGAACCGCAAGTGACAACAGAATGACTGATGATTATGTTTCAGTGAAAAAAAATGTTTGACAATTTTGGCATTTACCTCCTTTTCAATGTCAATGCCTCAATTTTACTTGCTACGGTTCAACTTATTTTATACTTTGGAACGAATAAAATAAATAAATCAATTTTCTTGACACTACAGCCCGATGTTGTCCTTGGCCTCTTTAATAAGCCTTCAACAGGTAGCTCGATTGTGAGTCAGTTCACGAGTTGAGGGTGTTTAGTAGTTGACTGGCATCCCTAGCAACAGTGTCCTCCCATCTAAGCCGAGGTCTTCCATTTCCTCTTGTTCGGTGGAGCCTCCCATCCAGTAGTTCCTTAGTTTTTTCCTTCTTTGGCATTCGTACACCGTGCGCAGCCCAGTGCAGGTTTCCCAGCTTAATATACCTCACCTCATCAACCTCTCCATAAAGTTGGTAATGTTGGAGATTTTTCCTCCACCGCCAGATTTCTTAAACTCTAACCGGTCCAAATATTCGTCGAAGGATCTTCCTTTCGAATATAAGAATTTCTTTCTCCTCATTACTGGTGAGGGTCCAGGTCACTGATCCATATGTTAGGACTGACCTAATAAGGGTCTTGTACAAGAGGTACTTTGTACTGCGGGTGAGGTAGCAGCTTCTTGAATGTTTTCTGAGGCCAAAATACCACCCGTAAGCGATGACTGGTTTCCTCGGATATGTGTTGGGTCAGACTTCTTAATAGCTGGTTCCAGTGATCCTTGTTTATTTCAGATGCTGTGAGATCGACATTCTTGGTATTAGCATATCAAAAAATGAAATATTAATTAGAGATCATATTGTCTAGAGACGTATCTGATAGGTGCTATATTAAAAAAAAAATGTGCGATTCTGAAAGCTAATAATCCCCAGGTTGTATTTCTACCTTCAACCTGCTAAACTGAAGTTCCGTGGTCGAAAATAATGTCAGATGATTCTTCGATACTTCGGTCATCCCATCTCCAAACTGGATAGCATTGTTCGGTAACAACTTTTGAAACATGTCATCCTTTAGGCGTTGATGACCTAAGGGTTTTACGCCTTTAAGCACCGACAAACAACAACAACAACATGTCATCCTTTATTAACAACCTGTGATTATAATTATGCAATGTTGTATTCTGGAAACAACAGCAATTTTTGGCGCGACAAACTGTCATTTATATAAAACGTGTTGGCTAATTTTGGTTGTTTGATTAGTTAACCAAGTAGTGTGATGTAGATAGGCTGAAGCTCTTATTCCCTTTATTCTACTCGCAACCGTCGTAACATCAAAGACCATGTGAAAAAATGTCACACTAATCCTAAGGAAAAATATGTATGAAAGGAAAATAGTTGACTGGATGATGAAATGGATAACGGAGATAGTTGGAGGGTGCAGTAAAAAAAAACACTAAATAAGTCTAGTACTTATTTAGTGTTTTTTGACTGCACCCCCCCAACTAAGGAAAAATAAAGTGACCATAATATCGACAGCCATCTTGCATTCTTAAGAGAAGACACTTTTCTTTAAGACCTCTATTGAATAGATTTAATGGTTACATCTGGTGAATCTCATTTCGAACTCCTTGGACTCCTTATTTTCTTTGGAATAAATTTAAGAATAGCAACCTTGAACGTTTGTTTATAAAAATTTATTTTCTTTCTTTGTCTGTTTCGTTCATTGTTTTTAAATCTCGAAATTACAGTGAATTATTTTTCAATATTTATTTAACTATTTGGAGATCAGTTAAATGGGAAATGAGAAACCTGAAGAGCCAAGTGAAGATGATTGTTGTCATAGTGGTTGTACAAACTGTGTATTTGATCTTTATGCTGTAGCACTTAAAAAATGGGAATTAGGATTGAATACTCAGCATTCCAATGAGCAGTTTAGGTATGATCTCCTTTCTCAAACCTGTTTCAAGCCATTCATTTTATTTGAAGTTAGGAATGTGACTTCAAATACTAATCTTTACTCTTTCAAGCCTTTTACTGACACAAATGAAACTATCAATGGTCTACTTCCTTATAGAGCAGGGCAGCATTTATCATTACGCATTGACAAAGGAAGCATCTTTGACACATTTTTAGAAAACCCTGGGTACCCATATATAATGAGAGATTTTTCGTTAACTTCACTGGCACATATGCACAATGGTTGTACTTTTCAAGTTATGATTAAGGTGTATGAAGGCAGGATTTCTTCAGATTTTATTAAGAATCTAAGAATTGGTGATGTGGCATACTGGAGGGGACCTTATGGCAATTTTAGTTATTGTCCTAATATATATTCCCATCTGATAATGTTATGCATTGGAACTGGCATAGCACCTTATTATCCCATAATCAAGAATGTATTGTTGGATGAAAATGATGAGACTATGATTAATTTATTATATGGTTGTAGAAATAGTTCAGAGATAATTCTTAGGAATGAATTAAAGGAGTTCAATCGTTATTGGAATTTCAAGTGCAGTTATTATTTAAGCAAAGAGCCTGATCTAAGTCAAAAATTATATAGTGAAGAGTTTGTCTTGAGTAGGATCTCTGATGCACATTTAACAGACCTTATCAAAAATAAAGAAAAAAGTTTGTTTTTGATCTGTGGTAATAAAAGTTTTGAAATTGATATGAAACAAATTTTAAATAAATTAAGTATAGACGGAGACAACATTTTCGTGTTCTGATATTTTTAAATTATAATAGCTTCAATTTCTGGTGAAATTAAACTGGTGTCTTATATAATTGAATGGTTTGGAACCCTCAAATTGTTAGTCTGGGATTTTCTAAAATACTACATTTTGATATCCTAAAGGGGTCTATACACAGTCAATATTACAAACAGTATAGAAAATGCTGTCAGTAATACTGATATAATGAAGTGGGGTATTGAGGAGTGATAATTCACTCCATCCTTCCTCAATCCAATCAGGCATAGGGAAGGAGAAACTGACCATGTAGGCTCGTTTCTTTCATTACTCAGAATTTTTTATCTGTTGAGTGCACCGCATCAACCATCTCTTTCAGAATATTCAAATTCTGTTAAGTAATTACAGCTCTATTTCTTCAAATCCTCTGCCATCCCAAAAATCTACTCAATCGCAAGAAACGATCACAAATATCCTCTTTTGTCTTCAACAGATTGTAGTAATAATTATTTTCTAGATGAAAATAACAGTACCTTTCCTATTCTTACCACTTCAACACCCATAATTTTTCAAACAACCACCGGTAATAACAAAAACTTAGCCACCTTTTTCAAAAGTTTTAAATGATTTTTGTTGTTTTTTTCTTATAACAGGGTGAAGCTTAATTTTATGTGTAAAATTGTGTATTGTATATGGATAAATATATTATTTTTTCACTTCAGTTTTATTTTTATTTACCTTATGTAGTTATTCAGTGTTAAAATGAGGGCTTCACAGATTTCTTTCACAATCTGGTCGATGGCTGGAGAAATTAGTGTTAAAAACCTCAAAATTTCAACCTGCTGCTAAGTAGTGTAGGGTAATCGTAGGACAATCGCTGTTTTGTCATATACTTTCCCTCATATGCGTATCTTGTTTTTTAATATGAGGAGAAACCATAATTAATGAATTATTGAATAAGTATACTGCTAAACTCTATCCATTAACCCATTTAGTGACCGAATACGGCCGGGTCAGAGCGGGCTGGCTGGACTGAGTGGTAGAAAAGTCAACCATGCCTGCTGAACCGATTACTTTTTGACTCTGAAATCATGTTTTTTTATTTAATTCCTTATAGTTTCCCATCATCCTTTTTGATCCGGACTTGCAATGGTGAATTTAAAAACATATTTTTAAAAACAATTTTTTTAATAACTGTAAATTAATTTTAATTATTTAAAAAATTATACAATTAAATACTTTATTTTTTTGAAATGTCTATATACAAATTTATACATATACTTTATTTTTTTGAAATGTCTATATACAAATTTATACAATTAAAAATCCTTTTGAGTGTGATAAATGCCGAAACACGACAGACACACTATACGAAAAATAATATAGCCAAAAGTGAATATGTACGACATCTGTTGTCAAGAAAAAGTATTTCAGCTTGTCATGCGGATACCTAGATGGCTCTAGGAACTGACTACTATTGTAGCTCACGGTCTAAAAACGCCGGAGAAGCAAAACTATTATAATAGTCCATGGTCCGTGGAGCCCACCTGACACCGGACTATTTTAATAGTCCCCACGGCACGGCGCGCTCGGACTATTATAGTAGTTCACGGTCGCTAAAGGGTTAAAACAAGTAGCTATAAATCAGCATGAGAAAAAGACAACTGTTCTTATCACGAGCTAACTGTGAACTGAGTTAAATACTGACAGTAATATTGATTGTGTAAAATACTGAAGAGTGACTCACCAGTATTTTTTGTCATTCCAGTACAGTCAGTAATATAGCAGTTCATATATTTTGTAGATGCAATTCTATGTATTTCAAAATCAGTTCAATTTATAACAAGCTTTTATGCTATAAGGTTTCTGAACCAATTTTATTTTAAATAAAAAGAAGTAATAAATACTAAAATAATAAAAAATACTCCTATTGAAAGTAGGAGTATCACCTTCCTTTAAAATGTCAAAATTTGTTTTAATTTTAACCGGACTTTATTTTCTTTTTACACGGCTTATAATTAATGCTTTAACCACTCTGCTACAATAAACAGCTATAACCAATGTGAAGTAAAAATTGCGTGCAAGAGGTATAATAATTAAGATAGCATTTATTAGGTGTATTGAATCAAGTGATTTGACAATTAGGTCAATGTCATCAAACTGGTATCTAGGAGAATTTTTTTTTAAAAAGATAATATAAAAGATCTGAACAAGAAATTCAAATAAAAAAATAACTTGTATATTTATAATTTAAAATCACATAGAATTGATGCTATACACAGTGATCTGATCATAGTAGTGTAGGTCTTTTAGGTAAAATTAAATTCAAGTTCATATATTTCATTGTAAAATATTAACTCACTTGTATATTTATCTAAACACAATATCTACTACAGAGTAAGAAAAAAACCCGTAAAATTATACAATATTGAATAACTTTTTTTTACAAAATTTGTTTAACTTCAATTGGCTAGAACAGCATACCAGAGTGCAAATAAGAAATTAAAAATTCCTCAAGGTAGTATACATTCTTTTCATTGTCATTTTCATACCTTCTTTTTTTTTTTCTCTCTCGTAAAATATTAACTTCTATTTCATTTGATTTAAAAAGATCTCTTATCACTATCATACTGTGTTTCTTTCCAAACATATTCCTCACAAATATGTACTGATGTATATATAGTATTTATATACATGCTAAATTTTATACATCGTATTTACAAAACAATAAAAGAGACAATTTCTCAAACAGGGCGCCTTGATGTTGTCAATAATGTTGTTATTGTCATTGTGTCCGGAAACAGACTGTGGTAATTAATGAGGGGTACATAGGCTGCAGTGATCACTCGACCTACAAATTAAAAAATAATTAAGATGAATTGAAGTGTTTTTAATTATTATCATAATAGATATTTAAAATAAACCAAAATAACTAACCTGCAAACCATCGCCCATGAAGTGAATTGACAGCCGCTACAGCAGTTGTAATTGTAGGGCATTTAACATAAACATTACCAGCTGATGCTTTATCAACGTACACATGCAAGACACCACCATGCTTGTTACATTCTTCTATAACGTCATCTCGTATTTCACTGTCCCAGTTAGGGTTGGTTTCACTGTAATAAAAAGTTAATGCTATTAGATTTATTGGTACAGAAAATAAGAGCACTTTAGAAACATTTTAAATCCAATTATCAGTGAAAATAATAAATATTTCCAATTTTTTTCATAAATTAAAGTTAACAATATGTTAAAAAACAAATATGTGCATAATTTAAAAATATAAACACAATATTATTGGCTTGACTTTTGTAATATATAGTTAATATGATTGCTAGATTGTTATAATTATATATAGTTACTCAACGATATTAAAGACAATAGAAATGTAATATTAAATTGTGAAGCTAAATGTAAGTCAGTATTTACTGAAGGGACAAAACAAAACTATGAGAAAGTTAAAACCTAGACAACAGCAAGATAACATAAAATTTGATTGCAAGATTAAATAAATATAGCTTACGTTGTAGGATCAAACATGTTTGAGAGCATGAAGCATTGAGTTGCAATGGGAGGGGCAATATTTGAGGCCATTGAGGTCATGCTCCCAGGAACAGCAACGTTTAGAGCTGAGGCAGCTGCAGCAGGGATCTGCATACCAGTTCCTGCAACAATTATTTTTAGAAATTAAAAAAAAAAGTATGCATCCACATACTTCTTTACTTCTAAAAATGAGAATAACAATATCAGAAACTCTTAAAAATTATATAACAATTTAACTTATATTAACTACTTACGATGTACCTTATTATTATTACCTTTTAACAACTTTTTCATGGAATATATTGGATTAGTAAATGCATATTTACTAAGGAAGATGATACACCATTTGATATTACAAGGTGTTGAAAAATAATGATGGTTACAATATTTATTTAAAAGAAAAGAAGTTTTAAGAAGTACAATTTTTTTATATTTAATTTACATTCTTATTAGAGAACCTAAAGGCAACAATAAGAGAAACCTAACATACTAACCTTCAGCCAATTTGAACATGAGCTGCAATCTACCTGTAGCACCAAGATCTATCCCTGACCTATCCAGTTCATCTGTGTCTATATGTGGCGTGAAAGAGTGGCCCATATCCATTCTTTCTGAAACAGTTCCTACTTTCATCGGCCTACCCGCTAATTCAAAACCATTTAGCTGTTCGAGAGCACGTTTCGCATCTTCTGAATGATGGAACTGAAATAATAACAATGACATAAATACTTTGAAATCATTGAGTATATAAAAACATATTATATGTTTCAAAGCAACTTACAGTTATAAAACCAAATCCTTTAGATCTTCCTGTCTCAGGATCGGTCATTAGCTGAATGCTATCTATTTTTCCAAAAGGTTCAAAAATTCCTCGAAGCATATCTTCAGTGATGTTGAAGTGTAATGAGCCTATGTACAACCTCATTGGTCCTGGAATTCCCCTTGGTATTAAATTAGGCATTGAATTACCAGTCCTATTTTTTTCAGCTTGCGTTTGTTGAACAATTATTGGTACACCTAAAAGTTTCTGACCCGTCAGCCCAAGAGCCTGCAAGAAAAGACAAATATTTTATTTAAAAGAAAAATAATAATTAAAAAAAGTATGTATAAAATATAAGGTGGTGTTAGGCTAATGCGTTTACAGGTATTTGTTTATTAATCACTGAGTTATATCTAAAATATAAACTTATAAGAACTGCCCTTTTAAGAGCATGAAGCCTGAAGTGTTATAAAAGACACTTCACCACTTATGTGAAGTAAAGAAAATTATCTAGATTCATTCTTATTTCAACCTCTCGATTTCACTAGATCCTCTATCTGCTGCTGTTAATTTTTTTTTCATATACTTTTACATATATTTTGGATTTTCTTCATCAAGGCCAAAGCAAAAAAAAAAAAGAAATAAAAAAAATTACCAGTGGTACTGAATCAGGATCTTTAAATTCTATGTAAGCGATGCCTTTGAACCTTCTTGTTTTATTGCAGGTAATTAATCGGACATCCCTCACCTAAAAAAAAGAAATACAATATTGTTTTGGTCTAAGAATGGTCTGAACAAAGAGAAAATATAAGAAATAATAAAATTAATATTAATAAAAAATGTTTAGCATTTTTCTGTAAACAGTAGAACCTCACTAATTACTTCATCTCCTGGCTTAACTTGAATTAAATCGAAGACCCGTCTTATTATCATTTCAAAAGAACAGGACTTTGCAATAAAAGATATATTGAACCATACAAAAAATAGTGTGAAAAAAAATTAACTAAAAATATTTTAATTTCTTTAAAAGCAGTACCAAGTGTCATGGCTCCAACTGATGTTAACTATCGCTCTGTGCTTATTACGTTATTATAACAATAGTTCTTAAAATAAACTCTCAAAACTGTGTTAGAAGAGACCATAAGTACTTCAAGTTATTTATTCAAGATCAGTAAGATGAGTGACTGTATTAAACAGTAAATACATTGGTGACCGGCTGCTGAAGATAGCAACGTGGCCAATAATCCCTCCACAGGACTTATAATATTTACCTCCTCAAGTTCACATTCAAGGCTTGGCAACTAGCCTCTGATCTAATCCCGCATTTGTCAACTTTTTTTTCTTCAATTTTATATTCTTTTTAAACACACACACACACACACATATATATATACACTAGCTTAGGCCCACGGCTTCGCTCGCGTGGAATTTGGTCTGCCAAATAAGTTTCGTGAAAGATCATTTTAAATAAATAATTTAATTATTTTTTAAAAATAAAAGTTGCTCATACATCCAGAATTTCAGATGTCTATACAACCTTTGAACCCCTATTATATTAAAGGGGAAACCCTTGGGGTGGAATTATCCAAATTTCTTTCTTAAACTATACAATGAACCTATCTACAAATTTTAAGATGCTAGGACCAGGAACTTGGTTTGCCTTTAACTATGTCCTGACATGCCCCTGTGCCCCACATAAATCTGCCCTTGCTGTAGCCTATGATGTATAACCTATTTTACTCAATGAGTTTCATCCAAATCCGTTCAGTAGTTTTTGTGTGAATGAGTAACAAACATTCGCATTTATAAAATTAGTAGGATATCAAAACAATAGTTTCACTCATGTTCTTTCTGTTATTTTAACCACTATTATCATGTGATTTGCCATTAATTATGTAATATAATGGATTCTCCACAGTACCTAAAAAACTGTAGGGGGAGCACGCGCACCCGTGTGCCTCCCCTATAAATCCATGCTTGCTACAGCCTATGTGTTATTCTGATGTATAAACTATATTACTGTAAAGTTTCATCCAAATCCGTTCAGTAGTTTTTGCGTGAAAGAGAGACAAACATACTGTTAAAGGCGCGGGAATTGGCGATTACTGGAAGAGAACAAAGCTCCCTTGTCGGCAGAGATGAAAGAGGTCTTTCCGCGAAACTTCGTGATCCGTCCCATATGTTCTAGATCTGGCATTCTGTCTATTTAAACAACATCTTGGCGCGAGTACGGTCAGAGTGTAAAAGCACACGGTACGGTTAACATCGGAAACAGTGATAAGCCAGTGTAATAAGTCAGTGACAGTTTGTGAGTGTAATTGTGTGACAGTTTGTTATATTCAGAGATTCTTATGGACGGTAGACTTTAATTAGTGAACTGTAAGTGTTAATTAGTAGTAATTAATTAGTTAAGTAGCAGTTATAATTTTATGTGCTTTGTACAAGCTTATGTACAATAGTTGAGCTATTTAGTAATAATAATATCTTATATTATTGCAATAATTAAATAGAAGTTAGGCCTAGATTATAAATATCTAAAATATTGTTATTGTAAATTTATTTCAGTTAATAATCTATTTGTTAGTAATTGCTAATAGTTTAATTGTATTCTTTTATCACTTTTGTAAATAAATATTAGTATCTTTAATTAAGGCATTGTTTAATTCATTTTAATACCCAGTAGCCCGTAACAAATTGGTGTCAGAAGTGGGATATTCTTTAATTGCTATTATTTTGCTTGTTTTGCATTTTGTAATTACTGGGCTACTGTATGAAGAATGGCTTCTAAAAATGTTAAATTAATTGATTTAAAAGTTGCGGATTTGAAACGTGAATTGGAGGAACGTGATCTTGATTCTAACGGAACTAAAATTGTACTGCAACAGAGGTTGCGTCAATTTTTGGTAGAGTCAGGGGAAAATCCAGATGACGTTCTATTTGAAACTGATTTAAGCAAGTTGCCTGCAACTTTTAAAAATGAATTAGGTACTGTTAAAAATGAGTTAAGCAATGTAGAAAATAAGCTAGGTAATGAATTAAACTAATTCATTACCTAGCTTATTTATACTATATTTATTATACTAATTAATATAGATAATAAGCTAGGTAATTTACAGAATGAATTAGGCATGTTAAAAATGAACTAGGTACTGTAAAAAGTGATTTATTAGATACATTGGAGTCTAAGTTAGGCACATTAGAAATTAAGTTAATGGAAAATGTAAATAATGAAGTAGCTAATGTAGAATCTATGTTAGGAGAAAAATTGAATACAATTGAAAACGAACTTAGGCTAAGAGTAGAAGCTCTCGAGGGACGTATGAGCAACCCACCGACGACCGACACCGACCGTTCCTCCGAGGGCTGCCTTCATAGCACCATTATGCCCGCCAACGCTGGGACGCCATCAAATCACAACACCATTCCAGTATTCGACGGAAAGACGCCGTGGGAAGACTATATGACTCTCTTTGAGACAGCGGCTTCGATCCACGGGTGGTCAAAAGAGAACCAAGCTTCAGCGTTGTGCCTGGCCTTGCGTGGAGACTCCTTGGGAGTACTGCAGGGGATGCCACTGTCGGAGCGGTCTAACTACGGGGAGCTGATTAGAAGACTGGAGATGCGTTTCGGCCACCGACACATGGACCAGCTTTATCGCTCACAGCTGAGAAACAGGATCCAGAAGACAACCGAGACGCTGCAGGAATTTGAAACGGATATTGCCCGGCTGGTGAGGAATGACTATCCATCAGTCACCGATGAAGTCTACGAAAGCCTGGCTGTCGACAAATTCCTGGATGGACTTCGAGACTCCGAGACGCAACAAGCAGTGAAGCTCGCCCTGCCAAACACTCTAGGAGACGCATTATCTCAGGCCATGGAGTTCGAGGCTGTTAGGCAGTCAGTACGGGGACATGCACGAGTTCGAGCAGCAGAAGCGGAGCCAAATGTGGTCCCTAGCGTCGAGGACATAGTGAGAAAAGTTTTGGAGGCTCTCAGGGCCCGTAAGAAAGAGATACGCTGTTGGAGCTGCGGGCAACTTGGACACCCTAGAAGCAAGTGTCCATCCAAGAAGCAAGAAAAGCCACAGGAACGAAGTAGGGTTGGTGGGAAGGAACAACTGTCAGCCCGTAACGTCAGAGGCCCCAGGAAGACCAGTAGAGTTGCGTCATTAGGGAGCAGAACAAACAGCTTCTACGTTGATGGAATGGTGAATGGGCAGCTGCCAAGTCTTCTGCTGGATACCGGCGCAACCATGACTATCTTGAACTCGAAGACAGTTCCCGCTGAGGAGATTATACCAACGACTTGGACATTACGGACTGCCACAGGAGAGCCAGCCAAGGTCTACGGGGAGACCGTTGCCACCTTCATCATCGGAGATCAGCATCTGAAGCACCGCGCTCTCGTGGCAGAATTAGATGAAGATGTCATATTGGGCATGGACTTGATGATCGCATACGGGATCAAGCTGGATATGGCAAGAGGCGTGATGACGCTGGGAGACGAAGAAGTCATCCTCCGGCAAGGAAAGGATCTCTACGCACGAGTGCTCCTACTAGAAGAGACCACTTTACCTGAACGGAGCCAAATCGTGACGCATGGGACGGTCGAAGGACACCTCCCTGAGGGTCAATGTGTGCTTCTTGAACCTGGAAAACACGAGAACAGGAGATAGGACGCGGCGTACTGGTCGCAAGGTCTCTCATCAAGGTCGGACATACCACCCCAATTCGGCTAATGAACCTAAACAGCTTCCCGGTAACGCTGAAGAAAGGAACACCAGTAGGGGAATGTACAACCGCTACTCAGTGGTTCGTCAGTTACAACATCATCCCACCGAGCTGCGAGGACTGCCGGAGGAATTAAAAGGATTTGTGGACGAATCATGTCGCGGCCTTTCGCCTGAAGAGGGCGAGGAAGTGAAGAACATGATTACCAGATGGCATGATGTTTTCGAGATCAGCCCAGGACCACGGGGTAGAACGGATATCGTCCAGCACAAGATTGACACCGGGGATGCTAAGCCCATCCGACAGGTCCCATGGAGGCTGCCGTTAGCCAAAAGGGAGGACGCCGAGAAGATCATCAAGGAGATGGCGACTGATGGTGTCATTGAGCCTTCGAGTAGCCCCTGGATGTCTCCCGTTGTATTGGTGAAAAAGAAAGATGGCACAACAAAATTCTGCGTAGACTATCGCCTTCTGAATAACGTCACCAAGAAAGACAGTTATCCGCTTCCCAGAATTGACGATACGCTGGACACCCTAGAGCGATGTAAACTTTTCTCTACATTGGATCTCCGCAGTGGATATTGGCAGGTTGGATTGGCACCTGAGGATAAAGAGAAGACTGCGTTCTCGATTGGAACTGGACTATGGCAATTTACAGTAATGCCATTCGGGCTTTGCAATGCTCCTGCAACATTTGAGAGACTGGTTGGAAGCGTGTTAAGAGGTCTCTCTTGGGAAATATGTCTGGTTTACTTAGACGACATCATTGTGCTGGGAAAGTCCTTCGCTCACCATCTGAAGAATCTGGAGAAGGTCTTCGAACGACTGCGTGCAGCGAACCTTAAATTGAATCCGAAGAAGTGTCATCTCTTCCGAAGGCAAGTCAACTACCTGGGGCATGTTGTGTCAGACAACGGAGTTGCTGTTGACCCAGGAAAGATTACGGCTATCACCAACTGGCCAGTACCTCGAGATAAACATCAAGTGAGAAGTTTTCTCGGGCTCTGCACCTACTACAGGAGGTACGTGAAAGGATTTGCTAACATCGCGAAACCTCTTACCAGGCTTACCGAGGAAAAACGGACTTTCCATTGGGATCATGAGTGTCAGGCATCCTTTGAGGAGTTGAAGAACAAATTGAGTAGTGAGCCTATTCTGAGCTATCCCCGTCCTGAGGACAAGTTCGTACTCGACACAGATGCCAGCAACCGCTATTGGAAGCGTTCTCTCTCAGCTCCAAGACGAAGAAGAAAGGGTGATTGGATACTTCAGCAAAGCACTCTCAGCTCCCGAACGCAACTACTGTGTCACAAGGAAAGAGCTTCTGGCAATAGTAAAATCCATAGAACATTTCCATAAGTACCTATATGGAAGAAGGTTCCTCCTGAGAACGGACCACGCGGCTCTAATGTGGCTACTGCGATTCAAGTCACCAGAGGGGCACGTGGCGAGGTGGATAGAGAGCCTTCAAGAGTATGACTTTGAATCTGCTCATCGTGCTGGAACGAGTCATAGAAATACGGTTGTGCTCTCAAGGAGACCTTGTGACAAAGAATGCAGGTATTGTTCTCGACATGAGGAGAAACAGGCAACAGTGTTGAGGACAACGGTTGTCATCGACAGTTGGCAGGATGCATAGGTTTCAAAGGAACAGGACAAGGACCCGGACCTGAAACAAATGAAGCAATGGAAACTATCAGGGCAAGGAAGACCAACCTGGCAGGATGTTGCCCCAATGTCGAAGAATGTAAGGACATACTGGGCTCAATGGGATTCCATTCTAGTGGACAACGGGCTGCTAAAACGGGCATTGGAAAACACGGAAGGAGATCAGCCCAGACTACAGCTCATCGTTCCAAAGAGTAAAGTGCCCGAAGTACTCAGGGAACTACATGACGGAGCATCTGGCGGCCACCTTGGAGTTCACCGTACATTAGAAAAGGTTCGGGAACGCTTTTACTGGGCAAACCTCAAGGACGATGTGTTGGACTGGTGCAGGCGTTGTGCGACTTGTGCGGCTTCTAACGGACCCACAAGAAGAAAGAAGGCCCCTATGAAGAAGTACAACATGGGAGCACCGTTTGAGAGAATAGCGATCGACATCGCTGGCCCTTTCCCTGTGACGGACGAAGGTAATCGATATATCCTCGTGGCCATGGACTATTTTTCTAAGTGGGTGGAAGCTTATGCCCTTCCGAATCAGGAGGCAGTCACGGTTGCGGACGTCCTTGTGAAGCAGCTCGTCAGTAGGTTTGGAGTACCCATGGAACTTCACTCTGACCAGGAACGAAACTTCGAGTCTGCAGTCTTCTCCGGTATGTGCGAAGCACTGGGAATACGGAAGACCAGGACGACACCTCTTCACCCTCAATCCGATGGCATGGTGGAGCGCATGAACAGGACTATGGGTCGATATTTGTCCAAAGTGTGGTCTCCGACCACCGGTGACCACCTGGTTACCGCAGTTCAGTCAGTGAGGCAATGGGGCAGACTCCTGCAAATGTGGTGTTTGGCAGAGAACTTCGTTTGCCTTGCGATCTGCAATTCGGGTTCAAGCCTAAAGAGGAAGTTGCCGGAGAAGAGTACGTCACTGATCTACGGAAGCGAATGGATGATATCCACGAGAAGGTTCGCACAAACATCCAGGGTGCAAGTGACAGAATGAAGGAGCGTTACGACATAAAGACTGAGAAAGGTGGCTTCCAACCTGAAGACTTGGTCTGGCTTTATGATCCTCGAAGAAGGCGAGGCTACTCACATAAACTGCAGAACTCCTGGGACGGCCCGTTTGAGATCGTCAAGAGGATCAACGACGTCATCTATAGGATCAGGAAGCAGCCTAAAGGAAAACCCAAGGTAGTCCATTTCAACAGACTGGCCCCATACAAAGGAGACCATGGTCGGACGGAAGATCAGCAGGTCAGGTACCTGACCAACAAAGAGACGAAATGACTCAGTTGCACAAATTAAGGTACCAGGTTCCCGTAGGGTAACTCAGATAATCTACAGGGATATCTTCTCGTTATCAGCAGACTATTCTCTGGCCAATTGCGTTGCCGAGGATCTGAGGACTTCTCATTGGGATTGCAACGGTCTTCAGGAAGAAATTCGGCGGAACTGAGGAGCTAGAACGCCAAGGACCAAGTGTTGGGAAAGCACTCCACCACACGCACAAAGGACGCACTGCGGCAAAGCCTCGACGACCTGCAGTGTAAGCTTCTGAGACTGCATGTTACCAGGCTCGCCATTCCGAAGTTGGGCTGTGGATACGACGGCCTGGAGTGGAAGGTTGTCAGGGGCCTGATTGAACAGACATTCGCCAACTCTGGAGTTGTCATATTGGTGTGCACATTCAACTCCTGGAAAGAAAAAGCGTCTCCATCGGCAGAAGCTCATAACTGCCCGTTTTCTCCGGACTATGCTCTGGAGCAGAGCACTTTTAAGGAGAGGGCAGTGTTACGGGCGCGGGAATTGGCGATTCCTGGAAGAGAACAAAGCTCCCTTGTCGGCAGAGATGAAAGAGGTCTTTCCGCTAAACTTCGCGATCCGTCCCGTATGTTCTAGATCTGGCATTCTGTCTATTTAAACAACATCTTGGCACGAGTACGGTCAGAGTGTTAAAGCACACGGTACGGTTAACATCGGAAACAGTGATAAGCCAGTGTAATAAGTCAGTGACAGTTAGTGAGTGTAATTGTGTGACAGTTTGTTATATTCAGAGATTCTTACGGTTGGTGGACTTTAATTAGTGAACTTTAAGTGTTAATTAGTTAAGTAGCAGTTGTAATTTTATGTGCTTTGTACAAGCTTATGTAAATAGTTGAGCTATTTAGTAATAATAATATCTTATAATATTGTAATAATTAAATAGAAGTTAGGCCTAGATTATAAATATCTAAAATATTGTTATTGTAAATTTATTTCAGCTAATAATCAATTTGTTAGTAATTTCTTTGTTTAGTTTCTTTGTTAGTAATTGCTAATAGTTTAATTGTATTCTTTTATCACTTTTGTAAATAAATATTAGTATCTTTAATTAAGGCATTGTTTAATTCATTTTAATACCCAGTAGCCCGTAACAATACAAACTTTCACATTTATAATATTAGTGTTACGGCCGCTCAGTTGTAATCATAAAACACATATGTTCATAGTTGATATTTTGTTGTTTTTTCAAATAGTCTGTATTTTTTGTTATTTTTGATTTTCATTAGAAAATAACTGTTTGTAAACAGCTGTTATATACTTTTATGTCAGTTTGAGTCAAGCGAACATCCCCCAGTCTTGTTTTGGATAGCGACCCGAGCGGTCCATCTGTTGTTTTCACAGTTATTCGTGAGTCGAGTTTGATTTCGAAAGCGGCCCGAGCGGTCATCCTTATCTCCACCACTACTTTCGTCTTGGCTAGCGTGCCTTCAGGACCTACCTTACGGAGTCAGTGTCATCGTTTTTGTGAGTGCGACCTTGATTGTCCATCTTCAACCATAAATCAACAGGGCTTGGTTTCTTTGTCGACTTCGTTCCAGCACATCTAAATCTACAGGGTATTTAGACATTTATTTTTTTTTTAATTGCGCAATTAAAATAAACATCATTTAGTTCAGTTGAAAAATAACATTTATTTTGTTTCATGTTCAAATTATTTTGTTTAGTTACTTCGTTCATGTATCTAGCCATGCCTATTTTGATTTAATTTACTTGTTTATTTTTTTTATATATGTATTCAACCAAATCAAAAAGGTTTAATTTTCGTTTATTATTTAATTATTCATTGTTGGAAACAATAATTGTATTAATTGTATTTTAATTTAATTAATTGTTTTAATGTTAAGTAATATGATTTATGTCTTTATTTATCAATACAAGTAAGGTTTCAAAAAAAATAAGCGTTCGGTATTATCTGACAACCTATTTATTCATTTGAACTTACAATTCAAATATAATTTTTAAATGGTTAATATATCAGATAATTTTCTGTAAAGAAAATTGTTTGATCAGATTAAGGCAGCAGCCTATCAGAGTTTTTAGTACAATAGGGAAAGGTAGTTCAAGGGTGCAATCCCTGTTACCCTTACGACGCCCTAACATTTTGGTCCTCCGGGCCGGATGTTTTTTTTTTTTGGAACTTTTTCTTTATTAACATGTGTTTTACAATTTAGTTTATTTCAGTTCTTCAATATCATGTGTTGTACAATTTAGTTTATTTCGCCGTTCAGCTAACGATTTTTTTTCAATCTGCTATCGATTTAATTCACTTTGTAAATGAACATATGTTTTATAATTTAGTTTATTTCACCGTTCAGCTATCGATTTTGTTTTATCTGCTATCGATTTAATTCACTTTGTAAATGAACATATGTTTTATAATTTAGTTTCTTGCAACTTTCAGATATCGATTTTTTTATTCAATTTACTTTGTAAATGAGACATATTGGACACTTATTCTCCTAGATTAGTTCCGAGTTTTTATAAACACTTTTTCTTTAGTTTTCGTAAATTACTATTTTGAACTTTCGTTACCATGGCTCTCGAGTTAGATGACAAGACAGAAGCTCTTGAAGAACAAATCGTTCTAATCGATGACTTATCGTCAGATATCATCGATACCCAAACTCTTGGCAAATCGCTCGCCTCAGATCCCACTAAAATTATCATTTTTAAAGTGAGGCTTTCCAACATTCAAAAGAATTGGATGAAATTTTATTTAACTGCCATCAAAGCTAAATGCGCAGCAGCTCGGTTGGACAAACCGAAAAAATTAGCCCATATTACCCACCTCATTTCTCATACACGGGAAGCATTTTATGAGGCATTAGCAACTGAAATTCCATCTTGTGAAGAAGCATACATATCTCTAGGTAATGAGTATGACAATAAACCTATACAGGTGATCTCTACTACGAAACCAAGTATAGTGTTGGATGCTTCTATGCAAGCTTCTAGAGGCTCAATCAATAGCCAACTAATAACAAGTCCACCATTACAATCGGACATCGAAAATAATTTTAAACACCCAAATAATCCTTTGGATCAAGATATAATTTATCATTCTACTCCCTCAGAGAAGGTTCAAGAGTCTCCCTGTTTAGCTCTGCGGGAACTTGAGCAACCAATCAACAATGAAACACCAGTTTTTCCCTTAGCGGCTAGTTCTCTGCAGAATAGTATGAACATAGATAACGTTTTTACTAAATCCAATGCTACTGAGGAAAACGTTATAATATCTCCAGAATTACAAAAAGTCATCGCTCGGGATGATTTTGAATTGAATAATTCGGCCAGTAATCCCAATAGCGGAGTCGAATTTATTTCAGAAGACTTAAGAGATATAACATTTCCTCATCATGAATCGTATGAAAAACCTCTAGGAATGATATGGAACCCAAATTCCTCAAAATTGTGCCATAAGGTTCTTACGCCTTCAGTAAGAACGAATCAATCAATTTCATCTACGATCGCTAGACAAGTTAGCCGGCTAGGCTATTTGTCTCCAATAAATATTAAAACTAAGCAACTAATACAGAAGCCTTGGCCGCTTAAAATAAAGTTGGATGAATCTTCGCCAAATAATAGCAGCATACAATCAGAAATAATTATATTAGATGAGAAAACTTTAGAAACCATTTATATCTCTCATTGCAATATGCCATTTCACACTCTTCAACCCTTTACTGTGAGGTTCGCAGACATATCGGATCTCAGATATACAGCAGCAATCTACCTGCGATCAAAATCAATTGAAAGGGAAGATAATTCCAATCTGTTAGCATCAAAGATTCGTATTGCCCCTGTAAAAACTTTATTGATACTCAGATTGGAGTTAAGTGCGGATAATATACGCCGATATCGTGTCAAGAAGAATTTTTCCAACTTCTCTTCAACATTACTGTCTATATTGGCAACGACAGTTATGGCTAGGACAAGGTAACTCAGGATTTTACAATCATCAAGTTTGGAAAGCTGGTACCACGTTTCGCCAAAGGACAATCCAGCCGATATAGCCTCAAGAGGAATGTCCCCTTCCTCTCTGCAAGATTCCGTGTTATGGTGGCAAGGGCCAGCATGGCTAAGGAAGGATTCCTCCAAATGGATCGAGCATCTTCAATGGGTTCTAAAAATCTACCGGAAATTAAAACAGACTCTACACTTTTGTGTCATATATACCCTACCGACAACTCAGAGAATGAATGGTTAATAAACATTCTTCCTTTTCAAAAATTCAAAGAGTAACCGCCTATATTCTAAGATTCATAAACAACTCAAAAAAAGGTACAATGCAAAAGTAAAATTGATCTATACAAAACGATCTCAATATACAAAGTACAGATGTGTATTTTTCTGAAAATTGTACAACTTTAACATGTTTAAAATGCAAAAGTAAGATTGATCTATACAAAACGATCTCAATATACAAATGCATTAAATACGGCATTATTTGTGCTATAACATTTTTTTAAAATTTAAATATGTTTTGTTATGTATTTATATAAAATCTTCAGACATATTTATCATAATAATCTCAGTTATTCTATTATTTGTATATCCGTACTGTTTACACGATTCAATCGGCTGTAAAATAGGCGCTCTTTAAGCTTGTCGTTTAGGTTTCTGGCGGGTTACAAGCCAGGTCGAAGACTTATTGGACCGTAAAGCTCTTCTAGATATGCCCCTCTTCTCCGTCGACCACACTTTTTATTTGAGGGTGGTATTTCGAAAGGTTTTCTTATCTCTTGGAGATCTTCTTCTCCTTATATCTGGTACCCCTTTTCATCTAAATAAATTAAATCGCCCGTGCCCTCGACGTCATCTCGGGTTGGGGTCGGACCCAACTCCTCGACAAAGTCTCCTCGCAGAATTTGCATGCATATTTCCTAGTATGTGCATAATTTATAAAACTAATGATAAGTTAAGAATTATAAAAACTCAAAGGAATTATTAATAATGTTGTAATGTACACCTATTCATTTTTCTGAAAATTGTACAACTTTTACATATTTACAATGTAAAAGTAAAATTGATCTATACAAAACGATCTCAATATACAAAGTACAGATGTGTATTTTTCTGAAAATTGTACGACTTTTACATATTTAGAATGCAAAAGTAAAATTGATCTATACAAAACGATCTCAATATACAAATGTATTAAATAAGGCATTATTTGTGCTATAACATTTTTTTTTAAATTTAAATATGTTTTGTTATGAATTGATATAAAATCTGCAGACATATTTATCATAATAATTTAAGTTATTTTATTATTTGTATATCCGTACTGTTTACGCGATTCAATCGGCTGTAAAATAGGCGCTCTTTAAGCTTGTCGTTAGAGTTTTCTGGCGGGTTACAAGCCAGGTCGAATACTTAGTGGACCGTAAAGCTCTTCAAGATATGCCCCTCTTCTCCGTCGATCACACTTTTGGTTTGAGGGTGGTATTTCAAAAGGTTTTTCTTATCTCTAGGAGATCTTCTTCTCCTTATATCTGGTACCCCTTTTCGTCTGAATAAATTAAATCGCCCGTGACCTCGACGTCACATCTGGGGTTGAGGTTGGACCCAACTCTTCGACCAAGTCTCCTCATAGAATTTGCATGCATATTTCCTAGTATGTGAATATTTTATACAACTAACGGTAAGTTAAGAATTAAAAAGCCTCAAAATATTATTACTAATGTTGTAAAGTACACATGTTTATTTTTCTGAAAATTGTACAACTTTTACATATTTAGAATGCAAAAGTATAATTGGTCTATACAAAACGATCTCAATATACAAATGTATTAAATATGGCATTATTTGTGCTATAACATTTTTTTTAAATTTAAATATGTTTTGTTATGAATTTATATAAAATCTGCAGACATATTTATCATAATAATTTCAGTTATTTTATTATTTGTATATCCGTACTGTTTACGTGATTCAATCGGCTGTAAAATAGGCGCTCTTTAAGCTTGTCGTTTAGGTTTCTGGCGGGTTACAAGCCAGGTCGAAGACTTATTGGACCGTAAAGCTCTTCTAGATATGCCCCTCTTCTCCGTCGACCACACTTTTTATTTGAGGGTGGTATTTCGAAAGGTTTTCTTATCTCTTGGAGATCTTCTTCTCCTTATATCTGGTACCCCTTTTCATCTAAATAAATTAAATCGCCCGTGCCCTCGACGTCATCTCGGGTTGGGGTCGGACCCAACTCCTCGACAAAGTCTCCTCGCAGAATTTGCATGCATATTTCCTAGTATGTGCATAATTTATAAAACTAATGATAAGTTAAGAATTATAAAAACTCAAAGGAATTATTAATAATGTTGTAATGTACACCTATTCATTTTTCTGAAAATTGTACAACTTTTACATATTTACAATGTAAAAGTAAAATTGATCTATACAAAACGATCTCAATATACAAAGTACAGATGTGTATTTTTCTGAAAATTGTACGACTTTTACATATTTAGAATGCAAAAGTAAAATTGATCTATACAAAACGATCTCAATATACAAATGTATTAAATAAGGCATTATTTGTGCTATAACATTTTTTTTTAAATTTAAATATGTTTTGTTATGAATTGATATAAAATCTGCAGACATATTTATCATAATAATTTAAGTTATTTTATTATTTGTATATCCGTACTGTTTACGCGATTCAATCGGCTGTAAAATAGGCGCTCTTTAAGCTTGTCGTTAGAGTTTTCTGGCGGGTTACAAGCCAGGTCGAATACTTAGTGGACCGTAAAGCTCTTCAAGATATGCCCCTCTTCTCCGTCGATCACACTTTTGGTTTGAGGGTGGTATTTCAAAAGGTTTTTCTTATCTCTAGGAGATCTTCTTCTCCTTATATCTGGTACCCCTTTTCGTCTGAATAAATTAAATCGCCCGTGACCTCGACGTCACATCTGGGGTTGAGGTTGGACCCAACTCTTCGACCAAGTCTCCTCATAGAATTTGCATGCATATTTCCTAGTATGTGAATATTTTATACAACTAACGGTAAGTTAAGAATTAAAAAGCCTCAAAATATTATTACTAATGTTGTAAAGTACACATGTTTATTTTTCTGAAAATTGTACAACTTTTACATATTTAGAATGCAAAAGTATAATTGGTCTATACAAAACGATCTCAATATACAAATGTATTAAATATGGCATTATTTGTGCTATAACATTTTTTTTAAATTTAAATATGTTTTGTTATGAATTTATATAAAATCTGCAGACATATTTATCATAATAATTTCAGTTATTTTATTATTTGTATATCCGTACTGTTTACGTGATTCAATCGGCTGTAAAATAGGCGCTCCTTATCCTTATACTATCCTTACCACGTATGCTGATGATACATGTGTATTATCAGTCAACACCATTCCAGTTATTGTATCCCAAAGCCTCCAATCCCATGTCACTGATCATGAAGAATGGTGTCAAAACTGGAGAATTAAAATAAATTCTCAAAAATCGCATGAAATCATTTTATGTAAAATAAGGCATTACACTAAATTTTTGTTTTGGTTATGTTTCAATCATATTCAAGTCTTCTATATTTTTGCTTACAGGTGCAATGAAGAATTATATAAATTTTTTTTTCACTTTTTAGCCATTGCGACATCCCCTAATTTTATCAAGGTGTGATCAGCAAGGTTCTACAATAATAGACAGAACAATTAAGTGGTAGATCTTCATTATAGGGAAAATTATACTTGAAGATCAGATTTAGCAATAAACATGGTCACAAGTGAAGTTTTGTTAAGAAACACCAAAGATTTATAAACAAATAAGGAGCATTCAAAATTAATATTGGAAATAGAGAACTTACTACAAAAACAGTAATTCAAAATTACCTTCCCAACAGATGAAAAGAACTCTTCAAGATCTCTTGCTCTGACCCTTTGAGACAACTGCATACAAAAAACTGTGCGTGCATCTCTTTCTTCAGGAGATAAATCGTCTAATGGTGGCCTGAAATAAAGAAAATAATATTGCTTCTTTATTTTAAACATTTGTATGGGCCAGCGACACCATAAAGGAAAAAAACCAACAGGACTAAATCTCCGACCCCGTTTCAATTGCCGGTTATTTCTAGGCCTATGAGAAAGAATAAATTGTGGGTTAATAAAAAAAAATAATGACATAAATGAATTATTGAAAACTTCAGAAGAAATTTAATTTAATTAAACAAGAGAAATTAACAATGATTAATGAGAATGAAAAATACAAATTATAATTAACTATTATTGGCAGGCCTATCAGTTAATAAAATAAAATTGAAAATAAATAACTAAAATAATTATGAATTTAAAATTAAGATTCAAAAAAACAATTTCTAATGTCTATTAATGATAAATTATAAGAAATATATCCGATGTCTTCTCCACGATACCAAGGCTTCTGATTACACAGGTCTGCGATGAACAAATTGTAGCCTATTTCACTAGTGGGTTTAACAGTATTTTTTGTGCTGATTATGGAAAAAATAGTGAAAAAATTCCATTACCCCTAGATAATTCACAAATTTGAGCAGAAGTTTTAGGGTTTAGACTTAAAGAAAGTCATATATTAGCATCCGGTGTTTTATTTCATTTATCATTTAAAGAAAAGGAATTTGTTCCTTATTTTTACAAAAGAGGATGGCCTAGTTTTCTGCAACAATGTACCTGGAGAATCATGGAAATGTTTAAAATCACGTATGAACCAGAGGAATGGAGCTTTTCATCGATTCATAAAAAAGAAGTTTGAAAGCTGTACTTCTTCACAATGATAACCGATATGCTTCTTTGCCTGATGGACACTCAGTCTATTTGAAAGAATGCTACAAAAATCTTGAGTTTGTTCTTAATAAGCTCAGCTACTCTGACCATAAATGTACCATTTGTGGAGGTTTGGGAGTTATTTCCATGTTACTTGGTCAACAAAGTGGTTACACAAAGTTTCCATGTTTCCTCTGTGAATGGGATAGCCGTGACAGGAAACAATACTATGTCAAGCAGACGTGGCCAATCAGAAGAGCTCTTATCCCTGGAGTTAAAAATATTGAAAGACAAAGTTTAGTGGATCCTAAAAAGATCTTACTTCCACACTTCATATCAAATTGGAGCTAATGAAGCAGTTTGTGAAAGCTTAACCCAAAGAAGGAGAGTGTTTTAAGTATCTTTGTGAACAGTTTCCTAGAATTTCCAGGTAGCTGAAAGATGGAGTCTTTGTTGGGCCAGGCATCAGACAACTTTTAAAAGATGAAAGCTTGGTCAATAAAATAGAAATAGAAGAAAAAAATGCCTGGAGTTCATTTAAACTTGTTGTAACAGGCTTTGTTGGAAACAAAAAAGACCCAAACTACAAAACTTTGGTTGCTGAATTGTTACAAAACTGCATAATGTTGGGCTGCAACATGAGTGTCAAAGTTTATTTCCTTCACTCACATCTGGACTACTTTACAGAAAATCTTGGGGATGTAAGTGAGGAACAAGGAGAACCTTTCCAACAAGATATAAAAGAAATGGAGTGCAGATACTGTTACGGGCTACTAGGTGTCAAAATGAATTAAACTACTCTTAAATTTTTGATAATTTGAAAATTTTGGATTTGTTTTTATTATTTTAACATGAAGTAAAAGAAAAAAAAAAGAATGATACCTAGGTAAAATGAGCATAAAAATGATGCACATGTGTTGTAAAGTTATTAAAAGTCTGTAAAAACGCTTTCTTTTTCCATCAAAGCTTCTTTTGGTACTTTTTTGGCTGTATTCTTGTGAATTTTCCTTTTTTAACATCTAACAGTAGTCTGTCATCATGTTGACATTCCATCGACCTTGGTATTGGTTACGGTCACAGAGAGGAAGACAGAAACAAGGGATTAACGTCTTAAGCCCGTCGGCAGAAGTTAAGATTGGATTAGAACCTTCTCAAACATACCAGAACTGCCTCCACTTTGTCGGAAGAGATTAAAAAGGTTCTCGACAATCCCAGAACAGTCTCCCCCTACTTCCGTGTTCTAGAATGTTCGGCCTTGCCTATTTAAATACCCTCCTCAGTCAATCAGAGAGTAGACCAGGCACTGTGATGAACTTGTAATAAGTGAGTGTCAGTGTGATACACTATTCAGTGTTGAACCGGCCAGTGTAATAAGTGTATCAGTGGACTGTGATGGTCTTGTGAGTGTAATTAACCGTTTCTGTTTATTACTGTGTCAGTTTGTTATATTTGGAGATTCTTATGGTCGGTGGACTTTGATTAGTGACTGTAAGTGTTAATTAGTAGTTGTAAATTGTAGTGTAATTTTATAGTATTTATACAAATTTATGTAAATAGTTAAGTAATTTAGAATTAGTAGCATCTTATATTATTGTAGTAATTAAATAGGCCTAGGTTATAATAAATATTTAGAATATTGTCATTGTAAATTTATATTAGTTAAATAAGTTGATTGTATATAACTTCATTGTATTCTTTTTATCATTTTGTTATTAAATATTAGTATCTTTAATTTAAGAGTAGTCTTCAAGAAAAAAAATAAAATCAGCTTCCAGTCATAATTCTTTTATTGTTTTATATAATGAAACGTTTCGACATCATTGTGTCATTTTCAATCATTTGTTCCTATGCATTCCACCAATTTTGATGTTTTGTACAATTCAATAGTTCATTCTTAAAATTCTTAGTCAAATCTTCTACTAATTTGTTATTAGATGCAGTTGGTGCTCGGATTTCACCTTGATTGTTCATTCTTATAATTTTTTCCTTTTTTCAACTGGATTTATTTGAATTTCATCTTCAAGAAAAAAATAAAATCAGCTTCCAGTCATAATTCTTTTATTGTTTTATATAATGAAACGTTTCGACATCATTGTGTCATTTTCAATCATTTGTTCCTATGCATTCCACCAATTTTGATGTTTTGTACAATTCAATAGTTCATTCTTAAAATTCTTAGTCAAATCTTCTACTAATTTGTTATTAGATGCAGTTGGTGCTCGGATTTCACCTTGATTGTTCATTCTTATAATTTTTTCCTTTTTTCAACTGGATTTATTTGAATTTCATCTTCAAGAAAAAAAAATAAAATCAGCTTCCAGTCATAATTCTTTTATTGTTTTATATAATGAAACGTTTCGACATCATTGTGTCATTTTCAATCATTTGTTCCTATGCATTCCACCAATTTTGATGTTTTGTACAATTCAATAGTTCATTCTTAAAATTCTTAGTCAAATCTTCTACTAATTTGTTATTAGATGCAGTTGGTGCTCGGATTTCACCTTGATTGTTCATTCTTATAATTTTTTCTTTTTTTCAACTGGATTTATTTGAATTTCATCTTCAAGAAAAAAAAATAAAATCAGCTTCCAGTCATAATTCTTTTATTGTTTTATATAATGAAACGTTTCGACATCATTGTGTCATTTTCAATCATTTGTTCCAATGCATTCCACCAATTTTGATGTTTTGTACAATTCAATAGTTCATTCTTAAAATTCTTAGTCAAATCTTCTACTAATTTGTTATTAGATGCAGTTGGTGCTCGGATTTCACCTTGATTGTTCATTCTTATAATTTTTTCCTTTTTTCAACTGGATTTATTTGAATTTCATCTTCAAGAAAAAAAATAAAATCAGCTTCCAGTCATAATTCTTTTATTGTTTTATATAATGAAACGTTTCGACATCATTGTGTCATTTTCAATCATTTGTTCCTATGCATTCCACCAATTTTGATGTTTTGTACAATTCAATAGTTCATTCTTAAAATTCTTAGTCAAATCTTCTACTAATTTGTTATTAGATGCAGTTGGTGCTCGGATTTCACCTTGATTGTTCATTCTTATAATTTTTTCCTTTTTTCAACTGGATTTATTTGAATTTCATCTTCAAGAAAAAAAATAAAATCAGCTTCCAGTCATAATTCTTTTATTGTTTTATATAATGAAACGTTTCGACATCATTGTGTCATTTTCAATCATTTGTTCCTATGCATTCCACCAATTTTGATGTTTTGTACAATTAAATAGTTCATTCTTAAAATTCTTAGTCAAATCTTCTACTAATTTGTTATTAGATGCAGTTGGTGCTCGGATTTCACCTTGATTGTTCATTCTTATAATTTTTTCTTTTTTTCAACTGGATTTATTTGAATTTCATCTTCAAGAAAAAAAAATAAAATCAGCTTCCAGTCATAATTCTTTTATTGTTTTATATAATGAAACGTTTCGACATCATTGTGTCATTTTCAATCATTTGTTCCAATGCATTCCACCAATTTTGATGTTTTGTACAATTCAATAGTTCATTCTTAAAATTCTTAGTCAAATCTTCTACTAATTTGTTATTAGATGCAGTTGGTGCTCGGATTTCACCTTGATTGTTCATTCTTATAATTTTTTCCTTTTTTCAACTGGATTTATTTGAATTTCATCTTCAAGAAAAAAAATAAAATCAGCTTCCAGTCATAATTCTTTTATTGTTTTATATAATGAAACGTTTCGACATCATTGTGTCATTTTCAATCATTTGTTCCTATGCATTCCACCAATTTTGATGTTTTGTACAATTCAATAGTTCATTCTTAAAATTCTTAGTCAAATCTTCTACTAATTTGTTATTAGATGCAGTTGGTGCTCGGATTTCACCTTGATTGTTCATTCTTATAATTTTTTCCTTTTTTCAACTGGATTTATTTGAATTTCATCTTCAAGAAAAAAAATAAAATCAGCTTCCAGTCATAATTCTTTTATTGTTTTATATAATGAAACGTTTCGACATCATTGTGTCATTTTCAATCATTTGTTCCTATGCATTCCACCAATTTTGATGTTTTGTACAATTCAATAGTTCATTCTTAAAATTCTTAGTCAAATCTTCTACTATTTTTTTTCTTGAAGATGAAATTCAAATAAATCCAGTTGAAAAAAGGAAAAAATTATAAGAATGAACAATCAAGGTGAAATCCGAGCACCAACTGCATCTAATAACAAATTAGTAGAAGATTTGACTAAGAATTTTAAGAATGAACTATTGAATTGTACAAAACATCAAAATTGGTGGAATGCATAGGAACAAATGATTGAAAATGACACAATGATGTCGAAACGTTTCATTATATAAAACAATAAAAGAATTATGACTGGAAGCTGATTTTATTTTTTTTCTTGAAGATGAAATTCAAATAAATCCAGTTGAAAAAAGGAAAAAATTATAAGAATGAACAATCAAGGTGAAATCCGAGCACCAACTGCATCTAATAACAAATTAGTAGAAGATTTGACTAAGAATTTTAAGAATGAACTATTGAATTGTACAAAACATCAAAATTGGTGGAATGCATAGGAACAAATGATTGAAAATGACACAATGATGTCGAAACGTTTCATTATATAAAACAATAAAAGAATTATGACTGGAAGCTGATTTTATTTTTTTTCTTGAAGATGAAATTCAAATAAATCCAGTTGAAAAAAGGAAAAAATTATAAGAATGAACAATCAAGGTGAAATCCGAGCACCAACTGCATCTAATAACAAATTAGTAGAAGATTTGACTAAGAATTTTAAGAATGAACTATTGAATTGTACAAAACATCAAAATTGGTGGAATGCATAGGAACAAATGATTGAAAATGACACAATGATGTCGAAACGTTTCATTATATAAAACAATAAAAGAATTATGACTGGAAGCTGATTTTATTTTTTTTCTTGAAGACTACTCTTAAATTAAAGATACTAATATTTAATAACAAAATGATAAAAAGAATACAATGAAGTTATATACAATCAACTTATTTAACTAATATAAATTTACAATGACAATATTCTAAATATTTATTATAACCTAGGCCTATTTAATTACTACAATAATATAAGATGCTACTAATTCTAAATTACTTAACTATTTACATAAATTTGTATAAATACTATAAAATTACACTACAATTTACAACTACTAATTAACACTTACAGTCACTAATCAAAGTCCACCGACCATAAGAATCTCCAAATATAACAAACTGACACAGTAATAAACAGAAACGGTTAATTACACTCACAAGACCATCACAGTCCACTGATACACTTATTACACTGGCCGGTTCAACACTGAATAGTGTATCACACTGACACTCACTTATTACAAGTTCATCACAGTGCCTGGTCTACTCTCTGATTGACTGAGGAGGGTATTTAAATAGGCAAGGCCGAACATTCTAGAACACGGAAGTAGGGGGAGACTGTTCTGGGATTGTCGAGAACCTTTTTAATCTCTTCCGACAAAGTGGAGGCAGTTCTGGTATGTTTGAGAAGGTTCTAATCCAATCTTAACTTCTGCCGACGGGCTTAAGACGTTAATCCCTTGTTTCTGTCTTCCTCTCTGTGACCGTAACCAATACCAAGGTCGATGGAATGTCAACATGATGACAGACTACTGTTAGATGTTAAAAAAGGAAAATTCACAAGAATACAGCCAAAAAAGTACCAAAAGAAGCTTTGATGGAAAAAGAAAGCGTTTTTACAGACTTTTAATAACTTTACAACACATGTGCATCATTTTTATGCTCATTTTACCTAGGTATCATTCTTTTTTTTTTCTTTTACTTCATGTTAAAATAATAAAAACAAATCCAAAATTTTCCGTTTTTTGTACTTTTTCCAAAAACTTCAACTTTATTTTGTAGGCAAGCTTTACATGATAGAAAAAAAACAATGTCATTTTTTAAATCAGCGCAAAATACTACATGAAGATCAGTTAATTAATAAAAAAAAAATGTTTAAATGTTTTTATTACAGACCTGTGTTATTAGTTTTTATTTAAGGTACCTTAAGTGAGTAGCTCGCAATGAGTGAGCAGTTCATTATTAATTGGGTGCAACTGGCCACCAGCACAAAACACAATTAGCGATCGTGTATAGATGTTTCCTCACCGGAAGTCTAAGGCGAATTTACTTGAGAAGAGAAAAAGACGAGTTGTGGGTTCGGAGGATATTGGCTATAGGTAATCCACGATATATTCAATTAGGTGCAAAATCTTAATTTCTAAACCTACTGTTCAAAATAAATATTAATACAATTATTGCAACAATGTTATAAGTATACGTGCAGAGCATAGAATTATACCCAACTTTGGCCCAGTTTTTTTTTAAAGGATAATTTTTTGTATTTATTTTACAATTTTGTAACAATTATTTAATACATGTTGAAGTAAAACAATTTACACTGCAAGTTGAATAACATAATAAATAAAAGCTGTAATATATTTATAACAGTAGGAAAAAGAAAAAAAAACCTACACTAAATAGAAAAATAAAATAACAGTAAAATAAATAAATAAAAATAAGTATAATATTTGGTAGTAAAAATAAACAATTTTAGTACAATTTTTTTTTTCCATTTTAAGAAATAAATTCGCTTATAATTGATAAATTATAATAATGTAATAAATTAATTATATTTATTTTAATAGTATATGTCAAGTTCGTCTATGTATGTATCGTCTTAAGGTTTGTTTGTTATAATTGCCTATTGATTGAATTAAGGAATTTCCTGAGTTTTTTTTTTCAGTAGAAAAAGTTCCAAGTCTGAGAGTGAATAAACTGTTTAATTGTTTGTAGGTCTAAATCAAGTATCATGTCAGTTATTTTTGTGTACCTGGGGTAGTCATTTATGATTCTCAAACACAAGTTCTGTATTCTTTCTATTTTTTTATAGTTGGAGTCACAGGTGTAGCTCCATACAGGAGAGGCATATGTCAGTAAAGGTCTTATGACTGATTTATATAATTTTCTTTTTACTAGAGAGCGGAGATTTTCTACGGAAATATGGGGCCATAGTACTTATAAGTTTTTTGGCTTTACAACATTTGTTATTTACATAGGGAGTAAATGTTAATCTTTCATCTAATTCCAGACCTAGGTAGGTGACATTTTGTGCCCAGGGTATTCGAGTATTATTTAGGATAATATGTTCCGGTATAGTAGGCCATCTTTTTGTAAATATTATTGCTGAAGTTTTGTGCTCATTTATTTTTATTTTCCATTTTTTATAATATTTGCTTAATCTAGATTATAAAGATTTTAATCTATTTTCTATTGTATCTGTCCTGTAAGAACTAGTGTAAATGGAGGTGTCATCTGCATATAAAGATCTTTCAACTGATGGGAGTGTGGGTAGGTCGGATAAGTATAGGTTAAACAGCGTTGGGGAAAGACAGGATCCTTGGGGGAGACCTGCTGATATGGGATGTTTAGGAGTTGTGGTATTGTTAATTGTGATTTGAAAGGATCTATTAGAAAGGAATGAATGGATAATACGAATGATGTAGGGTGGAAATTGCCGTATTGTTTCAAAAGCTTTTTCGATGTCTAGTAAGATCATCCCTGTATGTTTTTTTTTCATTAAATCCTGCTGTAACATAATCTGTCAATCTAGCTCACTGTGCTACTGTGGAATGTTGGTTTCTAAAACCGAATTGTTCATTAACCACGATATTGTTTTTTAATGAACTTGTTTAGCCTTTTCAAGAATATTTTTTCTAATATTTTTGAGAGAATGTTAAGGCTAATCGGCCTATAATTAACCACTTCTGAAGAGTCTTTATTTGGTTTAGGTATTGGGATAGTTTTCGCTGTTTTCCATAAAGTAGGGAAATGTCGGAGACGGAAAATGGAATTGAAAATTTTAGTCAAGAACATTATTGATTTTTTACTAAGATTTCTATTGTATTCTATTGTAGGAATATTGTCTTCACCTGGGGCTTTTTTAGTTTCCAGATTTTTTATAATATTGATTATTTCTTTTGGCGATACGGAGGGGAAGTTAGAGGGTACCTTTTTTTGGAGATAATTATTTAGTTTTATTTACTGAGCGATTATGGTGGAGTGAGCCAAAGTCTTTGGTGATTAGAGAGTTGCAAGTAAAGTATTCTGCCAGTAGTATCACCTTGTCTTTATCTGAGTAGGCAAATCCATCTGGTATTTTAAGGGGTGAATGCATTGAGAACACTTTGTAAAAGTGCGGTGAAATTTCCACAGATTTTTCTCCTGGTTTTATATCGTTTAGGGTTTGAGTCCATTTCTGATTTTTCCAATCATTTAATTTATTTTTTACATACAAATTTAGTCTATTAATTAATATTTTATGAGTTCAGTTTGAGGAGAATTGATACTTTTTCCTTATTATGTTTTTTTATTTTGATAAGAAATTTTAAGCGGACTGATATTTTTTCTTGAAATTGATGGTAAATTTTAGGAATGGTTATTGACATAGCTGAGTTAATCAAAGAATTTAATTTATTTATAATACTTTCTAAGTCGGAGGAGGTTGTGATTTCAGGGGTTTTATCTATAATTTGTCATTTTTAAAATTCATTTTTGGGATAGAGTTGTTTTTATTAATTTTCGAATTAATCCGGAAAATCACAGGTTTGTGATGCGAAGAGAGACATGGCAGGGAGACCAGACGAGAGATGTGAATATTTTTAGTGAGAGCCAGATCTATTATACTCAGTTTAAAGCGTCTTTGAGATGGAATATGGGTAGGTTCTGTGGGACTATGTGATTCCATGTTGTATCTTGAAATTAGATTTAACAGAATTTTTCCATTTTTGTTATTGCTATGACAATTCCATTGTTTATTTTTGGCATTTAAGTCCCCAAAAATGATCAACTTGTGGCTAACATTAAATAATTTAATTAGATCTGACGCATATAATTTATTGGGAGGAATATAGAAGGCAGCAGCTGTTGTTATTTTATTATTGAGCCTAATCTGAATGCCGACCGCTTCGGCGTGAAGGAGGCCATCTATCGGGAGGTAAGTGTGACTAAGATCCGAGCGGGCCACGATCATGAAGCCCCCGCCCTGCCGGTTCCTATCCTTCCGGTATACCTTGTAGCCCGGAATCGAAAATCTATCACTCGAGGCCAGCCGAGTCTCACATACAGATACAATGTCAGGGTTATTTTCGAAAAGAAATTGTTTAAATTCTATTTCATGACCTTTTATTGTTTGGGCATTCCACATCATTGCATTTAATTTAAAACTACTAATAGTCATTTTGTATTGCAATTGAAATAATTAATTCCGGTAAGTATGAATAAGAGAAAGTATTATTTAGACCAGGTAAAATGTAATAGTATTGTTTATTGTTTAATTTGTAGTACGGATATAGTATTGTTGTCCTTATAGCCCAGTTTTTTGTTTTTTTTTAGGGAGGATAGGATCTTTAAAGTAGGTAAGAAAGAAAGAATGTTTATTATGAGGTTTCAAGGTAAGACTTAAGAAGTTAAGAAATGTAGATTGAAGGCATTTTTTAACATTGTCAGAGAAAATTTAAATTTATTCAAAAATTAACTGTTAAGGAAAATGCTCCAAGTTGGTTGTGAAGCATTGAAGAGGTAATCTTTTTTAAAGGAACCTAGAAATTTCTGAAACCTTTTCCACAGATTTCTTCTATTTTTCTAATTTCCCTCTCTTTTATTACCTTTACAATATTATTTTATATTTATTTATACTTTGTTTTTACCTTAGCTCATATTTGTTACATGGCTTCTTATTTTAATTTGAATTTAATTATTATAATTTAACTATTATTATTAATTACTTAAAGTTCTCCCTCCATCCAGCATACTTCATAAATTTGTTTTTCCTTTAGTTCCTTATTTTACAATTATAATTTTTTATCTTTTATTTTAAAAATAAACATTTTCAATATTTCATTTTTTAAATATGTAGGAATGAATGTGCACATTAAATATACATACATAGAAATGCACATGCATATACAGTTTACAAATACTTTTTACAGCTAATCTGCATGTATATCAACAACCCTTCCTCACTCTCTTCTTCATTTAGTCATAATGGCTTAGATATTAAGCATCATACAACTAAAGCCAAATTAAAAAGAAAACGAACATTTTTAACCCTCCAAAGGCACATTGGGGTAGGGCCGACCCTTGGATGCTTTGAAAATGTATTATTATGAAGAATAAAGTCATGCTACAGTATTAGAATTAAGTTCTTATTGATGAGTAGAGAGGAACTGATACCATAGCACCTCTGTCGACGCCAATAGCTTCAAACAGAATTATTTTGCTTTGCCTACATATATAAAAATAATTTGATTTATTTAATTAATTTAGTTTACTTTTAAAAATATTTTTTTTGCTCTCTTTTGTTATTTTTAATTTATTTTGTATTGTTACAATCAGTTATTGCTCTGATTTTGATTGTAAATGGTCGGCTTAGCCATTCTAGTGCCGATCAAGTCAGTCAGTTACGAGAGCTAGTGAAGTGTGGTCAGGGGGAAGTAGTCACTCCGTATTGCTCAGTGCAATCACTGCTTCCTTCCTGAGCTTCTTCTTGGCTCACTTTAGCACGATGCTACATTTATTCACACCTCCGTACCATAAGAGGGCACACAAGGGCGAGAAGAGGACACACTTCTCTAGCTCTGGCTTCCCAATTTGTAACCATAACCTTTTTCATTTTTATATTTGCAATATTCATGAAATATAAAATTTCACGTTTTCTTTAAAAATCAACGTTCTTATTTCACATATACCCTAACCCGCTGCCTCTGGCAAACTCATTTTTTCTACAACGGTTCGTGCTCAACCTTTCAATCTGCAAAAGATAGACGGCCACAACCTCAAACCTTAAAAAAAAAGTTGGGGTATGTTTGGAGGGTTAAAAAACATTTTCTTAAAGATTCTTATTTTCTTTAAACCTTTATTTTAATTCCTAATGTTGCATTTTCATGATTCCTGCATTTAATTTTTTTCCTTCGGTTGCTATATTTCATTTTATCATCGTCTCAAGGCAAAGGTGAAAAAGGATATTCAGCATTTTCCAAAACCGAAAGTTGTTAGAACAAATAAGCTATTAAGGGTAATTAGTTAACTTAATTTTAATTGTGACTTAAAATAAAAATATTAATTTAATTAGAATTAGTATTTTTGGTGTGATGATGCGTCAGCATCAGTTTTTTTTTGTTGTTTTTTTTTAAATACACTTCAAGAAAATATTGATTTTAAATTGTTTCATGGAATTCCCGAATTTTCAAACTAGAGAAAAGTAAATCCTCCACTTTTAATTTCAAAAATAAACATAACATTTAATTTATAATTGTTATTGCCTACCATAGTATGTGATTGGCATGATCATATAAAAATTATTAGGGGTCAAAACATAAATAGAATGAATGTTAATAAAAAAGAAGTTAACTTACACTCCAACAGGAGGAGACTTCTTATACTTGACATAGGGCTCCTTCCTGCCAGGTAAAAGAAGTGGGGTGAGAGACCTCTTCCTCCTAGGCCTATCCCTCTCCCTCTCCCTATCCTTGCTCCTACTCCTCTTCTTCCTGTCTCTGCTACGGCTTCTCCGTTCCCTGCTCCTTTTATCACGGTCTCTATCCCTGCTCTTATCTCTGCTCTTACTGCGTCGCTTGCGATCTTTATCCTTATCCCGACTCCCATGTCTTCTGTCTCGCGATTTGCTCCTGTCACGATCTCGATGTTTGCTTTTGCTAAACAAAAAATTATTAATTATTCTGGTATGATATTCAACCTTGAACTACTTCTAACATTTATAATAAATATGTCAATAAAGAAAGATTTTAAAGTAAATTCTTGGACCAATTAAAGACCAAGGTGAATACAGACAACGACATAACAGTGAGCTGTACACACTCATGTTCCAAAAATATCGGATGTTATGAGAAAAAGAAGAATAGCATATTATGGCCACCCGTTAAGAATGAAACCCAAAAGACAGGCAAACCGGATTTTGAGGTATTTAAAAGAAAAGAAGACCAAACCTGCCTGGTTCGAAGAGGTAAATAGGGATATATATATATTTACAGGAGATAGGGATTACCTGCAAGGATGTTATGGAAAGCAACTGTCTCAGGATTAAACTGGATACCCGTTTGGGTTTTCAAGAAAAAACAAAAATTTAGACGGGAATGAAATGGACAGAAGAAGGAATAGAGCAGGACCGGCAATGAATGAGGGATTACTGGGCGAACATCAAGAAGAAAAAAGATAGTTGAAATGACTTGGTTCTTAGTAGGCCAATATGGAAAAAAAATACATCAATAGTAAAATATAATAGCTCTTATAATCCATTGTAAATCTATTGATGTATGAACAATTGTATATTCATCCCATGGCCTATCCACATTCGAGATGGTTTTTATTTCATCATGTGCCTCTTAGATAAAAGGCCCATTTGTCCATTGTATTCACTGCCATGGGCACACAATGTCAACACTTTTTGATAGATTTAATACAGAATTCCGAACCACATTCATTTTAAACAACTAAGTTACAACAAAGCCCAGCATAGTTGGGACCATAAAGGTATATCACTAAAAAGAAATTGCATTCTAAAGTTATTGGCTTTATTTTATTAAGACAAAATAAATTTATTGTATTGTCATGAAGTATACCGTATTTGTTCTTGTTTTAGTTTTCATTTTGTATTTGTACTTGTAACTAATTGAACCAATTCATACATAGGTAAGTGATATGTTTATATCATCTTTTATTAAATTTTATTTATTTTTGCCTCTAATACTGGACTGGATTGTCAAAAATGAGTAAAATAAGGATCATAATAACCAAACAACGGGATTGTGAGTAAAAAAAAAAGATTCTTATATCATTGTAATAGTTTCTTATTGACTGGCATTGACTTTATTATTATTTATTTTGTTATTAGAGCTGTGGATTTCCATCAGATGGCAGTAGACCCTGGCACTCACAGAGGCTTGAGAGGTCTTGGAAGACAGATTAATCACACTATTCAAGGAAGGGGTGCACAATGTGTTTTTAAAAAATAAGGTAACTTTTCAAATTACGTGGGCAACGTACGTTCGATTATCGATTTTTTTTTCATTACGTATAAAAAAAAATTATTTTATTAACTTATATTTTGGGGGTTAAGGGTAGCTACAAAGCACCCAGGGAGATAAGCATCTCTCAGTCCGATTGGTCTTGGCTTCTGAGAAATTTTTATTAGTACCAGAACCCAAGCAAGATGAAGAGCCTCGTCCTGCACGTGGCACCCCTGCACAGTGGGGAGTTCCTCCTCACTGACGAAACCCATCGGAACTAGACTGGGAAGTCGATAAACATCCCCCAATCCAGGCGAAACTGCATAGGCTATTGGATGAATGGCTGAGGGTGATCCAGTCCTACTATGCGAAATCCGGACACCTGGGCGACCTCCGGTTTCAATAAATGCCTTCCTATAGTAACAAGGCTCTGCTATAGGTGGCCGTTTATTTCCTTGATACTCGTGGGAACAAAATAAACCTGAACTATATAAATTTAAAAACAAATGAGGACTCCAGTAGTCCAATATGACTGACTCATCAGGAATTAGCCAATCAGTCTCTGAACTGATGGCCAACTTAGAACAAGAGGTCTCAGACCTCGCAGAGGAAAGGGAACCACCTTTCCAACAAGCAAACTGCCCAAGGCCCAGAGCCTGCATCCTTGCTAAAATAGAATTAAATTGTTTTCTAATGGGGTCCTTATGTTCCAGAGACTCTGTAGCAGTAACAATCAATTTAGGGGGCCAGGAAGCTATCGTGGCCTCAATGTATCTGCCTTTTGAGGAACAAGTTCCAACGACCTGCCTTAGTATAGTTGACTATTTCAAAAGACAGGAAACGATGGGAATTATTGGGGCGGATGCCAACGTCCATCACAACATCTGGGGTAGTAGCAATACTAACCGTAGAGGTGAGTCCCTTCTGGAATATTTGCAAGTTAATAATCTAGATATAGTTAACAAAGGTAATACACCAACTTTTGAAATTTTTAACAGACAGGAGGTCATAGACCTCACTCTGAGTTTCAGATCAACCAGAATGATAAGTATTACAAATTCGCATGTCTCTAAAGACTTTTCCAGTTCTGATCATAAATATATTAGGTGGGAACTTAAGGCCACAACCTATAGAAACCCCAGAAACACAAATTGGGAAGGCTTTAGGACAGATCTTAAAGACTTAATCAAAGAATGCCCTTTGGCTTCTGATACCTATCAGCTGGAGTTCTTAAACGAACTACTGACTTATCATTGCATTCGAGGATAACTGTAGAACAACCACTAAAGGGTCAAACTGTAATGCACCCTGGTGGAACATGCAGTTAGAGAAGTCAAGATCTAGAACCAGAATACTTTTCAATAAAGCAAAAAGGACTGGTGAATAGATCGAATATAGACACGCTCTAACTGAATATCATAACCTCATTAGGAAAGTCAAACGGAACTCATGGAGACACTTCTGTGGGGAAATTAATAATACAAATACATGCGCCCGCATGAATAAAATACTCTCTAAGAGCAACCACTGTAATACCGTGGGCTCCCTAAAGAAACCAAATGGAGATCCCATGAACATTATAGAGTCTATAACTGCTATGCTGGAATCGCACTTCCTGGGGAGCAAGCTTACAACCTCAGACACGATGGTCTACCTCCCTGAGGACAGGTGCAAGCCGGACTGGACATCAGTCCGTGAAATCTTCAATACCAGCGCCATAAAATGGGCAGTTAAAAACCTCAAGCACAAAGCACCAGGTTTTGACGGAATTTATCCTGCCATGCTAAAAGAGGGTCTTGAAATAATCTTAGGCAGGCTCTCCACTCTATTCCAAGGCTGTCTGGCCTATAATTACATCCCAACAGCTTGGAGAGAAGTTAAGGTCACATTTATTCCCAAACCAGGGAAAGAAACATATGATGAACCTAAATCATATCGCCCCATTTGTCTTTCCTCATCCTTGCTGAAGACAATGAAGAAAATTCTTGATAGATATATCAGGGATAAACATCTCAATGATGGATCAGTAATGTTGCATTAACATGCATACAGAGAGGGCAAATCTTGCGACACTGTGCTGCATGTCGTAGTGGACCAAATAGAAGATGCTCTACAGTGGAAACAAATCGCGCTCGGAGCATTTTTAGATATAGAGGGGGCATTTGATAATTATAATTATATTTTACATTTGATTAATTGTAATAATTAACTAATGCTCTACTAAAGCATGGCACTAAACCAAACATTGCTAATTGGGTTATTGCCATGCTAAAGAACAAGGTCATTCAAGCCAATATGTGCAATTATCACCTAAAGGTTAAGGGATTAAGAAACCCGCCAACGACTTTGGACACAGAAGTATCTTTGACATAATCGAGCGAAATGCAGATTTAAAAAAGCATTCAGATTTAACGCTGAACAAATATATCTTTGATAAAATTTTTCACGTTAATATACAGGCGATTTGTAAAAGCAAGAATGATTGCTTTAATCCACCCAATGGTCTAAACATGTATACGGATGGATCCATAGGGGAGTATGGTGCCGGCTCGGGATTCTGGTTTAGGGGTTGTCAGGGCATGGGTCATTACTTAGCTCTGGGAACGACACCCACTGTATTCCAAGCGGAAATATGGACGATACTTGCAGGTGCCTTCGCTATGAAGGACCACAAGAATAAGGTAATCAACTTTCTCACTGACAGTCAGGCAGCATGCAATGCATTACAAAATGCAGTAACAAACTCTAGACTAGTGGAGGAATGCTGTCCAAGACTTGATGAATTAGCTGTACATAACAGAGTTAACATATTTTGGATCCATGGGCACAGTAATATTCCAGGAAACGAAAGGGCCGACAAATTGGCGAAGAAAGGAGCACTCCAATTGGACCAGAACCATGGTGTGGGATTCCCCTTCCCCTGGCTAAGGAAACAATTAAGAATCTAGTCAAGAGGAAGATAAAAACACGTTGGGATAGAGCAAAGATAAGGCATACTAAACTTTTTATAAAGGATCCCAATGATAATCTTTCTGACAAAATCAAGAAAGAAGCCGCTCACATGTCGAGAACCAACCTCAAAAGTATGGTTGAAACCATCACTGGGCACTGTAAACTCAGGATACACATGCATCGCTTGGGCATTTAACAGGAATTTCAGTGCAGATGGTGCACAGAGGAGGACAAAACCCCCTGGCACGTTCTCTTTGAATGTATAGCACTAATTCGAAAGAGGACATTTGACCTTGGTCCTGGAGGACACAAGGAACTCCAAGAACTGAGATTTAAAGGCTATCTAAAATTTCTCAGAGGTCTAGACCTATGTTAGGGATCTTTAGGACTCAAGCACAATGGGCCTCTTCAGGCCGACGTGCATGGTAATCAAGAGTCAAACACAAATAATAAACTTATATTTTAATATGGGTATAATCATATAAATGCCAAATAAAGTATATACTACAAAATTAGCAATATCCCTCACTGTTGCGCAGTATATATAATGGAGCATAGAAATAGCATAAATTTTGTATAAAAAATCGAATTCAAGATCTAAAATACTTGAAATGTTGACAGTGGCACAAGCTCTTCCAAAATAGCCGAGAAGATGCCAATGATGAACCTCACTCTGGACGCCACAGCAAATCAACAACAGATGATAACGTTGAAACTATTAAAAAAATTGTTTTGGGAAATTGTCGAATTACCATAAGAAAAGTTGCTGAGGATGTTGGTGTATCAGTTGGCTCATATCCAAGGGGGATTAATTTGAATGGGACAACATGAATATTAATAAATAAATACTTTTACATAAAATAAAGTAATAAAGTAACCTTGCTTTTTTAACACACCTCCTATATTAAATTTAAGGTGAAAATAAAATGTAAAACAGAGATTTAAGTAACAAATACAAACAAAAATTAAAAGTAAAAGAAAATGAGTAGAAAAGCAATGGAAATGTAATAGACATAACACAATCACAAGGCCTCTATTTCTAACATTAGACATAAAGAAAGTAAAATTGGAAAACGTTAGTCAGAAATACATCTTATTATCCCTAACATTTTTGAAAGCTCCAATGGGCAGGAGGTTCAGAATCTTATTTTTACTAAGTAAGTCCAAACTGGAATATTTACTAAATAAAAGTTCAAAATAATATGATACAAACCTTGATTTATGACCACTGGATACTCCATTCTCCTTATGCTTTGAACTGAGCGACTCCTCCTAAACAGCAAAATCCAGGTAATCCACAGCCACCGCAAAAAAAGGAAAACAACACAGAAAAGGTTAATATTAATAATAAAATACTAATTTATGATATTAAGGGGAATAGGGGCAAGGTAATTTTTAAGGGGTTAAGAAAGAAAAAGGAAAAGTGATGAGAAAAGGTGATGTTTGTTTCCTATTCGCCATCTTTAGCATACTTCCGGTTCTATCTTACCTTTGATGGCGCATCCTTCGAACCCAGTCCATTATTTATGTCAACAACAGCCTTATTTCTGCAAAGATGAAGGCCAATGAACATTTGGTTTTGAGAAAATAACAGATCATTAAGTTTCTTTCCATAGGCCAATTAAAATAGTTAATTAATAAAATTTCTTTTCCAAAATTAAACAAGTTAAATCTATATTCATTTAAAATGGCCTTTATTTGCAGTTTAAAAAAAAAAGAAAAGAAAAAATGATTATTAAGTAAATTTACAAAACAATTTAAGTCTTTTGTGAAATGATTTACTAAATTAATCTACAAATAGCACTTATCCACAATTTACCAGTTCTTCATAAATATGCTGATGGTAGTCCTCTCTTCTCAGATTACTGAAATGGCTTAACCCATCATTTATCGTTTCCTAAGCCGAAAGAACGGATTTTATGTGGTTTTATAATTAAACGGAACTCAATTGTATTTAAAAATCAATACATACATAAAAAATAAGTCGTAAATGACTTTTTTGTTTTGAGTATAATTGGGATGTGTATTTTAATTCTAAGAAAGGGAAATAAATCACCACCTTACCTTAATTATAAAATATGTTAAATGCTCTCAAATAATTGTAGTAAAAATGATCTATCAACTTCTGAGGAAATCAGGATAGACTAATGCACAAGGTTTTCATCTAGGAAACAAATAACAATTCAGTAAAACCTCAGTATTGTGAAACTTTGTTCTTTTGTATAATGTTACGTTAATAAAAAAATTGAAATCATACCTGATGAAAAGGTTTTATAGAAATAGTTAAAAATCGATCCACATATGAATTTTTAAAAACATATTATACAAAAAATTAAGCATATTTTAATAATAAAGTAAATATATTTTAAACAAAACAATATTTGGTTTCAGATGTGGCTGATTAAACATTATATTTTTGGCTATGATTGTTGTTCGTTTTCAAGAAATCTTTCAGGCAAATATAGCACAGAAAACATGACCAAAATTTAACATGGACGCTTCTCAGGCCTAAAATAAATCATAAATAGTTTGAACAAGCTAATAGAATGGAACTTAATTATGGTTCAAAATATAAATGTATAGTAACTGTAATCTATGGGCCAGGAATGAAGAAGTAAAAAGAACACATATTATAAATAAATGGGTACAAATAAATTGTAAGAGATAAAACCTCCAAAATCATCAGATCACACTGCCTTAGCTCTTCTGAAATATATTATACTTTATTATACAGACCCTCATTTAAAACAATTTGAAACAAGAACTCACAACGCCTCATTCTTCAGTTGACAGGAAGTGGAAATGCATTTCTGTCTGTAAATAATGAGGTGAGTACAGAAGGAAGAATAAATAAATGGAAGGAATAACAACCTACCTAATTCCGTGAATCGACTAGGACAAGGACAAAGCCACATTGAGTGTCCCTTTCCAATGCTACAGAAATTACATCATATCTGGAAAATATCAATATCTGGGTAAAACACTCCTCAGTTTTGACAGTGTAACATCTTAAAAATAATTTCAAAAAACATGTTGAAATAATCCTAAAACTAATCAATAGGTAAAAAATATTGTCTAAACCATTACATGAATTGTATCGGATTCAGGACACTGAGTGTATTGTTTATAATCCTATGAATGGTTAGGGAGGTGATTTGGTCGAAACCATGCTCATCAAGTTTTATACCCATTTAAGGGTCCCTATTTTATTGAGCTAGGTATGTCCCAGGAATCTCTAAATTAAACTATGACCCAGGAATTTCTAAATTAAACAGCTTTAAATGAATTAAATAATTTATCTGTCTCAACGGTCTCATGCTTTGGACCTAGAGATTCAAGACTCAGCATCCTACATATTGAGCAACCGAGCTCCCTAAAAAAACTTACATACTTCAAAGCTATAGACAACAATAGCAATGACAAAAATCAAGTAAAAAACAAATCTACACATGATATCCGTTAAATATAAATATAACATTTCTGATGCTCAGAATAAAAGTAAGTTTTAAATGAATATGGAACAATTAAGATTTAAATAATGTAATCAACCATAGTCCAACTAAAGCTGGACTACACAATTACAAGTTTTACCTAAGGAATTGTACAAACATAAGCTGGTGGAATGGAAGCCAGTGCAGCTTTTATAACTTTACATTTTTTATGAAAAATATAAATGATATAGATATGTGCTTATGCAATCTATTTTTTAATAGCCAAAATGCTTGAAAAAATAAAACTGGTAAACTGATATATATTATACGAATAGGGGTTGTGTATTGGTTAGCATAGTACCCAAGAATGCAGGTTTAGACTCCGGTAGGTGGTCTAAGGACTTTTAAAGAGAGTAAAAATCCTTGGTAATGCCGAACTTAGGACGGGATACAAAATGGTGGTTCCAAGCCTGTACTACGTCAGGTTTTTTATGAAAAATATAAATGATATAGATATGTGCTTATGCAATCTATTTTTTAATAGCCAAAATGCTTGAAAAAATAAAACTGGTAAACTGATATATATTATACGAATAGGGGTTGTGTATTGGTTAGCATAGAACCCAAGAATGCAGGTTTAGACTCCGGTAGGTGGTCTAAGGACTTTTAAAGAGAGTAAAAATCCTTGGTAATGCCAAACTTAGGACGGGATACAAAATGGTGGTTCCAAGCCTGTACTACGTCAGGTACTTGTTTAAGATCTCTATCCTAATTATATCTCGCTAGGCAAAATTATGGTAGCATCTACTATTTAGCCATAGGAGCATTAAGAAAGATTAAATAACAAATAAGATCCTAGTAACGATAGTATTATGTGTCCTATAACTAGAATTCATTCACAAGATTCACAGTCTTAATTTGTCTAAACTGTAAAAAGTAAAGTTATCATAAAAAAAAATCTTGAATAATATTGCACTTCCTCTAAACAATAAATACACACTAATTAAAAGAAACACTAAGAAAGCATGTAAAAGACTGAAGAAATAGCAATGGGAGTGAACACAAAAAAAAAAAAAAAAAGACAGTTCTTAAATGATATAAATGAATTAATTTTCAAAAGGTATTGGAGTGAATATCACAAAAAGTGGTAATATCATGTCCGATTGGTATATTTCATACTAAAAGTAGACAAGCCTTTTTAAGCTATGCAGAATCTTAAAATATAAGTCTTGAAAAAGATATTCTTATGAAAAAAAATCCTTTTAAAGGACCTTTAAAGTCTTCCAAACAGCTTGATTTTCTCTCCCTGCCATCTCCCACTACTTAGTTCAAAACTTTGCCTACTTAGTTAAAGGCTTTTTATGTTTTTAGCTAGTAATGAATGGGCCAAATATATAAAATACACTTTAGAATTATTAAAAAAACCTAGTTTTATGGAAAAAAAATGGCTAAAAAGAGTTATTCGACTTTTTATTGCTGTTTATTGTTGGATGACTTGACCGATTCTGACAAATTAGAACCCAAGGAAGCGGGAATTGATTCCCTTAATACAACTCTTACTAGAGATTTTAACCTGACTGATGAAGAAATATTGAATGCGAACAATAAAAATTTTGCCTAGAATTTTTTTTTTTGTCCTCCTTCCGCCGGCCATTGCTGGCATATGGGAAGCAGCAGTGGCGGGTTAAACTCACCCACCACTGCCCTAAATCAACTCTTCAAGTTTAGGCCTCCTGGCCGGTCTGCATCCGTCCGGTCCTCTGCTCCGTCTCTTTCCTCCTCGTCTGGCTCCTCATCTGGTGGCTCGCCGAGGGGCCAGGTCCTGCCAAAGGTGAAGTGCGCAGGCCTGACCACGTCCTTCCACCCGTAGACGAACTCTCTGAAGAAGGGATAGTTCACCTCCTCCATCAAACGGAGGTAGTCCTCTTCGGCGACTACTCTCTTATGCTCACTGAACCCGCCCCGCCATGTCCTGTCAACATCTGCGAGACCCAGTAGTTCGGGAGGAACCATGTCGCCACTAATCTCGACTCCCTCAAGGTAGTCCCTCGACCTCAAGGTAGAGACCTTCTGGCTTCCCTCCCACTGTCCACTCATCTATGGAGCCCTCCCTCACTGTCTTCTTCCATTTATTGGGGCTCTCGCAGATCCCCTCTCGGAGTCCCTCCGGGAGCGCCGCTAGCCCCTGCCTCTTCACCTCGTATATCAAGGCATCTTCCTTCAGGACAAGGTCCAGGGGCATCGCTCCCGCCAGCACCTGCACCGCCTCATGCGACACCGTTCGGTAGGTCTTTGTGACTCGCAGTAGAGCCACTCTCCTCTTCTGTAGCTGCATGAGGTTTCGGCTCCATGCCGGGGATGCATACCTCAGGAAACCCAAGACCATGCCTTTATAAATGGTCATCGTTGCTGGGTACCTGAGGCCCCAGAATACACCCCCTATTCTTCCCAATCCATTGAGTGACAGGGTCTTTTAGGTATCCCAGGTGAGGAGTGGTGTCGAAGTTTCTTCTAAACTTCATGCCCAGATACTTAACCTCCTCACTCAGTCTCCCTAGATGTCCAGTATGACAGGGTGAGCCCTAAGGTGGAGCCTCTAAGGAGTATGGCCTGAGTGTTGGCTGCGGCCATACTCAACTTTCTCCTCATGCACCATTCCACTACGAGACTGGTGCACCTCTCTGCTTGTGTCTTCAATCTGACTCTGCTGCTTTCGGCCACGATGACCCCCAGGCCATCGACGTAGGCCGCGGTAAGGAACCCTTCCGCTTCTAATTCCCCCAGCAACTGGTCAAAGACCAAATTCCAAAGGGCCGGTCTGAAGACCAATCCCTGTGGGCATCCTCTCGACCTCATAATAGCTACCTCTAATGCTAACACTCCTGTCACTGAGGTAGCTACTTACGAGGAAGTACAAGTTACTGGGGGTGTTGAGCTCCTGCAGCCGCTGGAGTACGCAGTGCCACCATACTCTGTCAAAGGCGGAGGATATGCCAAACAGTAAAAGCAAGACATACTTCTCCGCCCTCTCTTCCACTTCCCTACACACCCTCAGCAGCGCATCTGTGGTTCCCTTGCCACGGATGGCTTGCTGTAATGAGGACCGGTCTCAGGCTGTTGACCATCAGGCTTTCCAGGACCTTGCTGACGACCGGGAGGAGACATATTGGCCTGTACGCCTTAGGCTCTTCCTTATCCTTGCCCCTCCCTTGTAGATCATCTCAGGTCCGCGATCATCCACCTACTCGGGAAGCACCCCTTATCCAGACACTAGTTGAAGATGCCCAGAAAGTTCGCGGCATCTATTCCGTCAAGCCCTGTAGCTCTGCCGATCTTCTGCCTCTCCACGGCAAAGCGAAGGTCCCCATCACTATCCATAAGTCCCATGGTGGACAATACTCTGTACCCGGAGGGCACACCGTGGTGCGTCCCACCATCCTATCTTCTTCGATAACCTGGGACGGATCATCCCTGGAGTATGTATAATCCACATGCATCCTCGCTGTCTACTCCAGGGTGGCTTCCTGTGCATCTCCCACTCTGAGACTCACCATCATAGTCAGCTGCTTCACCAAGCCCAGTGCCACCCTGTACGGGATACCCCAGGGATTCTTCTCTGTCTCCACTCCGTTTCGGTATACCCTACGGTAAGCCCTTCTCAACTGTAAAGACTTCGCCTTACTCCTCCACCACACTGAAGGCAATGACCCAGTGGTCGGAGCTCGTGTCAGACTGCAGGGTCCAATCCACTAAGCGCCTCACGCCATGGTGGCCATGGCGAGTGTCACATCGATCCAACTCTGGCCCCTAGCTCCAACGAATGTAGAACCAGAGGGTTCATTAACCATGAGTTGACACTTCGCCACGGTTTTATCCACCACTCTTCCTCTGGTGTCAGTGTGCACCGAACCCCAGGACATGATCCAAGAACTGGTGTCGGAACAGAATTGGTGATGGCCTCCACGGCAGCAACACTCTCGTCTATCCTTTGCCTTGGCGGCATGTATGACAAAACAAAGGCGAAGGATATCCTCCCCATCTGACATAACATGCCGCCTGATCCACCGCAGTTCCATAACATAGAGGTTTGGATTAACTATCACAATAGCCGCCCTGGGCCTCCTCTCTCCACTCCCCATCACGACTACCCTCGACGTGACACCGAATCCGGCAACCACGTTTCCCTGACACCACGGCTCATCTTCTTTACCGGGTAATCCTTAACCTTATGCCCAGTCTCTCCACACCACATAAACGTTATCCCGGTCGCTTGGCATGCCTTCGCCGGGTGGCCATACTGTATGCATTTTAGACAGAGCACGGGGTCGAGGTTGTCCCTGATGGCCAGGCTCCACCATCCTCCACTTAAGTCCACCATAAAACAAAAACTAAAAAAGCTTTAAAAAAAGGTTGCTGAATTCTTCCTACGTTTAATGTGCGGGATTCACAAAACATTTTTTGATAGGTGCGAATTCCCCGCTAATTGGAAAGTCGGTAGGGTAGTACCACAAAACATTGAATAGACTAGAAGCGGCAAACGCTAGTTGTGGGACGGCACCAGCTCTGAGACCTGTTCCCCCTCTTCTTTAACCCCCTAGGTCCATTCGGAGTTCAGACGTTAGTTCTAGCCACGATCAGCCCCTCTTATTGTTAGTTCGCTTGTTTGTTTCTATTATTGATTCACGTTCAATGTTTTTTACTTCCTTAGTAATTTATTTTCGAGTTACTATTGTTGTATAAATTTAATTACAATATGCCTTCTTGTGTCGCCTTTGAATGCTGTACAAAAAAGCCCGAAAACAAGCAGTACCTCCAATAACATTTCACATGTAACTTTATTATTCCTTTCATTACATAAAACAATTTTTTCTCAAATAATATTCTTTTAGAATTTAAAGAACATTAAAAGATCTCATTAACAATTACTTATTAGTTATTATGCTAAAGAAAGAACAATACGTGTTGAATTTAAATAATTGACCCACATCTTTGTTGTGGTTCAATAAAATTCCAAAGCAAACACTTAATTATAAGTACCAAAAAAAAGTTTGCGGAGGAATATGTCTTAGGAAAAAATTGTATTTATAAAATTAGTTTTTTTTTCTTTTTAATTTGACCTCGGTATTTTATTCTTTCGGGTTAGCTTACCGTCATAAGAAATTGAACGAAAAAAGTGGGTTCAAGCAATAAGAAGAGGGAACTGAAAGCCCACCAAAAACCAGCCAGTTGTGCTCCAGGCACTTCAAAGAAGAAGATTTTGACAAATCGTCTCCATTTTACATATAACTTAAAAATGGCGTTGTCCCGTCAGTTTTTGATAGTTTTCCCGAATATCTGAAACCTAACTCAGGTAGTAATTATTTTCATTTTTCAGTTACTTTGAGCACGATATATTTATGTATTATTAATATTTTTTTTAGGAGAGACGAGCAACTAAAATGCACACCTCTCCGATTCTACGTGTGAAAAACGATCGATCCCCCGACAAAAAGAAATAAAAAAAAATGCTAAAATTTACGGACGACAAGTTCAGTGAATTGATTGACAAATAAAGTCAATCAAACATCTTCCCAACTTAAACAAATGACTTCAAGTTTTAATGTTACTCAGAAGAAACTGTGCTCAACCAAGAATTCGCTGAGAGAAAAAAGAAAGAAGATTAAGAACTTTCAAAAAAGGGCAAACAGATAAAAAAAAAAATTGCGATTTGAAAAAATTCATATTAGAATTTTAAAAAAAGGAGATTCTTGGCCGAAAAAAATATTGACAGCGTTCAAAAACGATTTTTTTCAAATAAGCTAGTTTTATATAAGGGCCAATAATTAATTAAATCAAACGAAAATGAAGGTCAATGAAAATTGTGATGTAATATTTTTAAGAAAAAATACCTAATAAATAGTTATAAACTACGTTATCTAAATATTTAAAGTCCCAATTTAAAACTGTCGTATGAACTTATATGATGAACTACACCCAATATAAAACCTTAAAAATCATTATGCGCTCCTCAAAAAATTAAAGGATCAAGTTGTTACATTATTTATTTTTGCCAATAATGTATTTTCATATTTTTTTTTGTTCTCTTGTTCTCCTAAATGGGAAAGCACAGAAAGATCCCAACGTAAATTAAAAGAGAACTAGAAAACAACCAAAAATATGAAAATACATTATTGACAAAATCATAATGTAACAACTTACTCTTTTATTTTTTTGAAGAGTGTATTGTTTATTAAATGTTGAATTATTACACTTATGCAATAGAAAAATGTTAGTTTTTATTGTACCTAAATAAATTTAATATGTCGTAGGTATTGTATACACGATAAAAAGATTAATAACATGAAGGTGAAGGCATGAGGCCCGATCAGAGGGTCGAAGGAGTGGGGGAGAGTGTAGATGAGCTGGTGCCATTCTCACTCATAGGACAAGCCCCAGGTAGCGCTTCTAGTCCATTCAATGTTTTGTGGGTAGTACTAATTCCAAAGGCGGACCAGCAGACACTTAGACCTCTCAGTATGCTTCCATTGATGGCTAAAGTTTTAGAAACTGAAGTAAAAGATAGGTTAATGTTTCATCTTAACTCTAACCATGTTCTCAATAGGCATTGATATGTTTTTTGACCCCAGTCTGGTACTGATGACATTCTATAAACATTCAGCACATTACTGATACGCTTCGACAGAATAGTAATTTACTTGTAATCAGTTTAGATATTAAATCTGCCTTTGACAGCGCCTGGTATCCTGTGTAATTTGAGGAAATATAACTGTCTAGTAAATTTGTATTGAATTATACAAAATTATTTTCATAGCCGACATTTAACAATACAGACTAACTACTGTTGCGCTGACAAAAAAATTATAGGGACACCTCAAGGATCGTGCTTGTCTCTTATCTTGTGGAAAGTAATGATGGAAAGTACACTATTTTTGATACTGATTTACCAAACTCAGCGACAATGTTAGCATATGCTGACAATGTTCTATTACTTGTTAGATGACGCCAGTTTGATGAATTACAGACAATGACAAACTTAGCAATAATACGACTTGCACAGTGGGCTAGACGGAACAAATTGCAATTCAACCCTGATAAGACTAAATATATCATATTTACTCGAAGAAGGAATCTACCTCAATTGAACATAATGCCTTCCAGTTCTGCCAGATATTCACTCAAATGTAACAACATGATAAAAAGAAGGAAACAAGTGGCTCTTGCAACCAGAATCAAAGCTGATGCATGTAAATTTCTAGAGGATGAAGAAAATAGTAGATTGACTACGGGTAAGAGAGATACAATCACTCACAAGAAAATTAAAAAGCAGAAAAGATACACCAATGACTCCATGAAAACATTACATGCAAAATATCTTGATTCTATTGGCTAAACACTGAGTTATACAACTTTCTGCCAGTTCAGACCTTTCTGGGTAGTTTACCAGAAACCAGATCAAAGGGATACGTTTCAGTGTAAGTTACACGCGAACACAGATTCCATGATCCAGGTGCTACATAGAAACAAGATCATAAATTGCAAGAGTGGAAAAGAGCTAGCTGAAAAATTACGTTGTGATGGGTACAATGAAACCTGCTTGCTAAGAAAGTGTGCACAGTGTGCAGATAACGTTATTCCTTTCAACGAATTTGTTTGTATCAAAGTATGGATGTATTGTTTCATTGTTGGTCCACTCAGGAAGATGAGTATAAAACAAGAAATAGAAAATTAAAAAAGGTTAAACATACTGTCAAGTTACAAAATTAAAAAAACTAGTAAGCAATTTGGAGTCCATGGTTCAAAAATTCATGGAACATGAAACTGTTATCAAACGCCAATATGTGGTATTAAAGTATTTGAAACTAACTATGAACCCAGAACCTGAAATTCTACTGCACATGGATTCAGTGAAAACTAATCATTAAAATTTTCTAATGAAGTTCAAAGTTTTCACTTTGGTGGTATTTGTCAACAAATTAGTTTGCAAACTTCTTTTTTGCATTACAAAAAAAAAATGAATACTGCAAATTGAAAACTAAGTCATTTTGTACTCTATTTGAGAACTTCAAGCATGACCCTCCGGCAGTTAAAGCTCATCTATAACCTATATTTCAGTGCATAACAGAATTGAAACCAGACCTGAAAAAAAATGCATTTCCTATCAGATGGCCCAGCAACACAATATATCAAAATCAAAAGATGTTATTCATCTTTGGAAATGTGATACCCTCATATTTTCCAAAACGTGAAGGCTCAACGTAGAACTTTTTTGAAGCAGGCCATGGCAAAGGTCCTCCAGACGGAATTGGAGGCACAGTAAAAAAAACTGCTGACAGAATAGGTAGCCCAGGGCCATGACATGAGTTCTTTTGAAGTTCTGTTTGATGCTTTGAAGGAACACCTCAGAAGTATTTCTCTTTGCAAAGTACTTTGGAAAAAATAAAACTATACATTACATAGTTGGATCCGTGCAGTACTGAAATATCAGCATAGACATACCTTTAGTCACAATTCAACCCCAAAGATCTTTTAAGAATATATTCTCAATTCCTTCCTTACAACCTTCCTGCAGTTAAAAAGATTTAAACTCCACTGAAAGAAGCTGGCTCAATATCCGAAATGGATCATGTGTATTGGTTAAATTCAATCCTAAGACAACTGAATGCAGATATGTTTGTATTGTTCTTGGTATGACAAACAAGATGGTGAAACTTCATTACAAGGGTTACAAATGTTTGACCAAAAGGGATACGAATTTGTTATTAAAGAATGGGATGAATCTACAGTTGAATTTGGAACTATACTAGATATATTACCTGATCCAGACATTGTGTATAAACAAAGACTACTTGTTTACAAGTTAAAGAATCCTGCTGTTCAGGTGGATCAGGCAACTTAAAACTTAATTTCACATACCTAATTAGATAATTTTTCTTATTAATTTATTTGAAAAGAAAATATATGGCCAGGACCGGGACTCGAACCCGGGTATTTCACCTCTCCGTGGTGATGCCTCAACCATCTCGGCCACCCTGGCTCATTTCTCGGCCAGCTTTATCAATTCTTTTCACTGATCCTATATCTCCGTGTTCTCGCAATATCTTATATCAATATCAATATCCATGTTCTCCCGGTCCTGGCCATATCTTATCTTTTCAAATAAAATATTTTAAAAAATTATATCATATAACAATTAAATAAATTATAATAATATTAATGACTTAAAGTCAACAAGATCCAAAAATAAAGTAATGTTTAATTAACATTCTCCCCGTGTATACATTGCAAATTGCGAGAACACGGATATAGGATCAGTGAAAAGAATTGATAAGGCTGGCCGAGAAACGAGCCAGGGTGGCCGAGATGGTTGAGGCGTCACCACGGAGAGGTGAAATACCGACCCGGGTGGATGGAGTCCTGGCCATATCTTTTCTTTTCAAATAAAATATTTTAAAAAATTATATCATATAACAATTAAATAAATTATACTAATTAGATAATGTTTGACCAAGTTTTCATATTTGGGTGGTTACATTTAGGAATTGTTGGCTATCAGTTCTTCCTAGAACCATAACATGTTTCTACACTATAATCATACTATTTTGACATGTTTTAAATATTTTTCTTGTTTCTGAAATTAATAATTTGTTGTTTTTTCTACACTTTTTGCAATAATTTGTGACTTTTTTACTTGCATTTTTTGCAATACAGAAAATATAAGTCCCAGAACATGTTCCAATAAAATTATGTTCTAATTTTTCTGGTAGGAATTAATTTCTATTTTCTTATTTTCTCTCCTCTGTCCACTCAAAAATCAAAAAATCCATTTTTTAAGGCCATAAGAAGTGGCAGTAAATTTTCGACAGAGGGTATATCTTTAATTCTTAGTGAACTAAATGATGTGTCAAAAAATTAACCATCTCACACTGATAATTTTTTTTGTAATTTCTACTTCAGAATACCACTTTTTCTGATATTCACCCATTGACTATGAAGGGTTTTTAATAAAGTATTTAAAAAAAAGGGAAAAGTTAGAGGGTAATCACTTGATTTCAAAATTTATTCATAGACCCTCAGTAATAAAAGTATTTGTCATTTTGAAATAAAATAATTTTGTCGTCATAGCAAAATAAAGTATATGGCTCGTATATAATCTGTAGCATAATGAAGTAAATGTATAAATAACATACTATTATGTCCTACGTATATAGAAAACATAAGTTTGAAATAATATTTTATATAAGAAATAGTCGCCTCTAAAAGAAAAAGTCTACAAAAAGAAAGCATTTACAGAGGCTAAGAGCTATATATTCTCCATCATTTTTGGATATTCTACAACTTAATAGTGTCAAGCTATACATAAATATTTAGTGAATATGCGGCAACACTTAGCCAGAAATTATGTTCAATTTAAACGACTCATAAAATTACATTTCTTACTTTCTTATTGAAATTATAATTTTAATAAGTATAGAACTTATTAAAATTATTTATCCTATGAGCATATCTGATCTGATGATTGTATTATTGCTGTTTTACACTAATTATTAATAAAAACATCATGATTTAGTAATGAAATAGTTTTAAAAAAGTCATCAGATAAAATGGGATTGATGCAGAATCTGAGTATCCTTACAAACAAAATTTTAGTTTAATAACAAAAACTAATGCCATGAACTCAACAAAAGGGTGAATATGAATGTTAAAAAACAAGATAGTATCAAAGAAAAAGTACAAAAAAAAAATTTTACTTATACTTATGGCATGAATAGCAAAATATTTAATTGGGAGCAGGAACAAACTTGTATTGACATAAAATTGTAAATTTCCATAATTTTCAAAAACAATAAATATGTAAAATATCTTGTTTATTAATTCATTAAAATTACAATTACCAAGAATAAATAAATATCTTGGTAAAAAATAATAAAAGAAATCTCGCACACATAATAACGGGATGTTATAAAAAAAAAAATACGCAACTTAATGTTCTTTAATTCTTAGTAAAAAAAAAAGAAAAAAGAAAGAAATCAATTGCTATCTATTGAATTAAGTTTTTGTTATAAAAAAACAAAAAAAAAGAAGAAAATTACCTAGCCTAAATAATATTTGACGCTAATAAGTTTTAACTTTTAAAAATTGAAAAGAGAATGTAATTATGGGAAATGTGACTACTTTAGTAATCGTTTGTCGAGAAATGAATGTTACAACAAACATACATCATCTATAATTTGAAATGTTTATTGAAACTTTTATTTCTTGATAAAATGATTACTGAAATCTACTCATTCCCCATAATTACTGAAATCTACTCATTCCCCATAATTACATTCTCGGTTTCTGCTGTGTGTTGATCGCTGGGTGTGTTAATCAATCAAGTTACAGTTTTATATAAACTTCACCCGTGTGGTGTGTTGATAAAAAGTAGCCTATATCCTTCCCCAGGCTTGAGATTATCCATATCAAAATTCATCACAAATGGATCAGCACAGCCGTGAAACATACATCGATACTGACTTATAAATGGGACGGACAGAAGTTTACTGTTGTCCGTGTCAAAGACAACTAAAAGAAAACTACAAGTATATTATTCACAACAAATCTAATGCAGATATTTTTACAATTAACACTATAAACCTAATGTTTTTAAGTGAGTTCAACCTTTTTAGAATACAATCGGATTGAGTTTTCAAACATGTGTCAAAATAAAATTTAATTTAAACCAAAAGCACTCTTCAGATATATCAATGTAATATCAGATATTGACAATCCAATACGAATTTTGAAACAGTCAACATTTTATTAATATTTTCATAGAGTATATTATTAAATGAAGACAGGAATAATACTAAAAAGAAAATTATGTAATTATAAACAAAATATTTGTGTTTCATTGTCATTTTATTCACGAGTATATTTACTTAGTATAATGGTTTCACTTGTTGTAAGCAGCAGAGAGAAGTGAACTATGTTATTGATTTGTTTTGTTCAGCGAAAATATTTAGATTTTACGAGTAAGAAACACGTGAGCAAGCATACAAACTTTGCCCCCCTTAAGGGTAGAATTTAGATCAGCGGTTTAGGCTGTGCGTTGATCCGTCAGTCAGCAATTCAGGACAAGGCATTTTATTTGTATAGATTAGGCTTTTACCATTATTTTCTTATATATAAATTTAATATCGACAAATATGCAATTTAACAATCATCATGATAAAATGGCTTAGGTTCACAGCTCAAAAAAAGTTGTGTAAAACTAAGTTGAAAAGAGATGTCAAATTTAAATAATGAAATAAATAAATGAGCATTTTCCAATGCGTTTCTAGAAATATTGTTTGTAATATCCATAAGAGTTTGAAATGGTAAATATAATTACAATTAATAAAGTTGATTACAATATAAACTAATAAATATAAATTTAAATGTACATAAATATATATAATAAATTTAAAAATAAATATACAACATTTTAAAATAAATTCCATAAAGATCTATGAGGTATCATTAAGTGATAATACTGTTAAATTTAATTTAATAACGCACTTGATACTAAAATTGTAAACTTTAAAAAAATAATAATTATTTATATAAATAAGGAAAATTATATAAGGAATGTAACAGCTTTACTCAAGCATTGCCTATAATATACATAACCATAACAATCAACAAACCCATATGAATGCTCAATAAACATATATACTACACACAATGACAGCAAAAATATCAAGATCGAAATAATATGAATTCATGAAAAATAGCTGAATGGCCAAATTAACCTAACTTAATTATATTAATTTAATCAATTTCATTAAAACAAGACAGAAATTCATATGAGTACCATTATCAAACATTTATTTAAACTGCAATGAATTCTGAAACAAAACATAGCGCTTCAGTATATTCTATTCTGGTGATTATTTCCCTGTTTTAGAATACTAATACCAAATTATACTATTTGCCATTAATTTTTTTTTAATAATAGAAAAAACTTAACCATTTTTCATCATAAAAAATATTTTAATGAAACGGGTTAAAAAAAGTTTATAAATGGTTAAATTTTAACTAGAGAAATTAAATACTGATAACATTTGAAACCAATTAATTTCAACTACCTTTTAGAGAGCAGGAGCATCAACAGACACTGGCTCAAGCAGAGACATGTTAACATTCTACAAGATAGAGAATGGGTATTGTGTCAATCATTAAAAAAATATATATAAATGGTTTTATGAGTAGACTGGTCAAAGTGGTGTGGTAATAGTAAATTAAGTGCAATACAAAATCTAAATTAAACCATATCTTGCAAAACCACACCTTCATAGAAATATATAACTGTTAACACAAAATAAAGTGCCATAAAAAATTATTTAATATATTTAACATACCCCTTTTTTATATGGTGCTTCCAGCATAGCCTCAACAAAGTCTTCTGCCATTGCAACACCTAGGAAATTCAGATAAATTTGGTTCTTGAATAAAACCACTATAAAATTGAATTCTTAAAACGTTAAGTTATAAACAGAAAATAACGTTATTTTTTACCTGCTAATTCTTATACGAATAGATAAAACACTAATGCTGGGCGTGAAATGAAATCGACGAGTTTCTTCAAATTACCTCCGGTCGAAACAGAATTCTTTCCAAGACAGAGAGTAAATATAAACTGCAACAACAGATAAACTTTAACTGCTAACGTATACACATAAAATGTAATAAAGCCCCCAACAACTAATTCTCTACAATATAACCACTCCAATGGCGTTTTTAACAACCATTATAGAGTGACTAGTCGATTGCAAACCAATGCTTACCTGATATGTATTTTCACTATTTAAATTCTAGACAATATAATAAGTAAACTTCTAAAATTAGATGCAATAATATTAAAATATTTAAGTTTGGTGGAGCTGAATATTTTCGCTTACTAAATAGAAAGAAAATAAATCGAAAATGTTTATAAATATTAAGTAATATAAAGTTGCTAGATTGAGCGCCGCTGGGCTAAACAGTGAAATCTTAATAACACGTTATGGCATAACTGCTACCATGTAATAACGTGCTCCAATAACACGTTATTTGAGTAACGTTTTATTTCATTAAAGAAAATAATATATAAATTTACATGAGAATAGAAACAGACATAGCCAATAATGGCTAATTGCTAAAAAAAAAAAAAATAGCGGTAATTGTTTAGGAGACTGAGCCTGATCATGAGAGCTGTGTTTGTGACGTCGGTGACAGCCAGCGCCGTCTACACACCACCCATATCTCTGCCGGCACTTTCTCCCCACCACTTCCCCTCCTGCCCCTCTCGCCAATACTGCCCCTCCCTTGCTTTAAAATTGTTTAATCCACTTGATGTTTACGTGTCAATAGTACTGCATTCGAATCCTTTCTTTTTTTATATGCCTACTCCTCCTCGATATCTCAATTATCTCCGTGAGCATGGAGTTATTTCTAATTTCATGAATTGCTCCAAGTGCAGAGCACAGTGCACACAATATTTACACTCATTTCAGTACAGGTAATTTCAATAATTGTAGTCCTATGCTGCTTTTATACTACTCCTAAATTTGTATATTCCACTGGTTGTTTATGTGTTAATAGTATTGCATACAAATCCCGGTCAGTATGATTCGTTTCTCATCTACTAATTTCTTTTTTTATATGCCTAATGTTCGATTTTGGAATAATTTATTCTGTGCAATGTTGCTCCCCACCAATTTCAATTCACTAAATCCAATTAACATTATCCGTTAAAAGTGAGATAATGGGTAGATTTTGGTAATCATTTCATCAATAATTCCATTCTGTTTTCCTTACTAAAACTCATGTTAACTTATATTTCTTGAAATATTAAAAGGGAAACAAGCTTTAAGTTAAAACTTGTTATTACTCAACTCGAAGCGACAACCTGTAGAAGTGATACCAGTATTTGAGTAGCATAAAGTACTGTTTATTTCCTTTAACCCACAATCTATTCAAACATTGTTTCATGGTTTAATATGTAATAAGTGTATCATATGTAATAAGTCTTACATCGACGGTGACAGGAGGAGGAAGTCTTTTAAATTTGTAACTTGGCTGCAAAATACCAGAATTGGTTAACTATTCCTCCTCCGAGGAACACACATACTATGGCAGACCTTGGATTTTCCTCTGCCACTGAAGTAGATTGGTCTGACAATTGCAGAGACATTTGTTTAAATTCACTCATCCTGAAGGATAATGCTAGTATTGCATTCAAATACTAGTGTGATTCGTTTCTACTAATTTCTTTTTTTTTATGCCTAATGATCGATTTTGGAATTATTCTAGGTGATAATGGAGTCAGTTCCGAATTGATGAACTGCCCCAAGTGCACAGCACAATGCAATGTTTGGACTTATTTCATTACAGGTAATTTCAATAATTGCAGTCTTTATACTACTCTCTCAAATTTTTATATTCTACTTGATGTGTATGTGTTAATAAGTATTGCATTCAAATACCAGTGTGATTCATTTCTCATCTACTTATTTCTTTTTTTCTATGCCTAATGATCGATTTTGGAATTATTCTAGGTGATAATGGAGTCGGTTCTGAATCTATGAACTACCCCAAGTGCACAGCACAATACAAACAATATTTGGACTTATTTCATTACAGGTAATTTCAATAATTGCAGTCTTTATACTACTCTCTCAAATTTTATATTTTACTTGATGTTTGTGTGTTAATAGTATTGCATTCAGATACCAGTGTGATTCGTTTCTCATCTACTTATTTCTTTTTTTATATGCTTTATGTTCGATTTTGGAATTATTCATACTGTGGCATGTTGCTCTCCACCAATTTCAATTGACTAGATCCTTTTAACGTTATCCCTTAAAAGAGTAATGGGTAGATTTTGGTAATCATATCACCAAGAAATAAAAGGGTATCTGTTCTACAGGTTGTTGTATCATGTTGAGTTACAAGTTTTAACTGTTTGTTCATTTCATTTTTAATATTTTCCATTAAACGCATGTTACCATACCATGAGGTTTAATAGGGACAAGATTATGTAATTAGGAGAAATGAGTAGATTTCTCATTTCATTCAGAAATTAAATTTATTTTTAAAAATTAAATATTAATTATATCTATGCTTATAAACTATTTTTCTGAAGTTTACAAACAAGTCTTTGAAATTAAAGACCTTAAAAAGAATATTGTCTGACCTCCACCCAGACCATTTCCATAACACATATATGAAATCAACTATTATTATTAAACAAATTTTAAAGATAGGTTATTCTGTATATAAAAATATAGTTGAAATTGAAAGTATTAATAAGATTTTAACTTATTCTAGGATATTCTTCAAATTAGACAGAGTGCACTCAACTTCTGCCGTAACCCTTCAAGTGCTTCTACTACAGTTTACACGATGTAATCGCAAGTAATGTCTGCAGCAACAGTCATGTATTAAATGAATCATGAAGATGAGCTTATGCTTCCTTTTTATTCTGTCTACTGGATAGTTATTTAAGTATTTATTTATTTTAGCTTTGGATAGTTATAATAATCTATTTAAGAGAAAGTGAAAAGCACTTAAGGAGAAACTTTGTATTTACTTCAAAATAAGTTAGGTTTTTTATTGCTCTATGCAGTCTTTTTCTGTGTTCCAGAGAATCTTGATAGAATTTTTAGCTTTCATTCGAGTGAATATATTTAGATTACGGTGCCTCTTATGCTATCTTCTACTATTTATGACTATTTAAGCTTTATCCAATCACAGCTCTAGGTGTTAAATCATTGTTTATGTTAATTCATTTAATTATTTAATTATCACCAAAACCTAATCACGAGAAACCTAACCAAGGATGAAATATGTTCAAGGTATTCATTTTCAATATAGATTTATTAGATTCAAGTCCCCCTTGCAATGAAAATTATTAGGTCTTGTGATGATTCAATTTTTGTAATGTTTTTATCCCTTTAATTAATCTTTTTTATTTTATTTCGTGTTAGTTGATTGTCCAAGTTTTCAATCTATTCTCGTATTATAATCTATTTACTAGGGAAAATACTAGTTTTATATACTGTTTTGTTAATTTCATAAACCTTAACAACAAATTATCTTAAGATATAAATTCTTTTAAAAAAACAGAGTTAGTCTAGAATATTTTTTTCATATTGTGCTACATTAAATCTGTATATATTCCTTTTAACATCAAAGATATGTATGCGTTACTAATTAATATTAAAGATTTTATATTTTGTGTGATTTTTATTTAGTTTATTAAATTTTTGGATGTTCATGATGAACTTCACAATACACGTATTTCTTATTATAAATTAAGAGAAACTAATTAATTTTTTTTTGTAAAATTATATATGCTGTGCTATTAATTAATAATTTGTAGTAATTGTTCATCTTTTTTTGTATTTAATTATCTAATAAAAACTTATTATATTTGTATTTTAATTTCATTATATCCTTTCATCATCTCTTACCTCCTATAATTTATTGTTGTACAGTAATTCCTTTAGTTAGGGTTTCGTTGGGGTGACATGGGATAATTTAATTTATCTCTCATATTTATATTTATTTAATAATTTGTATATTTAAGATCCTATTTTAAGTAATTATAGATCAAATTATCTTAAGGATAACAGCATAATTTTTCTGGAGGTCTGTTTCTATCTTCTTATTAAATATAAATTAGCACGAAAGGACCATTTATGTCAAATAATTTGTTTTTATTGAATATTTTTAAGTATTAAACTATTTTGGCAGACTAGTGCAGTAAATTTAGAATTTATTTATGTAATTATTATTACAAAAAGTATTGTATTTATTAATGGTCATTTGTGATTTGATTTGTGTATCTTATGTGATACTTTAAAAGGTTGGCTGGAATAAAATTTTCAGGATCTCCTAATGTTCAGGGTTCAAATAAAACTAATATAGAGAATATAAATAATGTAATTATGGCTCCTATTAAATCATTAATTGAAAAGTAAGGATGGAATGGTAATTTATCGTAATTTGTTAGCTTTAATATAGAAATCTAGATAACAAAAGGTTTTTTGTTTATTCATATTTTAAAATAAGTATAATGAAGAAGCAGGATGTTGGAAGAACCAGGAACAGAACATGGCAAGAGCTATTATTTGGCTCATTAAAAATCCTAAATCATTTTTATTAATGCTAATGTAACACCCCCGGCTTATTTGGAAGGGAATGGGGTTGTGAAAGGAAGGAAAGAATAGTAACACATAAGAAGAATAAAGAAAATTAGGAGAACGTACTCTTACTAAGAACTAAGCAATATAAATAAAATGACTATATTTATTTTTATTTAATAATAAAACCAAATTATTGACAAATATAAAGAAAAAAAAATGTTTAATAAATTAATAATAAAACCAAACTGTTGAAAAATATTAGAATGGTTAAAAATTCTGTAATTACTACACTACTGGTACAACCAGTTCCCCCACTTATTTGCTAGGACAAGAAAATAAAAAAAAACAATAAGGGAATATTATAAGTCTCAGAACAAAAATTATAGCCTGATACTCCACGGTAATCAATGAGTCTATCCCCAGAAATTAAATTGTTCACATGTACCTTGTATAACGTGTAGCGATCCTCCCATCTGATCGGTTCCGCAGTAATCCCACACCAATTGTCTCCAACCTCTCACACTGCGACGTTACACCTCTTTGCACACGGGACAGACTGACCCCTTCCGAGCGATCGCGATCTCCCTCTCCCACGCTGGCCACCGTCTAGACGCAACCTCAGCATCCTTGACGATCTCAGCCCCACGATCGCTCGACTAAATGATTTAATTAAACTTATTTACGGCCAGTCCCGCCACGGTTCTGTTACATCACCCTCCCCTTTACAAAAGAGTGGAACCACGGGGTCCACTCATACAATACGCCGTGGAGTACCAATGGTGGCTGAAACTTAATCCTACACTACACTGTATACACTGCCACTATATACACTCCTGTCAGTTGGTGCTGGCTTCTGTGCGCCCACCGGGTCGATGTATGGTCCTGGTTGTCAATTCTTCCAGAGCTCTGGCATCTTGTATTCGTTGAGTAGCCTTGGACTGTCTGTTTCCCAGCCACTTGCGTAGGCCCCAGGTTCCAAGGACACCCAGCAACAATAGCGCCAAGGTCGTTGTGGCACTCCACGTCCACCATCTTCGGTTAACCCGTTCTTCCTGTATCCTTTCAAGCGCACGCCGAAGGGCCAAGACCCGAACTTCATCAGCGGCCCACTGACCCGCTCCCAGGTCTCCTTGCTGCTCCAAGGACTTCCAAGCCTCTGGTAGGTCTTCCCTCCTAATTGTCGTTTTTTCGGACCCTATGTGTAGAGATATAGGGTCCACGATCTGTATTTCCTTCTCCAACGTCGTGTACGTCGTCCCTCTGGAGCGGGGGAGCAGCCAGTAATCTGCTGTTTTCAGTGTACAAGACTCTGTTGCCTCCCATTCTCCATCACCGTCCAAAATAATCTCTCTGGGTTGCTGATTTCTGCAATTTATCGTTGCCTTGGTTGGCTCGTTGACACTAAAGAGCCATTTCTCTCTCGCCTCGTCCCAAATCCAAGTATCCAGTTGCGGGTCACGTAGTGCCCTCCATTTACACAGCGGTTGACCACTCTGCTCATCCCCAAAGAAGAGAGTGCTTAAGCAGGTCACTCGTCTCCGCTCCATCAACGGAAACAGCGCGGGGCACACCCACGGCTGGGATGTCCGGCACCGTGACAGGTCCCCTTTCTGCAGAAGTGCATAATATTGTCTATCCACTGACACAAGAAAACTGTCCACTGACGTCTCTAATACCACCTTGTGCGGCACATCCACACTCCGTATCGGCATAGGTTGTACCCTATAGAGCTTGAAGGCTTGACCTGACCTAATCAAAGGGAGATCTATAACAACATGCACCGAAGTGGATGTGGCCACTCCATGGACTGCAGCGGCCTGGTAATAATGGTGGGCATCCTCGGGACGAGTACCTGTGAACAAACCAATTCCTGAGGGCAGTACATTGACCACCGTTTGGAGAATCTCACTCAAGGAGTGGGGAGACAGAAGGGCCTGACTCACTGCCCCCCATGATACCCTCTCTAATCCCAAATACAATTCCCTCAAATCACCACTGGCTTTCAGAGCCGTCACCTCCATATTTCGGAGGTTGGATATCAAGGTTAAGGATAGGTTAGTATAAAGGGAAAGCCGGTCTACTTGTGTCTCTAGGGTTAACATCCGCCGGTGGGTAGCTTCCATTTCCTTCTTCAACATTCCTGCGAAGCGTACTAGGTTCCTCGTATTCTCCTCGGTTCGTTGTCCCAAATTCCGTGTGACTGTGAGGTGCTCCGTGGCCAAGTGGACCAATCGCCCTTGTTGCATTGTTAGCTTCCCCAGATCGTCCCTTATCCCTTCTAAGTCGTCAGCATCCGGATTACCAAACACCGCTTTAATCACCTTCCCTCCAATGTTTAGCAGCCCTCTACTCCCTCGTTGAACCGGTAGCAGATTCCTGATGGACAAAACAGCTTCATCCACTTCTGCGACCATCTCCTTGGTCCTCTCCACCTCATCCCAGTACCCCCTAAGTTCAGGGATATGGTTCAGTGTCCGTCGGTACTCAGCTTCTATTTCCTCTATTACTTCCCTCATCCGTAGTGCTTCACCACACAAGCGAGTCACGTTCACTTCCACTATTACCCGCCATCGCTCACTGCTCACTACTACGTCCCTTTCATCCAAAAACCTCACACCGCTGTGTCCCAGGGCCAACTGCAGCACCAGCCATCCTGTGAACACTGTCGTTTAACATTAGATTACTTTCTTGGCCTCAGCAGTATGGGGGATCGGGGGGTGACCAGGGAATCATCCTCCTCCGGTGCCCACGAGGTGTCACGTGGGTCCTCAGGTGTACCTGGGTCATCTTCTGTGCGGGCCCAGGTTGTTTCTTGGGTGGCCTCTGGTGAACTCGGGTCATTCCTCATCCAATGAGGAGTAACGTGATCGACTATGCCCCGGGGGGTTGACAATTTTTCTGGCGTCCTTCGCTCCGTTACCGGGGACTCCCTGCGGACAGTTGAGTAAGCTCCGTCGGCTTGACTCTCCTCTTGGTTGTCGTCCTTGACTTCTTCCATTTCATCCTCGCTGTCCTCGTTCCAGTGTGGGGGACATTCCTCCTCACTCTCATTTTCGTCCCGATGTTCATGTTCCTCCCAGTCACTCTCGTCTCCACTCTCCTCCTCCTCCCTTCCTAACTCAGTAGGCCTATCACCTATAGCTGGTTTCAACCGATTGATGTGTACCACTACTTTTCGGCCCGATCCCAACTGTAACTCATACGTGACTGGGGAGATCTTCCTGATTACCTCATACGGTCCCGTCCAAGGACGATGAAATTTCTTGCAATGTCCCAGCTTTGTAATGGGGACATGCAGGAACACACACTCCCCCACTTCGAGTTCTCTGTGTTTTCGTCCCTTGTTCCATTGCCTCGTCCGACGGGTCCATGCCAATTCCATCCTCTTCGATGCCTCCTCATAGGCCTGACTTAATCTCTCCTGCAGCCGTTCCACGAACTCTTCTGCTGGCGTTTCACCGTCCAGTGGCATGATATTGAAGCCCACAGGCATCTGCACTTCTCGTCCATACAGAAGGTAGTTTGGCGAGTATCCCGTGGACGAGTGCGGGATGGCCCTATAAGCCATCAGGGCATAGGGTACCCATTGATCCCAGTCACGACCGTCCCGTCGTACATAATGAGCCACCGACTCAGCCAGAGTTCGGTGTAATCTTTCCACCATTCCATTGCCCTCTGGATGGTAGGGGGTTGTCTGAATTTTCTGTGTCCCCAGCAGCCGACATGTATTTTTCAATAGGGAGGAAACGAAATTTCTCCCCTGGTCAGTCAGCAATCGATCGGGGGCTCCGTGCCGGGTTACTATTGCCTCTACTAAGGCCCTTGCCGTCTCGTCCGCTGTGATTTCCTTCAAGGGTATTGCTTCGGCGTACCTCGTGAAATTGTCGATCATGGTGAGCAGGTACTTATAACCTCGCCCGCTCCTGGGAAGCGGACCGACGATGTCCATTGAAATTTGCTCAAACGGTCTGGTCGGGAAGAAAGGGGCTTCCAAAGGGGCCTTCAAACCTGGTGGGGATTTCCTTCTCTGACAGCTATCACACCTCGCGACGTATTCCCTTACGTCTGGACCCAGTGTGGGCCAGTAATACCCCTGCTGTACTACCGACGTCGTACGTTCTATACCCGGGTGTCCAGCCCATTTGGCTTCATGGCACTGCTGTAAAATGGCCCCTCTTAAAACTGTTGGTACTGCCAACTTCCAGTCCCCCATGCTGTCACTACCGTTTTTCCAATACAATACGCCCCGTGCATCCTTTCCTCCTGATCCTGATTGTTGTGCTAGATCTTGGCACCACGAATCATCCCGCTGGGCTATCCGTAGCTCGCTCTCATTAAACCCCGGTGTCTTCACTTGTACTCCCCGCACCGCCCTGCTCAAGGCATCAGCATTCGTATGCCTCCTCCCCGCCTTGTGCTCTACTTCATAATTGAACTCCTGGAGCCTTAGTGTCCACCTCATTAACCGAGAAGAAGGCTCCTTTAAGCTTAGCATCCATCTTAAAGCCGAATGATCAGTAACAAGCTTGAATTCCCTCCCAAGTAAGTAGCACCTAAACTGGCGGGTTGCCCAGATGACCGCTAGCAGTTCCAATTCGGTGGCCGAGTAATTTTTTTCTGGGCCTCGTAATTGCCGGCTGGCGTAGCATATGGGTCTTTCTTCCCCATCGCGCACCTGAGACAACACTGCTCCTAATGCCATCGAGGAGGCGTCGGTTGCTAAGATGAACGGGTCATGGAAATCGGGATAAACTAGAACCCGGTCAGACACCAAATGCTTTTTTAGCTCATTGAAAGCATCCTCTGCCTCCGACGTCCATCTAAAAGTGGCATTCTTTTTCGTGAGCTCAGTCAGTGGTTGAGCGATTCCCGCGAATCCCGCTACAAACCGGCGATAATACCCTGCTAACCCCAGGAAGGACCTTACTTCTCTCACGCTCCTTGGCCGAGGGTAGGCTCTCACAGCCTCTATCTTTGTGGGATCTGTTCTTACCCCATGCTCACTTACCACATGTCCAAGATAGGCAACTTCCTTCCGCACAAAGCGGCACTTCTCCCTGTTGACCTTGAGGTTAGCCTCTTGCAACTTACTGAATACATTCCCTAATCTACGTGCTTGCTCCTCAATAGTCGCACTGTAAACAATGACGTCATCCAGGTACACGTAGCATTCTACCCCTTTCAGCCTACTTAATAGGCAATCCATCAATTTTTGGAATGTTGCAGGAGCCCCAGCCAACCCGAAAGCCATCCTACGGTACTCGTAGTGGCCACCTTCTGTGGTGAACGCCGTCTTTTCCCGATCTTTTTCCGCGACGGATATTTGATGGTAACCGCTTGCCAGGTCTAGCGTCGTAAAGTACCGGCTTCTCCCCAATTGCTCCAACGTTTCATTTATCAATGGCAGTGGATAAACATCCACTTTTGTAACCGCATTGAGACCACGAAAATCAGTACAGAACCGAAACTTGGTTTCCCCATGGTACGACTTCTTTCTAACCAATACAATGGGGGCCGACCAGGGACTCGATGATGGCTGGATGATCCCATTATCCAGCATTTCCTGGATGTGTTGTTTAACAATAGGTCTCTGATGGAAGGGTACTGGATACGGTCGTTTTGCTACTGGTGACGCGCCGCCTGTTTCAATGGAGTGCTCGACGCCTAGGGTGCAACCCCTCTCATCTGGTGGGTCGAACAACATCCCATACCGCTCTAACACCTCTTCAATAGTCGATCTATCGTTCGGTGATAAATGACCAAGCTCAGCGTCCCAATTCCGCTGGTCCACTTTCTCCTTAGACTGGTGTAGTCCCACTACTCCTATCACGGTCTCCTCCCCGTCCCAGACGTCCGCCTCAACCGCCCTCCCCAAGGTTTGTCTGCGGTCAACCACGATCTGTTCTCCGGTCAAGTTGACCACCCGGACGTTCACCATCCCCTTTTCCACTCTGCCAACGCCCCTCCCCGTTCTCAACCCCTTCTGCGGCTGGATTTCAGGTTCTACCATGACCACTTTGCCGTCCATCATTGCCAGCTCCCCAGCTATTATGGCTTCAGCGTACTTTGGGATTATAGACCTCGCAACGGCCCGTACAGTGTATTCCTGCTGTGGCTTCTGAAGCGGTTCTGACTCATTAGGACTTGGCTTCCCCCGATGACACTTCTTCCCTGTCTGACGCTTGACTGCCTCAGCCGTCACCCCTCTAACCAGTACAGTGTTAGACCGAGCGTGAATTTCTATATCGACCTTCTTCATAAGGTCCAGCCCCAATATCCCGTCGTACGCCATTTCAATGTCCGCGACTGTAAACCGATGGCTTACTTTTCTCCCTTTTATTTGGCATTCAACCTCCTGTTCCCCTCTTATACGCAGGGCCCTTCCCGTTACTCCCCTGGCCTTCAGGTTTGACCATCTCACCTTATGACCTTGGACCGGTTCCCTTAACAAGGAGATCTGAGCCCCCGTATCCACCAGCAGAATTTTCTTTTGCCCGGCTATCACAACCTCAAGACTTAACCCGTCGTTCTCCTGGCCAGATATACAGGGAATTAAACCAAGCTTACCCCTTTTGTTCTCCTGGGGCCTCCCTTCGGGGCAAAAGGGCGGCCTTAGGCTTTTGGGTCACTCCCATTTTGAGCGGCGGTGGTACAATGGGAAGCGAAGTGTCCTATTCTTCCACATCTGAAACAAGCTCCAGGGTAGTCTGGTCGTCTCCTGGTTCGCTGTGGGGTCTGGCCAACTCTGTTAGGGCAATTTCTCGACAAATGCCCCCTCTTAGCACAGTTAAAACATTGGACCTCCGAAAGTGGTGGCCGAGCGTTTACCCGCCCCTCGTTCCTTCCGGGCTGCCGGTAGTTTGCGCAAACACATACGGGTGGTTGCACCTCTTGTGCGCCCGTCATCGGCTCTACCTGTGGTTCTCTTACTACATATATGTTTTTTCCCCGTTGATGCTCCTGTAGGGCCTGTTCCAGCTCTAACGCCATTTTCTGGGCTTCCCTTAAGGTCTGTGGGCGGCCGAACAAGACTTGCTTACCTACCTCCCCAGTCAAACCCCTAGTGAACGCCTCTAACACCTTCCTTTCTACCTCCCTCGCCCACCACGTTCCCTCGTCTCCGGCTAAGGTTGGCCTGGCCATCTTTCCACCCACCGTAATACATCGGTCGGCAAACTCTTGTATCTTCTCCTTAGACTGTTGGCTCATGTCCTGCAGCACTCTGCCGTAATATTCGAAGGTGTTTGGATCGCCAAACCGCTCCTTCAATACCTCCGAAAGTCGCTGGAACGTAACCTCACCCCTAAGCTCTTCAGCGCCCCTTACGAACGTCGCCGCTTGTCCCTGAAGTTTTAACCGACATATCCTCACTCTATCTCCGTCATCCCAAGCCCCACAAGCCGCTACCTCCTCCAGGTAGTCCAAAAACTCCTCCACTGGCCGCGCAGTCGCTTCCCCTCCCCATGGCTTCACTAGTGACTGTAACGATAGATCTCTGCGAGGTGGTTTAACAACCAGTTTAGCATCTGGTTGATTTGTCTCTAGCTCTACAATCTGCTGCTTGAGTTCCCCCTCCCGCTTTTGAAACTCCTCGTTTAGTTTTAACACCTCATCCAATTTAGCCCTTAATTGACTCTCAGCCGTCATTTTAAAAACGTGAATTTAGTTTGTGGTATTGTTGCAACCACCCCACACCTGACACCACTGTAACACCCCCGGCTTATTTGGAAGGGAATGGGGTTGTGAAAGGAAGGAAAGAATAGTAACACATAAGAAGAATAGAGAAAATTAGGAGAACGTACTCTTACTAAGAACTAAGCAATATAAATAAAATGACTATATTTATTTTTATTTAATAATAAAACCAAATTATTGACAAATATAAAGAAAAAAAAATGTTTAATAAATTAATAATAAAACCAAACTGTTGAAAAATATTAGAATGGTTAAAAATTCTGTAATTACTACACTACTGGTACAACCAGTTCCCCCACTTATTTGCTAGGACAAGAAAATAAAAAAAAACAATAAGGGAATATTATAAGTCTCAGAACAAAAATTATAGCCTGATACTCCACGGTAATCAATGAGTCTATCCCCAGAAATTAAATTGTTCACATGTACCTTGTATAACGTGTAGCGATCCTCCCATCTGATCGGTTCCGCAGTAATCCCACACCAATTGTCTCCAACCTCTCACACTGCGACGTTACACCTCTTTGCACACGGGACAGACTGACCCCTTCCGAGCGATCGCGATCTCCCTCTCCCACGCTGGCCACCGTCTAGACGCAACCTCAGCATCCTTGACGATCTCAGCCCCACGATCGCTCGACTAAATGATTTAATTAAACTTATTTACGGCCAGTCCCGCCACGGTTCTGTTACACTAAGATTCATTTTATCTAATGAATTGGTGGGAGGGGGGATTCTTATCGATTGATATGTATTCTATTACCTCCCTCCAGAGTTGGGCATTAATGCAATAAATTTTATTTGAATGACAGATGACAGACTGTATTTTCATCCATTACCCGAACAACAATGATTTCATCTGTTATTCATTCATATCTATTATCCATAGACAAACTTTGCCCAATAAGCCTCTCTAAATTCCTGTTGTTTTTTTTAATACCTTACATTATATAGAACATTAATTAGTGAAAGCATGTCTACTAAACAGAATACAGAACTACTATAATTACAGAATCACTAATAGTTTATTTTTTTAAATAATTTATTCATTGAAATTTACAACTGTATTATAACAATACAAGTAAATGGCAGGAATGGTGCATATTGGCATGAATAAAGATAAATAGAGAAACTACCCAGTGGTAGTACTCAAATAAATCAAAAGTTGAACTTAAAAGGTCATGAGGCCATCTTCTTTCAAGACACCTCGGAGGATTATCAGGAATTGAAGTTGCTAGTTTGAAACTGGTTAAAGTGGGATTGAGTGGGAATAAAGTTTGTCATGAAAAGATTGATATCGGATTCAGGCCAAATCAGCAACAAATCGGACATTAAGGTCACTATGGATTACTTTGTTCGTAACAAATTGGGGAGCATTGAGGATTTTGAACTGGAAGCATTGAATACGAGAGGAATTTGTTGGGCCAAATGATTGTCTTATGTATGAGTCTTTTGTAGTTAATTCAGAGCTTAAGAGTGTTTGACCAGTAAATGTAGCCTGAAACAGCGAACAGAACAACTAATAGTAAAAAAATTATTAAATAAAATGATATTGAAATGATAAACCATAAATTCCTATTTGGAATTAAACTTTATCTGAAATTTGTGCCTCCAGGGATGATGTTGAAAAGACAAATAATTTTGCCAATAATGTGGCGGAAGTGGTTGTGAAAAAAAAAAAATTATGTGGGGCCAATAAAAAGGCAGAGGAGTTTTACGATGTCAATAAACATCTGAAACAAAGATAAATAAATGGATGATGTTAAGTTTAACAATTAAATAAACACGATTATTATCTGCCTGAGCTGGACTAATATAAACCCTGAAGGTTTTTATTATTACTTACCTGTACTACTACAACCCATGAAGAGTCTTGGGTATGTGGTAGAGATTGTACTGATTCCAGGACAATGGTTGTGCAGGGAGGTGATTTACCCCACATCACGCTCAGCCGGCAGGTTTTTCCCCAATTTAGAGCCTTGGCAAGCCCGAGAAGGGTCTCCAGATCCCACAAGGTCCATCCCGGCTGTTAATGGATTAAATAATTATCTGCCACAGCTGGATTTGAACCCGGGCATGGCAACTCAGTGGTTAACCACTGAGTCACCCCACCCCATTTTTTATTACTAGTCCTTTTAATTATTACTAAGGATATGATATTGTTATTCGTACCTTTCCTTATCTATCATCATCCTTGTTAGGGTCAATATGCCTTCCCACTTCCACCAAGAAATAATGTACACGGTATTTAAACTCATGCTCTTTTTTCCACAGACATTCTGCCAAATACCTAACAGAATATATTTATTCATTATTCAGTAAAAAATGTTTAATCAATAGGGATAATGCAGGATATTGTAATTCAAAGATTAATAGAACAATAATAATATTGTATAGAAAATGCATAATATTCCTAAAATCTAGAATAAGTACACTTTAAATGTAAAACAAGATGAAATAAAGAAAGTATATAAGTATCAAGATGTAGTCATTAAATTTGTTGAGAAAAATATAAAACTTAAATAGATTTTAAGCATAAAAATAAACAAGTGTTGTATAAAACAGCAATACACCATTCGAGGTGTTCAGCCGCAGATTTAGGAACAATTGACCTCACTTGTTGCCACATCCTTCTGATGTTCTGAGTGTGAGCTTCTACATTCTCACTACGGCCCACAACTATGTGGAGATAGTCGGGATGGCTTCTGAGAGGATTATATCCTTCCCACATACTAGAAATGATGGTAGTACCCGGAGCAATACAGTGCTCAATTATTTCAATAAGTGTGGGAGCCGAAATATCTTGTACTGGCTCAAAGAAACATTTCATGGTCAAAAGCTCCGAAAACCCAAACCCTACCGATCTCTTTTTCACATGAGTTTTGTCACTTCCCAAATCTGCTTCACCAACTTCAACTGGTTTCCCACAACCGCCAATAACTTGAACATCTCGAAGAACCTAGGAATTGATACAAATCTTCTGAAACATATTTGATCATTGGGCCACTATATCAGGGGACAGATACAAACACTCTCTCATAAAATCATGTGTCGGATCAGATATTAGCAGCCAAATTGTGATTAATTTGACTAATGTTATAAATGGAAGTTTAGCATCAGCAATCCATGTGTTATTTTTGATAGAACGAACAAAGTTACATTCCACACCCTGCCCATCCCTCTTTTTGTAACATCTACAAACCAGTAATGAATTTAATAAATTTTTAGAAATTAAAATAAGAAACAGCAATTGTTTCTTACCTGAAGTATTGATATAATTGCCAACACAGGCCATTACAATGAGGACAGTTCATTGACATCCTTAAAATTCCAGGCCTTTTAAAAAAGTCTTCAACATTTTTTTCTTCAGTACCGATTTTTTTCAAAATGTTTGTTATAGTAATTTGGCACCCATCCCAAAGACTCATGTCTTCAACAGGTTCGATCTGGTAGAAGTGCGGCCATTGACTGAAATGAATAGAAACATAAATGTTATCTTATTGGTAGTTAAATTGTTTGCATACATAAAAACAGAATTAGTAAGCGCATTAGATAAAGCGCATACTATAACTGTATCAGATACAGCTTCCATGCTCAAATATTCACTATCACCGTAATTTACTTTAATTTTTTTCCTACGAGGATTTGCTTAATTCAGAAGTGGGTTCTTCATTAAGTATTATTTCAGGATGGATAACTGAGCTGTCTTCACCAGAATCAATTTCAAATTGTGGGTCATGTGATATGGAGGGATTTGCTTCCACATTTTCATCTAAAAATGACATCTTAAAATAATACAGAGAAGGTCTGTTATTCTGAAAAAAATAAGAAAAGAAAAATATAGATGCTTCACCATCAATGATTACGAATTTACAAAATACGATGACAAGAATTAATTAACTGATTAAATAAATACACATATAGTTTGCATATACATATATACAAACACATACAATAACAACATTAAAAAGATAACTAAATATTAATTATCATACCCTACTCCTCTTAGAATTAGTCATTTTCTTTTGTGCCCCTTTGTATGAATTCCTTAAAGTAGGCCATTTGTTTTATTTCTTTAACAGAGACATTTAATCTAAATAAAGAAATGTATGTTAAAAAGTATTAATTTATTAAATTTAAAATGAATAATTTTAAAGGTAGCAATACAAAAAACAAAATAGAAACAGCATCAGATATAATTGGCATAACAGTAATAATTATATGTACACCATATTAGAAATAAGACTACAACCAATTCATAATATTAACTTAAAGCTACAACACATTCATCACATAAAATAAATTACTTTTCTCATTATTCTTAATAGAGGATTTATACTTCCCTCTTTTAAAGTGCTATTTACCTCTTTACTGTTTGTATATAAATGTTTACGTTTGCTCATCATGTTTGTTTTCTTTGTAGAAGTTAACTAACATATTTAAAGTCACAAAGACTTAAGCAATTCCAGATATTTTTAAAAATGCTATGCAAATATCTACCTTGTTTATTCATTTTGTTTACCAAATTTTTATTTCTTCAAATATTTTTATACATATATATTGAACTATAAAATATTACGAGAGCACAAAATTAAAGGAATTGAATAAGCTTCACTCATTTAAATCAATATACCAGTTTAATTACATCCATGAATATGGAAGAGTTGAAGCTAAATGAACTTTTTATTTTTGTTTATATTATTTAATAAACAACTGTCATTCCCTCCACATTAGGAACCAAAACAATTCAAATTCTAAATATTAAATAAAGAAATTTGAAATTATAATGGTTTTTTGGAAATTAAAATATTCTTTTTTCTTTGTAAACTTACAATTTTTAGTCACAACTTTCAAATAATTGTTGGAGCCATAAAAAAAAAAAAAAATGTCTTTATCTATTACAGTTTAACTTTTGAGACTTGTTTTCGCTCTCAAAAATATGGAGATATAGATAATTCTATTCAGACTTGCATCGAGGAGTTTACATTCAGAACATTGGAAGATAAGCGATACTGAATAGAGGCTTAAACACAAGAATTATTTATGATCCTAGAGTTGGTATGGGGTCCTGGGAAGGAATACATGGTGGAGAGAGAACAAGAAATGGATGACTTATAAAATTGTCGACAATAGTTCCTTCCAACACCCACAAAAGAATAGAAAATATTATATTCTTGAGCCAAGATATAAGATTTTTTATCTGGGTACTTCATTTATGATAGGGGTGTCAAGCAGAACTTCACTGACATCAAAGTTGTTATAGGTGCTGAAGTCGGCAGCTACTATCTACTCCTGATTGCAAAGACAAAAATTCTTCAAGAATCACAAAAGAAACAGAAGAAGAATCGTTTGCCTACAAATATAAGTAAGAATAATGGAAGTAAGAAGATGGACTGAGAACCTTGGAACTCAAAGAGGACATAGAACAACTGCAAAATTTTCTAAAAATAGGCATCTTGGATGTAGGTCGTAAATGGTTTGTGCAAATTTCAAGTAATATATACATTCGGAATGGAGGAATAATGAAATTAAGTGCTTTATAGACAAAAAAAAGTGTGGAAAGTGTATTTGCGAGATAGAACCCGAGAGATTAAATCTTTATCACTTCGTCGAGCAAAGAAAGAATCATGGGAGCAATTTAGAAGAAGCCTGGACGAAGACCACTGACATAGTATCATGATGTTTTGGGGAAATATAAAGTTACTCAAATGATAATGAAGCAAGACAGTGAGGAATATCAATGAAGCAAGAGTTATAATAATCATAGAGGAAGCACGCATAGAAATTCAATGGAGGGTAGTTCTTAAGCAACATCAGCTATACAGATCAGTTGTCTCGTCATATATTAACCAAGAAATTGAAGAGTGCATCCGCATTCATGAAGAGGTGGTGGAAGCTATTCAAAAAATGAAAGTAGACAAAGCAGTTTGAAGTGGTGGCATTGCTCCAGAGCTGATAAAATATGGGGGTCAAGAGCTTGTCATATTGCTCCTACAACTTTTACAACAAATTTGGGAGAGGAAGGAAATTCCAAGAAATAGGGAATATTGTGTAATTATCACTATCCACTATGGGTAGCCCCACCGAAAGTGAAAACTATTGGCCTTTTAGTTTTTTTATCTGTCGACTAAAAACTGTGTGGTAGATAAATTAATATATTATTACTAATTTATGAAATTATTTCAGTTTAGATCAATTTTAAAATATATATTTCATTTCACTATTCTCTCAAAATTAATAAATGTAAAACTTTTGAGATTTTATTAATTTTTATTGTTATTTGTGTGTGCCTATTGGCAATAAGAAATATAAACTGTTAACAATTATGATAATTATACTTAAGTTGGATGTTACTAATATATAAAATGTATGAGTTCCCCATCAAATTATTGATCTTAATTTTATTATTTTTATTTTATTGTGATTATTTAAATATTTTTATTTTGAAGAGAAAATATTTAAATATTGATCTTAATGTATGTTTTTTCCCGATGTTATGATTTCAGACATTATATATATTGTAATATTAACTAATCTTAATATTTTCAAAAAACGTACAAAACTCTGTAGTTTATTGCTGTTCATAATTAATAACGTTTAAAATTTTCATGAAAGACCAATTAAGTAAAATTTGTATCAGATATCACGTAAATGTAGTTGTTAAGATTTTATCCCGCCCAAAATTAAAGTGGTTTTATATTTTATTAAAGCAAGTATGAATTTTGTAATGAGGTGTTTTAATTTATTTTTTAATATAGAAATGTTTACTGTGGTAAATTATGATTTAACAAATAAAACATTTCTTATAAAACACATTTTTTAATTCCTTCAGTTTTTCCAGGTTACATACGTGAGGTGGAGGAGCTAAGGTATTACAGTAACAGTTATATAATTTTATAAATACACATTTCAAAGTTTAAAAATTTTGACAAAACCCTTAAACTGATCTTCCAAAAAATCACTTCTACCCATTAGCTTCTCAGAAATGACTGAAAGTAGGCAGAGGCGAGGGAAACCACTTTTGAAATGGCTTGGTGATGTCAGGGGTGGATCAAGGGGAGAATATTAAGGCAGAGTCTTATTCTTATCATCCTCACCTCAAAAAATAAACACCAATATATTTAAAATTAAATAGCATTGCCTTCTAGTGTAACTTCTGCTTCTTTAGGGTTCAGACTAGCGAAAAGCAGAACAAGCAAGTACAAAATAGTTTTTGTAAAATACACTTTGTTTTTGCTTGGCACTATATAGCAATTTATATATAGTACTATACTATAATATATATATAATTTTTTATAATTATTGGTCATTTTTTATGAATTATAAATATTTTTATTTTTTAAAGAGAAAATATAGGCCCTCGACCGGGATTTGAACCCGGAACCTTTGTCTCACCGTGACATCGCTCTGCCAATTGAGCTATCCAAGGCCCCTCCCGGTCGAGAACAAACCTTCTCTCTTTTAGATCCTATAGCCCCAGCGTGCTCCCGCCATTTTAGCGATGAATACGCAAGGATGAAGTTCTTTGAACATTAATTTTAATTTAGGATCTTATTGACTCACGTCATATTATTATTTATATTTTTTTATAATTATTGGTCATTTTTTATGAGTTATAAATATCGAGGGCCTATCTTTTCTCTTTAAAAAATAAAAATATTTATAATATATATAGTACATTTATACAGCAAGAGTAGCATCTAATTAAAAATTGAAATCTGATCTTAATATAATAATGATCTCCACTATATTTATATTAATTATAATAACATTTATATAATATAAATTATTTCAATAACAATATTTTTTACAATGATAATTTAAGACTAATCAAAATTTTAAATATAACCAATGTCCAATCAACAGCAATAATAATTATTTATTTATTATTTACAATAATCGTAGAATCCAATATTGCAGAAATTATTTAAGTCCTTTACAAATAAAACACATCCATTATTCAAAATGGTTTTTAATGGATCATCAATTGATTTACCATCTCCAACTTCAATTTCACTATAACCAATTTTTTTTTCACTATTAGGAATATGTTTAATAATTCAAATTATTAGAGTATTATTTCTGATCTTGCATTATAGAATAGAATAGAAAAATAATTTTATTCTGGGACCAGGTCCCTTAAGAATAACACAATAGCAGCAATCATACAGCAAATATTAAACTTACTTTCAGAAGTGTAGTACATATTTGTCGAGATGTAAATAATGGATGACTAATACGATACACTAATGCTAATGGGGCTTCCCTATTTTTTATTTGTCAATATTAACACACTGGGCGAGGATTATATTATGGATCTTACAAATTATGTATAACTTGATCAGTTGGAGTATTCCTATTACTATTAATTGTACCTTGAGGTATATCTTCATGAGGTGCTACAGTTATTACCATTTTATCAGCAGTACCTTACCTAGAAAAAACCTAAGTAATATGACTATGAGGAGGATTTTCAGTTGAAAATGCAACTTTAACACGATTCTTTACATTACATTTCTTATTGCCTTTTGTAATTGCAGCCTTAATTATCATTCAATTATTATTTTTACACCATACTGATAGCAATAATCCTTCAGGATTAAATTCAAATTACAATAAATTAAGGATTTAATAGGAGCCATAATTACATTATTTATATTCTCTATATTAGTTTTATTTGAACCCTGAACATTAGGAGATCCTGAAAATTTTATTCCAGCCAACCCTTTAAAGCATCACAAAACATACACAAATGACCATTAATAAATACAATACTTTTTGTAATAATAATTACATAAATAAATTCTAAATTTACTGCACTGCTAAAATTCTAAAATTACTGCATTTATTGTAAATTAATCTGCCAAAATAATTTAATACTTAAAAATATTCAATAAAAACGAATTATTTGATATAAATGGTCCTTTCGTGCTAATTTATATTTTATATTTAATAAGAAGATAGAAACCGACCTCCAGAAAAATTTTGCTGTTATCTCCAACGTAATTTAATCTGTAAATACTTAAAATAGGATCTTAAATATACAAATTATTAAATAAATATAAATATGAGAGATAAATTAAATTATCCCATGTCACCCCAACGAAACCCTAACTAAAGAAATTACTGTACAACAATAAATTATAGGAGGTAAGAGATGATGAAAGGATATAATGAAATTAAAATACAAATATAATAAGTTTTTATTAGATAATTAAATACAAAAAAAGATGAACAATTACTACAAATTATTAATTAATAGCACAGCATATATAATTTTACAAAAAAAAAATTAATTAGTTTCTCTTAATTTATAATAAGAAATACGTGTATTGTGAAGTTCATCATGAACATCCAAAAATTTAATAAACTAAATAAAAATCACACAAAATATAAAATCTTTAATATTAATTAGTAACGCATACATATCTTTGATGTTAAAAGGAATATATATAGATTTAATGTAGCACAATATGAAAAAAATATTCTAGACTAACTCTGTTTTTTTAAAAGAATTTATATCTTAAGATAATTTGTTGTTAAGGTTTATGAAATTAACAAAACAGTATATAAAACTAGTATTTTCCCTAGTAAATAGATTATAATACGAGAATAGATTGAAAACTTGGACAATCAACTAACACGAAATAAAATAAAAAAGATTAATTAAAGGGATAAAAACATTACAAAAATTGAATCATCACAAGACCTAATAATTTTCATTGCAAGGGGGACTTGAATCTAATAAATCTATATTGAAAATGAATACCTTGAACATATTTCATCCTTGGTTAGGTTTCTCGTGATTAGGTTTTGGTGATAATTAAATAATTAAATGAATTAACACCTAGAGCTGTGATTGGATAAAGCTTAAATAGTCATAAATAGTAGAAGATAGCATAAGAGGCACCGTAATCTAAATATATTCACTCGAATGAAAGCTAAAAATTCTATCAAGATTCTCTGGAACACAGAAAAAGACTGCATAGAGCAATGAAAAACCTAACTTATTTTGAAGTAAATACAAAGTTTCTCCTTAAGTGCTTTTCACTTTCTCTTAAATAGATTATTATAACTATCCAAAGCTAAAATAAATAAATACTTAAATAACTATCCAGTAGACAGAATAAAAAGGAAGCATAAGCTCATCTTCATGATTCATTTAATACATGACTGTTGCTGCAGACATTACTTGCGATTACATCGTGTAAACTGTAGTAGAAGCACTTGAAGGGTTACGGCAGAAGTTGAGTGCACTCTGTCTAATTTGAAGAATATCCTAGAATAAGTTAAAATCTTATTAATACTTTCAATTTCAACTATTTTTTTATATACAGAATAATCTATCTTTAAAAATTTGTTTAATAATAATAGTTGATTTCATAATGTATTAAGGAAATGGTGTGGGTGGAGGTCAGAAAATATTCTTTTTAAGGTCTTTAATTTCAAAGACTTGTTTGTAAACTTCAGAAAAATAGTTTACAAGCATAGATATAATTAATATTTCATTTTTCCTAAAATAAATATAACAACAAATTTAATAATTAAGTTTTATAAGAAAAACAATTGTTTACCTTACTGTCTGTCAAAATCCAATTTTGGGAACCAACACTTTTCTCTAGACTACCTAATAATTTCTTGATGTTAATCCCGTTTATTAAGAAATTAAAATGAAATCAACCTAAAACATTTATAAAAAATAAAGTTTGTTATATATTTAATATAATGCATAGGTTTTATATAATTGTAGATTTTTTTATTTTTGAAAATAATACTTATTGCACAACTGTTTCTCATTATTTTATCTCTTATACTGAATTATTTCAATTCATTATTACTTCTTATAATGTCAAGTTCTTCTCTTGATTGTTTAAATAAAAAATAAAGAAAAAAAAAACTTTAAAAGTATTATAATTTTAGAAGGGAAAAACTTGGCTTTCATTTTTTTTTTATGTGCAGTACTACAAGTGTTGTTTAACCATTATAATCTCGATTTGTATTTATAACTTTTGAAAGTAAATTTCTATATAATCTTTTTTTTTTTTTTTTTGAAAACACTTTATTGAAGCATTACAATCTGCCTGCTGTGGGCAATAAGTAATGGTGCTATGTAGCTACAATCATTCCATAAAAAATCAATAATATAACCCTATATAATCAAATATAATATTATACATCGTCGCTGTCAAAATACCGCCTACCTACATCTTTTGGTGAAAATGAGTTAGTAATGATAACGCATTCTACAGGTTGAATTACACACTAATAAAAAAGTTTTCAAGGTTGAACGCAAGGCAGCGCTGTTATTAGCAATAGAAAGATAACATAATATATGGAGCGGTTTTTTTTCTGTCCTGCAAAATCACCCAAACTGCACATAGGCGGTATTTTTTTGACAGCGACGATATTATAAATAGTTTTATAAATTTATGTAAGTTGACATACCTAATTTTAATGAAAATAACATTTTTGGTACAATAGTCTCTCTTCATTTTGATATTTCTTTAATCTACTTATTAATCTTGAATTTCAACCTTTCTTGAATTCTTTTCTTTTTATTAATTCTTGTTATAAAATATCTTCAGAAAAAAAAAATCTTTTCAGCCTGGATCCCTAACAGGTCTGCCAGCATAGGGTACTGTTTATTTCCTTTTACCCACAATTAATTCAAACATTGTTTCATGGTTTTCAGATGTAACAAGTCTTTCATTGTTGGTGACAGGAGGAGGAAGTGTAGATTTCACAAGTCTTTTAAATTTGGAACTTGGCTGCAAAATACCAAATTAACCTATAGTCAGGTCTACAAATAATCTATCTTTAAAAATTTGTTTAATAATAACAGTTGAATTCATATATGTATTAAGGAAATGGTGTGGGTGGAGGTCAGAAAATATTCTTTTTAAGGTCTTTAATTTCAAAGACTTGTTTGTAAACTTCAGAAAAATATTTTACAGGTATAAATATAATTAATATTTAATTTTTACTAAAATAAATTTAATTTCTGAATGAAATGAGAAATCTACTCATTTCTCCTAATTACATAATCTTGTCCCTATTAAACCTCATGGTATGGTAACATGCGTTTAATGGAAAATATTAAAAATGAAATGAACAAACAGTTAAAACTTGTAACTCAACATGATACAACAACCTGCAGAACAGATACCCTTTTATTTCTTGGTGAAATGATTACCAAAATCTACCCATTACTCTTTTAAGGGATAACGTTAATAGTCAATTGAAATTGGTGGGGAGCAACAATCCACAGTATGAATAATTCCAAAATCGAACATAAAGCATATAAAAAAAGAAATAAGTAGATGAGAAACGAATCACACTGGTATTTGAATGCAACACTGTTAACACACAAACATCAAGTAAAATATAAACATTTGAGAGAGTACTGTAAAGACTGCAATTATTGAAATAACCTGTAATGAAATAAGTCCAAACATTGTTTGCATTGTGCTGTGCTCTTGGGGCAGTTCATAGATTCGGAACCGACTCCATTATCACCTACAATAATTCCAAAATCGATCATTAGGCATAGAAAAAAAGAAATAAGTAGATGAGAAACAAATCACACTGGTATTTGAATGCAATACCTATTAACACACAAACATCAAGTAAAATATAAACATTTGAGAGAGTACTGTAAAGACTGCAATTATTGAAATAACCTGTAATGAAATAAGTCCAAACATTGTTTGCATTGTGCTGTGCTCTTGGGGCAGTTCATAGATTCGGAACCGACTCCATTATCACTTAGAATAATTCCAAAATCGATCATTAGGCATAGAAAAAAAGAAATAAGTAGATGAGAAACGAATCACACTGATATTTGAATGCAATACCTATTAACACACAAACATCAAGTAAAATATAAACATTTGAGAGAGTACTGTAAAGAATGCAATTATTGAAATTACCTGTAATGAAATAAGTCCAAACATTGTTTGCATTGTGCTGTGCTCTTGGGACAGTTCATAGATTCGGAACCGACTCCATCATCACCTAGAATAATTCCAAAATCGATCATTAGGCATAGAAAAAAAGAAATAAGTAGATGAGAAACGAATCACACTGGTATTTGAATGCAACACTGTTAACACACAAACATCAAGTAAAATATAAACATTTGAGAGAGTACTGTAAAGACTGCAATTATTGAAATAACCTGTAATGAAATAAGTCCAAACATTGTTTGCATTGTGCTGTGCTCTTGGGGCAGTTCATAGATTCGGAACCGACTCCATTATCACCTACAATAATTCCAAAATCGATCATTAGGCATAGAAAAAAAGAAATAAGTAGATGAGAAACAAATCACACTGGTATTTGAATACAATACCTATTAACACACAAACATCAAGTAAAATATAAACATTTGAGAGAGTACTGTAAAGACTGCAATTATTGAAATAATCTGTAATGAAATAAGTCCAAACATTGTTTGCATTGTGCTGTGCTCTTGGGACAGATCATAGATTCGGAACCGACTCCATTATCACCTAGAATAATTCCAAAATCGATCATTAGGCATAGAAAAAAAGAAATAAGTAGATGAGAAACGAATCACACTGGTATTTGAATGCAACACTGTTAACACACAAACATCAAGTAAAATATAAACATTTGAGAGAGTACTGTAAAGACTGCAATTATTGAAATAACCTGTAATGAAATAAGTCCAAACATTGTTTGCATTGTGCTGTGCTCTTGGGACAGATCATAGATTCGGAACCGACTCCATTATCACCTAGAATAATTCCAAAATCGATCATTAGGCATAGAAAAAAAGAAATAAGTAGATGAGAAACGAATCACACTGGTATTTGAATGCAACACTGTTAACACACAAACATCAAGTAAAATATAAACATTTGAGAGAGTACTGTAAAGACTGCAATTATTGAAATAACCTGTAATGAAATAAGTCCAAACATTGTTTGCATTGTGCTGTGCTCTTGGGGCAGTTCATAGATTCGGAACCGACTCTATTATCACCTACAATAATTCCAAAATCGATCATTAGGCATAGAAAAAAAGAAATAAGTAGATGAGAAACAAATCACACTGGTATTTGAATGCAATACCTATTAACACACAAACATCAAGTAAAATATAAACATTTGAGAGAGTACTGTAAAGACTGCAATTATTGAAATTACCTGTAATGAAATAAGTCCAAACATTGTTTGCATTGTGTTGTGCACTTGGGACAGTTCATAGATTATAAACCAACTCCATTATCACATAGAATAATCCAAAAATCACCTAGAAACTGAACGTAAATAACATCTTAAGAATAATTTCTTGAGGAAAAGAAGGTCTCAATAAACATTTGGAAATATATCCAAAGATATGACCTAAAATATCCAAACGTTTGTAATCTAAACATTTGTTAATTTCGAGTTAATAGTATTAGTAATTATTTAACGAAATAAATAACGTGAGTAAATGAAGGTCTCAAGAAACATTTGTAAATATATCGAAAGATATATCCTAAAAAATACAAATATTAAGACATATTACGAAAAATATAACCTAAAATATGTAGAAATCGGTTGTTTTGAGTCATATTATCAATAAACGGAGGGGAAGTTGGAAGGAAAGATGGTGGGGATGTAGTAGGGCCAGGCTAGTAGGGGTGGGCTAAACAGTGAAATCTTAATAACACGTTATGGCATAACTGCTACCATGTAATAACGTGTTCCAATAACACGTTATTTGAGTAACGTTTTATTTCATTAAAGAAAATCATATATAAATTTACATGAGAATAGAAACAGACGTAGCCAATAATGGCTAATTGCTAAAAAAAAAAAAAAAAAAAACAACAACTGCCTTAGACGTCATTCATGTGCTGTTATCTAAGTTATCGAATCAGTTATCGGAAATATTAAACAGTTATTGGCTTCGTTGCCTATTTTTTGGGAATATAGAAGTATTTCATTCACAATTACTGATTGAAAAATTAACGAAAAAAATCAAACTTGCTAATTCGCACAAAGAAATGGAAAAAAATGCCAAGTAAATATGTTTTAAACCATAAATCAAACTGCCTTAAACGTTATTGAAGCAGCGACATCTATTAGACGTTATCGGAACTATTAAAGAGTTATTGGCTTCGTTGCCTATTTTTTGCGAATATAGAAGTATTTCATTCACAATTACTTATTGAAAAATTAACGAAAAAATCGGACTTGCTAATTCGCACAAAAAAATGGAAAAAATGTCAAGTAAATATGTTTTAAAACCATAAAAATGCCTTAGATGTTAGTCATGTAGCGCTGCCTACGTTATCGAATCGGTTATCGGAACTATTAAACAGTTATTGGCTTCGTTGCCTATTTTTTGCGAATATAGAAGTATTTCATTCACAATTACTGATTGAAAAATTAACGAAAAAATCAGACTTGCTAATTCGGACAAAAAAATGGAAAAAATTCAAAGTAAATATGTTTTAAAACCATAAAAATGCCTTAGATGCTAGTCATGTGGCGCTGCCAACGTTATCGAATCGGTTATCGGAACTATTAAAGAGTTATTGGCTTCATTGCCTATTTTTTGCGAATATAGAAGTATTTCATTCACAATTACTGATTGAAAAATTAACGAAAAAATCGGACTTGCTAATTCGGACAAAAAAATGGAAAAAATTCAAAGTAAATATGTTTTAAAACCATAAAAATGCCTTAGATGTTAGTCATGTGGCGCTGCCTACGTTATCGAATCCGTTATCGGAACTATTAAACAGTTATTGGCTTCGTTGCCTATTTTTTGGGAATATAGAAGTATTTCATTCACAATTACTGATTGAAAAATTAACGAAAAAAATCAAACTTGCTAATTCGCACAAAAAAATGGAAAAAAATGCCAAGTAAATATGTTTTAAAACCATAAATAAAACTGCCTTAAACGTTATTGAAGCAGCGACATCTATTAGACGTTATCGGAACTATTAAAGAGTTATTGGCTTCGTTGCCTATTTTTTGCGAATATAGAAGTATTTCATTCACAATTACTGATTGAAAAATTAACGAAAAAATCGGACTTGCTAATTCGCACAAAAAAATGGAAAAAATGTCAAGTAAATATGTTTTAAAACAATAAAACTGGCTTAGATGTTAGTCATGTGGCGCTGCCTACGTTATCGAATCGGTTATCGGAACTATTAAACAGTTATTGGCTTCGTTGCCTATTTTTTGGGAATATAGAAGTATTTCATTCGCAATTACTGATTGAAAAATTAACGAAAAAATCAGACTTGCTAATTCGGACAAAAAAATGGAAAAAATTCAAAGTAAATATGTTTTAAAACCATAAAAATGCCTTAGATGCTAGTCATGTGGCGCTGCCAACGTTATCGAATCCGTTATCGGAACTATTAAAGAGTTATTGGCTTCATTGTCTATTTTTTGCGAATATAGAAGTATTTCATTCACAATTACTGATTGAAAAATTAACGAAAAAATCGGACTTGCTAATTCGGACAAAAAAATGGAAAAAATTCAAAGTAAATATGTTTTAAAACCATAAAAATGCCTTAGATGTTAGTCATGTGGCGCTGCCTACGTTATCGAATCCGTTATCGGAACTATTAAACAGTTATTGGCTTCGTTGCCTATTTTTTGGGAATATAGAAGTATTTCATTCACAATTACTGATTGAAAAATTAACGAAAAAATCAAACTTGCTAATTCGCACAAAAAAATGGAAAAAAATGCCAAGTAAATATGTTTTAAAACCATAAATAAAACTGCCTTAGTCGTTATTGAAGCAGCGACATCTATTAGACGTTATCGGAACTATTAAAGAGTTATTGGCTTTGTTGCCTCTTGTTTTTGCGAATATAGAAGTATTTCATTCACAATTACTGATTGAAAAATTAACAAAAAAATCAAACTTGCTACTTCGCACAAAAAATGGAAAAAATATCAAGTAAATATTTTTTAAAACTGCCTTAGATGTTAGTCATGAGGTTATCGGAACTATTATGCCAATATGAAATATAAAATATATATGGAACTATTCCTGCATTTCCTATATATGGAAAAGCATTGACAATGCTAATAGGCACCATAGATTTGTTTAAGAGGGTGACTAGTTATTATAGTATGAACACAAAGTAGCAAAATACTGTAATAGAGATTACTGTACAACAATAAATTATAAAATGCAATTGATGATGAAAGGATATAATGAATTTAAAATACTAATATAATCATAAGCTTTTATTAGATAATGAAGTACAAAAAGGAAGAACTACAGATAATTAATTAATATCATAGCCTAAATAATTTTACTATAAAAAAAATAAATAGTTTCTCCAAATCAAAAACAATAAATATGTGTATTATGAAGTTCGTTATGAACATCCACAAATTTAATAAACTCAATAAACAACAGAAACACAAAATATAAAATTGTTAATATTAATCAATAATGCATAAATTTGTTGTATATTAACAGGGATATATACTGATTTAATGTAGAACATTTATATATACGACTATACCAGTACATTACAGAAGGTAAAACAGGTATTTGATCCTATTAAAGATCAAATAGAAAAATCTGCCAGCAGTATAACATAAACTCAAAATTAGGCATTTTTTAGTTAAGCTTTCAGAAGCAATTGTATTGATTGATTCAGAATTCAGAAAGAGCATTGTATCTGATATTCCGTTTCCAACATTTTTAATAAAGTCATATTTTGAGTTGTATTATGTTTGAATTGAAGTTTTATGGGAATAATGGCATTGAAAGAAAAAGTTTCAAGCTTTTAAAAATTTTCTAGTCGTTAGTAAAAGAATTTTGTATCAATAACCAAATTTTTTATTTTTTTAACTCACATGTAACTTTCAAATATCTCCATTGCAATATTAGGTTTTTTGAGTAATAACACCGTTCTTTTGAAGGAATGATATGTGAGGAATACATTTAAAAATGTATTCATAAAAAAAAAAAAAAAAGGTGGAAAAATTACAGGCATCTAACTTGTACATACGACTCTTCGTAAAAATAATTACTCATTATATTTTGAAATATTCTAAATAATAAAACAACAATTGTCTCGATTTGACAGAAACCTTTTTTCTGTTTCACAAGGTTTATCATTATTAGCTCTTGGTTATAATGAAATAAGCAAATGAATTAAAATAAACAATAATTTAACACCTATAGCTTTAATTGGTTACACTTAAATAGTCATAAGTCGTAGAAGACAGCATAAGAGGCACTGTAATCTAAATATATTCACTTCGAAAGAACCGACCACAAAACTATGGTTGAAGCCATTACTGGGAACTCTAAACTCAGGAAGATTCTTCAGGGTTTGGTACTAGGCTAGGACCTTTACAGTTTCTAAAACAAGCAAAGAAGTTTTATTCGACTGATAGACTATTAGTTAACAAATAGATTAAAAAAAATAATAAATTAAGCTTATTCATTTAATGATATTACCATTTTAGCCACTCGACTCTCAAAAACCTAACTTATTTTTAAGTACATACAAAGTTTATCTTTAAGTGCTTCTCACTTTCTCTTTACCAGATTATTATAACTATATAAAGCTAAAATGAATAAATACTTAAATAACTATCCAGTAGACAGAATAAAAAGGAAGCATAAGCTCATCTTAATGATTCATTTAATACATGACTATTGCTGCAGACATTACTTGCGATTACGTCATGTAAACTGTAGTAGGAGCACTTGAAGAGTTACGGCAGAAGTTCAGTGCACTCTGATCTAATTTTACCAATGTCACAGAATAAATTAAAACCTTATTAATACTTTTTATTTTAACTACATTTTTATATACAGAATAAACTATCTTTAAAAATCTGTTTAATAGTATTAGTTGATTTTGTTTATGTATTAAGGATATAATCTGGGTGGAAGTCAGAAAATATTCTTTTTAACTTCAAAGACTTGTTTTTAAATTTCAGAAAAATAGTTAATAGCTATCAATATAATTAATATTTAATTTTTACTAAAATAAACATAACAACAAATTTAATAATTAAGTTTTAAAAGAAAAACAATTGTATACCTTACTTTCTGTAAACATCCAATTTTAGGAATCCAATGTAAGAAGGAAAATGAGGGGAAAAAAAGTAATTTTTTGCTCATTTGTTTTCTTTAGTGTAATTTTGAGCTAATGGAAAGGCTTGTAATTCGTTTCTCTAATTTTTTTAATTTTTTTTTCAATTTCAACTGCTGCGAGTTGCATCATGAAGAAAGTCTAAAAAGATATCAAGCAGTACTATATTATGGTCTTCACATGATTAACACATTTGGAGATTTAAAATAATAAATACAATGACTGTGATATATTTATATTCACTTTCAATTTTAAATCGAGATTGTAATGCTTAAACAACACTTGTATTACTGCACATTAAAAAAGAAATGAAAGCCAAGTTTTTCCATTCTAAAATTATAATACTTTTAAAGTCTTTTTTCCCTCACCTTTTCCTTTTTTCTTTCTTTCCTTAAACAATCAAGAGAAGAACTTGACATTATAAGAATAATTTAAATGAAGAGAGACAGTTGTGCAACAAATATTATTTTCAATAAAAAAAAGTAAGTATAACATTTACAATTATGTAATACCTATATATAATAAACTGGATAATTCAAATGATGTATTGAATTGGTGAGGGGGGTGCAATCAATACATTTTATAAATGCTTTAGATTGACCTCATTTTAATTTATTAATAAATGGAATTATAATCAAGAAATTTTTAGGCAGTCTACAGAGAAGTTTTGATTCCTAAAATTGGATGTTTACAGAAAGTAAGGTATACAATTGTTTTTCTTTTAAAACTTAATTATTAAATTTGTTGTTATGTTTATTTTAGTAAAAATTAAATATTAATTATATTGATAGCTATTAACTATTTTTCTGAAATTTAAAAACAAGTCTTTGAAGTTAAAAAGAATATTTTCTGACTTCCACCCAGATTATATCCTTAATACATAAACAAAATCAACTAATACTATTAAACAGATTTTTAAAGATAGTTTATTCTGTATATAAAAATGTAGTTAAAATAAAAAGTATTAATAAGGTTTTAATTTATTCTGTGACATTGGTAAAATTAGATCAGAGTGCACTGAACTTCTGCCGTAACTCTTCAAGTGCTCCTACTACAGTTTACATGACGTAATCGCAAGTAATGTCTGCAGCAATAGTCATGTATTAAATGAATCATTAAGATGAGCTTATGCTTCCTTTTTATTCTGTCTACTGGATAGTTATTTAAGTATTTATTCATTTTAGCTTTATATAGTTATAATAATCTGGTAAAGAGAAAGTGAGAAGCACTTAAAGATAAACTTTGTATGTACTTAAAAATAAGTTAGGTTTTTGAGAGTCGAGTGGCTAAAATGGTAATATCATTAAATGAATAAGCTTAATTTATTATTTTTTTTAATCTATTTGTTAACTAATAGTCTATCAGTCGAATAAAACTTCTTTGCTTGTTTTAGAAACTGTAAAGGTCCTAGCCTAGTACCAAACCCTGAAGAATCTTCCTGAGTTTAGAGTTCCCAGTAATGGCTTCAACCATAGTTTTGTGGTCGGTTCTTTCGAAGTGAATATATTTAGATTACAGTGCCTCTTATGCTGTCTTCTACGACTTATGACTATTTAAGTGTAACCAATTAAAGCTATAGGTGTTAAATTATTGTTTATTTTAATTCATTTGCTTATTTCATTATAACCAAGAGCTAATAATGATAAACCTTGTGAAACAGAAAAAAGGTTTCTGTCAAATCGAGACAATTGTTGTTTTATTATTTAGAATATTTCAAAATATAATGAGTAATTATTTTTACGAAGAGTCGTATGTACAAGTTAGATGCCTGTAATTTTTCCACCTTTTTTTTTTTTTTTTATGAATACATTTTTAAATGTATTCCTCACATATCATTCCTTCAAAAGAACGGTGTTATTACTCAAAAAACCTAATATTGCAATGGAGATATTTGAAAGTTACATGTGAGTTAAAAAAATAAAAAATTTGGTTATTGATACAAAATTCTTTTACTAACGACTAGAAAATTTTTAAAAGCTTGAAACTTTTTCTTTCAATGCCATTATTCCCATAAAACTTCAATTCAAACATAATACAACTCAAAATATGACTTTATTAAAAATGTTGGAAACGGAATATCAGATACAATGCTCTTTCTGAATTCTGAATCAATCAATACAATTGCTTCTGAAAGCTTAACTAAAAAATGCCTAATTTTGAGTTTATGTTATACTGCTGGCAGATTTTTCTATTTGATCTTTAATAGGATCAAATACCTGTTTTACCTTCTGTAATGTACTGGTATAGTCGTATATATAAATGTTCTACATTAAATCAGTATATATCCCTGTTAATATACAACAAATTTATGCATTATTGATTAATATTAACAATTTTATATTTTGTGTTTCTGTTGTTTATTGAGTTTATTAAATTTGTGGATGTTCATAACGAACTTCATAATACACATATTTATTGTTTTTGATTTGGAGAAACTATTTATTTTTTTTATAGTAAAATTATTTAGGCTATGATATTAATTAATTATCTGTAGTTCTTCCTTTTTGTACTTCATTATCTAATAAAAGCTTATGATTATATTAGTATTTTAAATTCATTATATCCTTTCATCATCAATTGCATTTTATAATTTATTGTTGTACAGTAATCTCTATTACAGTATTTTGCTACTTTGTGTTCATACTATAATAACTAGTCACCCTCTTAAACAAATCTATGGTGCCTATTAGCATTGTCAATGCTTTTCCATATATAGGAAATGCAGGAATAGTTCCATATATATTTTATATTTCATATTGGCATAATAGTTCCGATAACCTCATGACTAACATCTAAGGCAGTTTTAAAAAATATTTACTTGATATTTTTTCCATTTTTTGTGCGAAGTAGCAAGTTTGATTTTTTTGTTAATTTTTCAATCAGTAATTGTGAATGAAATACTTCTATATTCGCAAAAACAAGAGGCAACAAAGCCAATAACTCTTTAATAGTTCCGATAACGTCTAATAGATGTCGCTGCTTCAATAACGACTAAGGCAGTTTTATTTATGGTTTTAAAACATATTTACTTGGCATTTTTTTCCATTTTTTTGTGCGAATTAGCAAGTTTGATTTTTTCGTTAATTTTTCAATCAGTAATTGTGAATGAAATACTTCTATATTCCCAAAAAATAGGCAACGAAGCCAATAACTGTTTAATAGTTCCGACAACTGATTCGATAACGTAGGCAGCGCCACATGACTAACATCTAAGGCATTTTTATGGTTTTAAAACATATTTACTTTGAATTTTTTCCATTTTTTTGTCCGAATTAGCAAGTCCGATTTTTTCGTTAATTTTTCAATCTGTAATTGTGAATGAAATACTTCTATATTCGCAAAAAATAGGCAATGAAGCCAATAACTGTTTAATAGTTCCGATAACCGATTCGATAACGTAGGCAGCGCCACATGACTAGCATCTAAGGCATTTTTATGGTTTTAAAACATATTTACTTGACATTTTTTCCATTTTTTGTGCGAATTAGCAAGTCTGATTTTTTCGTTAATTTTTCAATCAGTAATTGTGAATGAAATACTTCTATATTCCCAAAAAATAGGCAACAAAGCCAATAACTGTTTAATAGTTCCGATAACCGATTCGATAACGTAGGCAGCGCCACATGACTAACATCTAAGCCAGTTTTATTGTTTTAAAACATATTTACTTGACATTTTTTCCATTTTTTTGTGCGAATTAGCAAGTCCGATTTTTTCGTTAATTTTTCAATCAGTAATTGTGAATGAAATACTTCTATATTCGCAAAAAATAGGCAACGAAGCCAATAACTCTTTAATAGTTCCGATAACGTCTAATAGATGTCGCTGCTTCAATAACGTATAAGGCAGTTTTATTTATGGTTTTAAAACATATTTACTTAGCATTTTTTCCATTTTTTTTTTGCGAATTAGCAAGTCTGATTTTTTCGTTAATTTTTCAATCAGTAATTGTGAATGAAATACTTCTATATTCGCAAAAAATAGGCAACGAAGCCAATAACTGTTTAATAGTTCCGATAACTGATTCGATAACTTAGATAGCAGCACATGAATAACATCTAAGCCAGTTTTATTGTTTTAAAACATATTTACTTGGCATTTTTTCCATTTTTTTGTGCGAATTAGCAAGCCCGATTTTTTCGTTAATTTTTCAATCAGTAATTGTGAATGAAATACTTCTTTATTCGCAAAAAATAGGCAACGAAGCCAATAACTCTTTAATAGTTCCGATAACGTCTAATAGATGTCGCTGCTTCAATAACGTCTAAGGCAGTTTTATTGTTTTAAAACATATTTACTTGGAATTTTTTTGTTAATTTTTCAATCAGTAATTGGGAACGAAAACGCCTCGGCCTTCAGCTCTTATTGAAATCATGTCGAAGTGCTATTTGGTTATTGACGATTGAACGATGAAGGAGTTATTCCAATAACGAGCTCGTTCTGGTAACACGTTATCACAGTAACCGTTATTTTCCAATAACACGTTATTTTAGACTGTTATGTTATTTCGGCCCCACCACTATTGAGCGGTTGCTTGTAGCTCAAAAACTCCGCTTCACCCTTTCATTTAGCGGTGGCAAACTATAATTGTTAATTGTTTCATAGTTATGGAGACAGCTTAAAAATATGTTTAATACTTTTTGGACTTAGATGTTTATTTATCTACTTAGATCGATAATTACTCCATTAATTTGAATATGATAATGAATAATAATTATTTACCCTTTTATAATTTCTCCTTACTGCCTGTTTTACTCATAAAATATTACATACATTTATAGAATCACCTAAGAATATTTTTAGTTTAAAAAAAAGTGACCACGTTCATGAATTGAGAAAAATGTCTAGGCAGATTTTAATTTTAATTTACCTTATTACTTATATTAGAGAGGAATACAGTTGACTGCATGATACGTGTATAATGGAGGATGGAGATAGTTAGGGGTGCGGTCAAAAAAACACCAAATACGTCAAGACTTATTTTTTATTTGTGCCTGCGTTTCGACCTTCTTTGTAGGTCATTTTCAGGGCTAATAGGAGATTTTTGCGGCTGGGTGAACTGTGTAACTCAACGTCGGCACAAATAAAAAATAAATCTTGACTTATTTGGTGTTTTCTTTACTGCACCTCCCAACTATCTCCACCCTCCTTATTAGTTATAGTTTCAAATTATTAAGTTACTAGCTTTTGCCCACAGCTTCGCTCGCGAGGAATTTGGTCTGCCACATAAAGTATCGTGATAGATCATTTTAAATAAATAAATACATTTTTTGTAACTATAATTTACCTGTACATCCGAAATTTCAGATGTCTAACTTCAAAACTGACGGATTCCATAAAATCTTTGAGCCCCTATTATATTAAGGGGGGAACCCTTATGGGTGTGGAATCGTCCAAATTCATTTCTTAGTGCTTTTCTAAGCTATACTAACCTATCTATGAATTTCAAGCTGCTAAGTTCAGTGGTTTCAACTGTGCGTTGACCGCTGGGTTAGTTAGTCAATCAGGTTACAGTTTTATATAAACTTCGCCTGTGTGGTGTGTTGATAAAAAGCAGCCTTCCCCAGGCTTGAGATTATCCATATCAAATTTCATCACAAACGGATCAGTACAGCCGTGAAACATACATTGACACTGATTAACAAACGGGACGGACAGAAGTTGCTTTCGTTTACCGTTTGTTCGGGTCAGTATAGGAGTATGTAATGTTATTGAATTTATTGAAAAGGATTATTTAGTATAACGGTTTCACTTGTCGTACGGCAGCAGCGAGAAATTAAAACTGAAAGAATTAGAATAATGTACATATGTAGGTAATTTATTTAGCGGTATAACCTATATTACTGTAAAGTTTCAACAACTTTAAACTTTCAAAATATGTAGATTTTGCGAGTAAGAAACACGTGAGGAAGCTACTTTGGGGGGAGCCCTGTAGCGATGCTAACAATATTTAAAATATTTAACAATTAAATTAAATAACCGCGATTACCTACTGACCATATTTTTATATTATATTTCAGTTGGAGGTAAAAGGCCTTCTACACGGTCGGGACGGCCATCGTGACCTTGGTTGGGTCGACCAATTTTTGTACTCGTTCTACACGGTCGCACAGTGTTTCGATTAGTAGGAACTAGTTGGACAAAATTCTAAAAATGTTTATTGGACTATTGTAAACGATAGTTCAAAACCCAGAAATACAATATTTGTTTATGCCTGGCACACTTAATCTTGTCAGTAATGTTGAGGTAATTCCTCTTGTGTGTATCATCTATATTGTATTATAGACAGACAACACTGTAGTGACAGTCGAGCTCATTTTGGCTATGCATTATGGCATCTTTGTAACAATAGTCAGTTGTGTTCCGGCTTTCGTGTAGTGCACATCTAATTCCTAGAAGCTCTCTGATAAAACACCGCCAGGATTAGTCTTGCAGATAAACAGGCCAGACCTACCCTTTCATCTATTTACTAACCTATTTCTCTTGTTATTCCTTTGTTTTACTGTTATTATGCACTACTAACTATTTTATTTTATTTTAATTTATTTACTAAAAATGACGAATATAGATGTAGAAGTAAAGGTAAAACCACCCGATGAAAATTCCACCAATGAAGGCACTAGTGATGTCAATAAACATAGAAAATCATTTACTCCCAAATTTTTGACATTTTTTAAGGGTCCGTATGTAGTCATAGTCGAGAAAGATGATAACGACAAGTCAGAATGCTTTCACGACATGAAAATAGGGAAACTCCTTGGTCTTAGTAGTAACCACGTTAGTACAGGTAAAAGGAAAAATAAAAATCAAATCGAAATAAATTTTAAAAGCCCTGATTTCGCTAATAGATTTCTAGAAAATTCACTTCTCGCCACTAACAGGTTAAAAGCGTATATTCCACGCCAATTCGTAATAAAACACGGTGTCATTCGTGACATTCCTGTAGGCATGACTGAGAATGAAATTATATCTAATCTTATTTCAACCGACAAAGTCATTGCAGTTCGGAGATTTTTTAGAACTATAAAAGAGGCTAACGGCCTGACTAAAGTTCCGACATCATCCGTCCAGGTGACGTTTCACTCCCAACGCTTACCGGATAACGTAACACTATTTCTAGCCCCAAGGAAGGTATACCCATACATTTTTAGATCTTTTTTTTGTGAAAAATGTCTTAGATATGGTCATTTAAAGGACAAATGTAGAGGTAAACCCCGTTGCAAAAATTGTGGTAGCAAAGATCATATCAGTGAAACTTGTGATAAATCAACTAAATGTATTTACTGTTTTAAAGCACATACACCAAATGATAAAACGTGTCCCGAAACCGAACGGCAACGTAAAATCAAAGAGATAATGGCAACTAAACCTATAAGTTATCGTGATGCTGCTAGCCTCGTACCTACAATAGTGTCTAACAGATTCGAAATTTTAGATTTTCCCTCATTAGTGGAAGAAAATTATTCCGAGAGTACATCACATGGCTCTAAAGAATTTTCTTTCAAAAAACCAAGAAAACTAGTTTCAGGAGGCTTTAAAGAAATTCCCAAACGAACAAGAAAAGAGGCTTTCCAGGAAATTTCCCCCGAATATACACCAGAATCCAAAAAAACTGTCAAACCATTTGAATTTGAAAATCCACATAAGATTTCATCCGATTCTAAATATATAAATATGTATGCTAAACTCACTGATTAACAAAATTAAAAATACTGAGAACGAACAAGAGACAGTTAATGTTATAGGACAAACATTTTTCAACTTTGTTCAAGAAAACCAACAAATTATCAATCAATTAGGACAATTATGCAAAATCAATCAAAACCCCTAAGGTTCCCTTTTCTTATTTTATTGCATATATTATTTTAAGATATCTTAAGTCACACATATTTCATATAATAACAACTCAATTATGTGCATTTTAATAAATGATACTTAATCTACAATAGCTCCCAATCTTTTATCAATTAACTTATTCTACCTAATATACTAAATGGTTCAACAATATAAACATTTTGGTATAAATAAATTAAAAATACTTCAGCACAATTGCTGTAGTGTTAACAATAAATTTCAGGAAATCATAAATTATTTAAATATTAAAAAAATCCACATTGCCCTTCTACAAGAAACGTGGTTCAATAACCAGAAAACATACCACACAAATAACTACCACATCATAAAAAAAAATCGCCGCTATTCATACGGCGGTGTCGGAATCTTCCTACATACCTCACTGAATTTCGAAAAAATAACATTACCCAATCTTGGAAATATCGAAGCTATAGGTATCAAAGTGGTTAACACCAGACCCAAATTGATAGTTATATCAGTTTATATACCACCCTCGGGTAAAATCACTCTAAATAACATAAACCTTCTGTTTTCGATCGAATCCACTTTTCCAAAATCTGAGTACTGCGTAATTATGGGGGGGAGACCTAAACGCTCACTCTACTTATTTCGGAAGCTTTGTGGATACACCTAGAGGCGACATGATTTTCCAGGAGTTACAAAAATCCTCTTTAAGCCTTATAAATGACCCTGGTGTAATAACAAGATTACCTCGACCAGGGCAAAATCCTAGTATCGTAGATTTAACCTTTTGTAGTTCATACATTAGTCACAAATTTTCTTGGGAAGCTCTACATGAAACTTTGGGCAGTGACCATAAAGTCATAGTAATTGAAATGAAAGCTATGAATTTTTCCGGAAAAATGTACTGCAAAAGAAACTATAAAAAACTTAACTTGGAAAAATATACCGACATATTAAATAATTCTAGCCTAGAACTAATTAATAGAGACTTAACCACTATCGAAGAATTGACATCTATTCTAAACCTTGCTGGAGAGTCCTCTATACCTCGATCTCATCCAAACAAAAATCAGAACTTCAATCCCAAATGCTGGTGGAACGAGGAAATAGCTAAAGCATATAAAGAAAAGAAAATAGCTATCAAAACATATTGCTCTAATATGACTATCGAAAACCACAAAAACATGAGGGCGAAAATCAACAAATGCAAATCCTTAATAAAGAAAGCAAAAAGAGACTCCTGGCAAAACTTTACAAACATTAATCCCCATGACTATGGAACAATGTGGAACAAAATCTCTTGCCTAAGGGGGAGGTATATAGCGAAGGTAAACCATATTACAACTAACAAAAATCTGGCTGTCACATTCATAGAAAGATTATGTAATATTTTCGAACCTCGACAACACCAACAATACGGCGGTATAGACGAATCTGACATCTTAAATCAACCATTTAATGAAAGAGAATTTGAAGCAGCTCTTGCTGGGCGCAAAGGAACAGCACCCGGCCTCGACGAAATCAATTATGAAATGATAAGTCTTGCTCCTTGGACTATCAAACTTAAGCTATTGCAGGCCTTCAATTACACGTGGCGCAGCTCCAAAGTTCCCACAGCCTGGAGAAATATCCTAATATTTCCTATTCTTAAACCTGGAAAAGATCCCGAGCTAGTAGAATCCTACACACCTATAGCCCTTATATCATGCTTGGCTAAAGTTTTTAATAACATTGTTAAAGCAAGGCTCGAGTGGATTTTGGAAAAAAATAAAATTCTCAACAATGAATGCTATGGTTTCAGGAAAAACAGGTCTACCACGAATTGTTTGTTGTCGCTAACAAATGAGATTGGTCGTGCTTTCCACGAGAAAAAATTTTTATTGGCTGCAGTGCTAGATATTGAAAAAGCCTATGACAACGTCAAAATAAACACGCTCAAATCCATTTTAGTAGAAGTAGGGATACCTCAGCTCATCACAAACTGGATAATCAATTATTTATCTTACCAGACCTACATCATTCGTACAGATGAAGGGCCGGTATCCTATGATTCGTTTAATGGCCTACCTCAAGGAGATAGCCTCAGTCCCATTCTATTTAATATATATACATCTAGAATAATTAACAACACTCCTCCAAATTGCAGAATGATCCAGTACGCAGACGATTTCATACTTTACAGCACAGTTAAATCCGCCAACGAGGGAAAGCTCATCATGGAAAAAGCTCTATTAACCTCAATTAACTCTTTCAGCAACATTAACTTAAAAATCAATCCCGGGAAATCATGCTTGATCCCTTTTACCCGGAAAAGAAAAATTAACGTTAATGACTTCAAAATTCATTTTGACAATTACACCATCGAGCCAGTAAATAAAATAAAATTTTTAGGGGTAATATTAGACTATAAACTTAATTTCCGGGACCACATCATTAACACATACAACAAATCACGAAAAAACTTAACCATCCTAAAATCTCTTGCAGGCGTGTCTTGGGGCACACATCCTTCTAATATGATTACATTATACAAATCCATAGTACGGTCAATTATCGATTATGCTTGCATAATCTATCAAGAAACTAAATCTCCGTTAATTAACAAATTAAATACAATTCAAAATTTAGCCTTACGGATATGTATCGGAGCTTTCAAAACAACACCAACAAACGCCCTGTTAGCCGAAGCTGGCGAAATCCCTCTCCTTTTGCGTAGGAAATGGTTGACAACAAAATCCTTATTCAAAATTTACTCCAACCAGTCAAATTTCACGAGTAACAATATCCTAGAGGGAAAAATATTTGTGCCAAATTTAAAAAGCTGCTGGCTGGAGTCAAAACACATACTCAAAACATCCCTATTAACAAACCCTATTAATAAACATCCCTATTAGGGATGTGGACTAATTTTTGGAATTGGTTTTATTTTATAGATAGACCCTGTAAAAACACGAAAATAATAATTTTATGAAAAAATATGTCAAATTTCAATTAAAAAAAAAATGAAATGTAAATCGTTTTCAAAATTCCCGCTAAAACGGCCCGAACTGTCAACTGGCCGTGAACTACGTCACTATTCACCTCCCTCCAGTCACTCGCGCGCTGTCAACCTTTTCTTGACTGAGTTTTTCCGAATAAATTTAATAAAAGCCATAAAAATGAGTACATCGAATTACAAATGCTGTTCAGTGCCGATGTGCAAAAGTACTTCAGTCAGGACGCCGCAAAAACTTTTCATAAACGTTCCAAAAATTGCAAAAATAAGGAGAAAGTGGTTAACACTTGCTAGAAGAGATCCACAATCATTGACAACAACAAGTACCTGTTATTTTTGTGAAGATCACTTTGATGTAAGTTCTGATTAAATACAAATACCATTATAAAAAAGTTGTTATGTGACAAAAATAAAGTATCAAATATTTATTACTGTTGTTTGTTTGTTGTTGTTCTTCTTTTAAGTAACTAATTGCTTAACATAAATCAAACTTCAGCTTCAAAATGACATGGAAAATTATGTACGATATACTACAATGGGTGAAGTATCTAGAATAATGATGAGACCTGGTTGTTTACCTAGAAAGTTTACTTGCCAACCTATGAGAGCCCATACTTCTGCTAATGCCTGTCGACCAGCTGCTGCAAAAAGGCAAAGACTCTCATTGATACATGAATGTGAAGAAGAGATAAGAACAGCTGAATTTCAACAACGTGAAGATTTAAATATTGAAGTTACAAATCAAGATGAAGGTCAGTGCTCATTGACATCCATACAAACAGTATAAGTGTAAAATAAGCTCCATTTGATTGCCACTGTATCATTGTTTTTCACTATGTAGTGCTTTTTGCAATTATTACTACATTTCTGTTATCTAAAAGGGGTATTTTATCTTTTTGACTATTAATTATATTTTTAATTGGATTTCTAGTCTTGTGAGCTAATTTTATTTATGAAATGTCATAATTTTTAAAGGATGTCACTTCTATGTTTCCTAGCATTCCACTTAAACTAGTATACAAACTATTAAATGATAATTGGGAACAAATCGAACCCTACACAAATATTAAAAGTAAAACAATATTTTTAGAAGGAATAAGACTTTGCACTGAAAATGGGTTTTTTACTTTCCAAAATTTTTTACTAACCAAAATTTTATAAACAAACGGCTGGTTTACCAATGGGTGGTAGACTTTCAGTAAACTTATCAGAAATAGTACTTAATTACATCATTAAAGAAGGTGTACAAAAAATGGATAACCCCCTCTGCATTTATTTCTAATGTATTTAAAATAAGCGAAAAATAAAATATTTTATATTCTCTTAAGTAATGCTTTCCCTGTAAAACTAATCAAACAATTTTGGCACAAACAAATTAATTTAATAAACAATACTAAACATAATAACTTACCAAAAACTATTAAAAATAACTCATGTACTAATAAAACTATCCAAAATGCATTATCTAATAACTCCAAAATAGTTAAGTTTAATGTTATTGAGAACAAATTTTTAAATTAATATCACAGCAATGCTTTCTAGAGGTATCTACCTATACTACTATAGATACCTCTAAAAAGCATTGCTATAGAATTACATTTCAGAAATAAAATTAGCTCACAAGACAAGAAACTCAATTAGAAATATAATTGATAGTCAGGAAGATAAAATACACCTTTTAGATACCTGTAGTGCAGAGGACATACAACTCCACATTTCAAAAATAGAATTTATCACCATAAAAAATAATTTACAACCCACAGTAACAACAAAAGTATTCCCTAGATGGGGGAAAAAATATAAATTAATATTACAGCAATGCTTTTTAGAGGTATCTATGCTTTATTTCACTACTTGTTGGGACAATAAATATTTTTAAATTTATATTATTTTAATTAATTTAATTGTCACTGTCTTTGCAAGAAAATTGACTTATAACTGTTATTGTTGTATACATTATAGGTTGATGCATAAAGCCATAAATTTTAACACTTGATAATGACTAAATGTTGAAACGTATGAACAGTTAATAAATTAATGAAGTGTTGACTGGATGATGGGTTTTTTCTTACTTTATTATATTTAAAGTATTTAGTCCAGTGGAATATATCAACTTGAAATGAAAACTATACTTAAAAAGCACTCTCTTAATCAATTATCTTTTTTTTTCAGATACACTCCATGAACAACAAATAATAACAAAAATTGATAAAGCAACCCAAGTATACATAACAGCCAAGCATCGAAGTAAAATTACTCAGACTGAAACCAAATCATGTCCGAAGCAAACCTCTCCAATAAAGTTTTGTACCACATCTGTATCTACTTCTCCATTGAAAACATCAGAAATGAAACCACTTATAAAACCGCATAATGATGACAAATCTGATAGTGATATATCAACTCAATCTGTAGCACTCTTGTCAAACACTTCTTCTGACACAAGTACTTTCAGTGAACCAGATTTGAAAGAAGCTAATAAAAAATCTATGGTAGAGCATACTGTAGATAAAATAAAAAGAAGACCACAGTTCTATATTGGTGTACCGAAAGATTGCTATTTTTTAATTAAAATTATAAATGAGGATATTGGTATTCCTGAAAGTGAAATATTGTTGTGTTTGAAGAAAATTCGTTTAGAAAGCAGATTTTCTGAACTAGCTGATGAGTTTGAAATAAGTTCATCATATGCAGCTAAAATATTTACAAAAGATATGCCTAAAATTGCTGAAATCATGAGGCCTTTTATTGTAAATTTAGACAAGTCTTCTATCAAAAGATGTTTGCCCATAGCATTTAGAAAAAATTATTATGATGTTACATGCATAATAGATTGCCTGGAAATAGAAATTGAAAAACCAAGTAAAGCCTTACATCAATCTCTAACTTGGTCAGAATATAAAAAGGCCAACACCATAAAATACCTGATTTCCAGTACACCAAATGGACTGGTCAATTATATTTCACGGGGTTATGGAGGGAGAATTAGTGATATATGTCTGGTAGAAAATTGTGATTTTCTTAACTCTTTACCTATTGGGTCACATGTAATGGCTGACAGGGGCTTTAAACATATTGAACCACTGTTACTTGGGGTTGGATGTAAGCTAACAAGGCCACCCAGCATAGATTCAAGTAATAAATTAACGAAGAAGGAAGTTAAAGATACAAAAAAAATTGCAAGTTTGCGGATACATATAGAGAGAGTGATTAGACGCATCAGGGAGTTCTGTTTTTTGAAGCCCCATGCTTGCATAAACCATTATCTGGTAGGGAAACTTGATGACGCCATAGTTATAGCTTGCGGCTTAATAAATATACAAAATTCAATAATTAATAAGTGATGTAACAATGTGAATATTGAAATAAAAGAATAAAAAACAATCAGTATTTTTTTATATTTTTATGTAATATATTTTCCTTACTACATTTCCGTTGTTTTATACAATAATGGGTAGATATTTCTTTTCCAAAATAATAATAAAGATTGTAATAAAGAATTAACATATTCTTCATCGAACTCCACTAATATAATATTAACTATATTATTATTTTGAAAGTCAACATCTGCAACACAAAAGTAGCACTTTTTATATCCACAAACATACATTTGAATTTGCATTTGGTCATAACACTTGTTTGAGGGTTTCCCATTCTGAATGTAACTTTTTATAGTGTTTTCATTGAAGGGACATTTAATTTCTATGAGAAACTGCTCGCCTATTCCATCTGGTGAGCCAGCAATCATGGGAAAGTCCTTGCTAATATAAAGACCACATTTTTTTATTTGTTTCCGTAGTGTGGTTTGTACTATTTGTCGTACTTTACATTCCAAAATCCTGCCAAGTTTCATTGCTGGAGTATCAGGAATGTTGCCACCCATAATCAAGGATACCAAGGCACCATCACTTGTTTTGCATTTTTTAACTTCATAAGCTTTGGAAGCCGTTATTCTACCAAATCTTAATTCGTGCCAAAGTTTGCTGCCGTTCTGGTCTCTTGTGTTTTCTTCAACCTTCTTTAATAACTCTGTAGTAAATAATCCAGATATCTGCTTGATAAAGTCTTCACTGCATTGTTCTCTATAGTTTTGCACTAACTGGTACATAGAGAGCCGTTCTGCCTCATTAGTGATGTTTTGTACATACCTTAATAATTCACAGTTTCTGATACCTTATGCTGTAGCCTTTTCCACAAATTTGTCAAAAACACTGGCATCTGAAGAAGTTGAAACTTGTCCTTTGGCTAATTCTGTAGCTGTAATGAATTTTAACGTTGTTCCCACCTTCGACAGTTGAGATTTTTTCCAGTAGCATTCTACCTGAGTACAAGATGGCTCTTCGCTTCTTCGATGCAGCCACATCAGAAAAGCCACTGCATGTTTGCAACCACCTGCTGATGCAGCACAATCGTGGCATTGTGAAACGATAACAACACTGTTTTTTTCATCTACAATGGTAGTGACTGTGTACGGTTTAGCACGCACTTTGTGTTCAGGGCACACGCGGCACTTCAATGTACAAATATCGGATTCTCTTTTCAACTGAACGTATCCTATTGCATCATCGCCATAAGATTCTCTTGAAGATCTGGAATAGACAAAATAGGGCCATAATTATACTACTAAATCTTTGTACATAACCTAACTTTATATTTATTTGATATACACTGCCGGTCAAAAGTTTGAGACCACTTCAATTTGTTGGGAAAGTTAGGATTAAATCAAACAAAATAAAACAAAACAAAAGGAAATTTGAATAAAATTATATGGAAACACAATATAAGACTATATGGAAACACAATATAAGACTATATGGAAACACAATTTAAAAATATAAGTACAATGCATTTATACTTTCTTCATGTCAAAAAATCCTCCCTTGCTTTTCAAAATAGCAAAATAGAATGAGTAAAGTGTCTCTTTCATTGGTAAATACAGTGTATTAGTATAAACTTATAGGTACTTACAAAGACATTTTCACGTTTCTAAGCTCCGCTGCACAAAAGTCCTTGTTTCTAGCAAAGAAACTTGCCACCATCATAGAATCAATCTTAGGTAAGTTACAACTACTTCCTTTGATGAATCCAGTTTCCTTTGTGATAAAATCGTAAAATATTACCGTTGTTGTAACAAATTATTAAGAGAAATAGTTCACTGTACACTGGTTATAAACTTGTTTAAGCCAGCTGTCAACGACTTGTGCCGAATTGTGACGTCACGCGCTCTGATTGGTGTTCGCAGTCACGTGATAATGGGTAATAAATAACGCGATTTTAATCAATTTTATTTAATTTAAGACGAATAATTAAGTTCTTAAAATGTTATTTTAGGTTTCTAAAAATTGCCTTTAATGTGTAAAACATAACTTTACATGAATTTGTAACATGTGTCCACATCCCTAATAGGGATGTTTATTTCCTATTTTTATTTTTCATATTTCCCATGGTCCTCTAGACCTTTGTACACATATCCCGAAAACCTTAATTCTTTACTACAGCCAATATAAATTGCCAAATATAAATAACAAAAACTCATTACCTCCATATTTACTAAAACTCCACACCCTCAGTGAAATAAATGACAGATACCACAGCCATATTAAAATTTATACTGACGCCTCCAAAACCATCAATACATGCTCAATAGCCGTCTATGATCCACAAAAAATGATCAATCTGTCTTACTCCATCCCAAATAAATTCAGTATCTTCCATGCAGAACTTCTTGCTGTTTTCAAGGCTACAGAACATAGCAACTCCACTTATAAAAATATTAAAATTGTTATCCTCACAGACCGGCCTCCGTCTGCCAATGCTTACAAAACGTACACAGACACTCAATCACCAATTACATTCTACTAAACATTTTAAATTCAATTGCCTCTTCCAACAATAAATATTATTTCCAGTGGGTACCAGGACAAGTAGGTATTAGCGGAAATGAAACTGCAGATCAAATTGCGCGAAACACTACCAAAGCAAAAAGGCTTAATATTAAAATTCCTAAAATCGATACCTTGCGCTTTTTGAGTGCTACAATTGTGAAAGAATGGCAGGGATTATATGATTGGGAGTCCCAGAGCAAGGGGAAGGATCACTATTCAATCCTACCAAAAATTGCTTTAAAACCATGGTTCGTTTCGATTGGAATAGCTTTAAAGAGAAGTGAGGTGACTAACCTGATTAGATTAAGAACTAACCATGGTAATACCAGCAAATTTTTAAATCTGATGAAAATAAAGGCGACACCAAATTGTGAGATCTGCGGTGAATCGAGGATCCTCTACATGTGGTGATGTCCTGTAAGAGATTCAACAATGAGAGGAAGAAACATATCGAGGGGTCGGCCCTCAGTATACCAGAAAAATTAAAGGGACAGGACAGAGAAGGACTTAGTCAGATTATAAAATTCCTTAGGAAAACAAAAATAAGACTTTAACATTTAAACCATCATAGTTTGCTGGCAAAATAGGACTTTGAAATTAAGTCTTAAAGCCATAAAAAAAAACAAAAAAACAAAAGCCATTGTGTTCAGTCTCTCAGGGTCAGTTTGTAATGAGGATTGCATCTGCCATTTTGTGTGAAGTGTCTTGTGTGTTTATATATGTATATAAACAGATATAAAAAATATCAGTATAATATACTGATATAAACAGAAATATATATATATAGTGTTTATATCATAATAAATTCTGTGTTCGTATCGTAATAACTTGTTCTGTTGTTTCTCTGCTCTCTAACACCTTTTTACTCTCTATGTTAACAAGTTATAGAGTCCAAAGTCATGAATCCATAGAAACCTACTAAATCAGTTGTATTTAAAGCTTCATTTCAACAACACAAAACTATAATGTTACTGATTTTATATGAATCAATTTTTGAATATCGATAATATATGTATTCATACGTCATTTTTTCCAATTAAAAAAATCTGATAATCTAAGTGCATCGATATTTTTTGTTTTAAATTCATGCCTGATTTTTACGTATTTTGAAACTTTCGAGGTATGGGAATGACTCGTATACGGTTGTATCGGGGGTAAATTTTATATATTTCATTGCTGCATCTCTCTTATTAATAATAAGATGCATTATAGCCTGCACACTCGAGTACAACATTGTTTTTTTTATTTTAGAATACTTATTTTCAAGAAAAATAAAAGTTTTTTTTTTAAGAATGATAGAAACGCCCAAATTTTTTTATTTTATAGTTCTTTTCAATCAAATTAAATGTTAGAGACCTTGCAGAGGACTCTGAAAGGAAAATTAAAACAAGATTGGCTAACTGTTCCTTCAAAATTTCTGTTAAATGGTGGGAAAATCAAAGCAGCGCGCAGTGTTTCGATTAGTACAATCTAGGAAAAATGTCATGTTTAGAAATCTGAAATATGGTATAGGAATATTGTAAACAATACTTCAAAACATGGTAATCTGACACACTTCACAGCTTGAAGGTTAGGGCCCAAAGTCATCATAGCAATAGAATAAATCTGTGGAATTCAAGGTATCATTTCAACCTCAAAAAATTATTGTTCATTAATTGTGAAAAAATTAAAATATTAAAGTTAAATATTACTATAAATTAAAATATTAAAGAATACAAAAAATAATTGAAAGTTAAAAAGAGATAAATTAAAATAACTATTAAACTACGTTAAGGTGTCAGAATGTGTCATTAAGATGGAGAGGGTTACGTTTATAGATAACAAAATGATTGTAGGAAGCAGTAACAAAGAAAAATAATTTACGATTTTTTGAGTAGATTAAATATTTGGGAGTAGGTTGAGGAAAGATTATGTGAGTCGGTCTTGAGATTGATAGCGGTGGATTCTAAATTGATGTGGATGGATTCAGAGAGAATGCGTTTATCATAGTTGGGAACGGAAGAAAGGATTGAAGTGTTATCGAAGTCAAAATTATGGTTCAAGGTCAGGGCATGTTCAGAAAATTTACAGGCGGACTGGTTACGGGAAGATATGTTGTATTTAAATTGGGGAATACGTTTTTTGAGGTAGTTTTTTGTTACGCTTATATAGGAAAAGTTACAATTAGGAGTGGTACAGGGAATCCGGTATACGACTTGTGAACGATCTTTAAGGGGAATAGGATCTTTGACTCCGGTGTAAATATTGGAGAGATTATGGGATTTGAAGGTTATGCGTAGGTTGGGGATAGTGGAAAGTACGGATTTTTGGATGAGGTTTGAGAGGGAAGGCAAATATGGGAGGGATCTATACATAGGGATAGATGGTGGAAAAGGAGATCGGGTGGGGGATTTTTGTAGTCATGAATGGGTTTGTTAACAATATAGGGGGGGGGGAGTTGTTTTTTAACAAAATGTCTTTTATACGGTAGTTGTTGGTTTTATGGAAGCGGGGTTCAGACACAGAGAGGTCACAGTGGATGAAATTTTTGGCTACGTTAATTTTTTGGTGGTGGGAGTGATAATTAAGAAGTCTGCCTGAGTAAGTAGGTTTGGTATACCAGTCTGTGAATAAGGTGTGGTCTGGGTTTCTAATGATACGATGGTCAAGAAAAGGGAGGGATTTATTAGATTTATGTTCAACGGAGAAATGGAGGTGGGGATGATATGAGTTGAAGGAGGATAACAATTCCGGAATGATGGTAGGATTTAGGATAAGGAGTAGGCCGTCGACATATTTTTTGATTAAAATAATTTCATCAGGATAGAGGATAATAATAATAATAATAATAATGTCTTTATTTATTCTGGGACGAGTCCCTATAGAATAACAATACAGGCATTGTAAGCTATTAAATCTTAGAGTGTTAAATAATTACTTTTAATTAATTATTACAATTAATTTAATTAGTGAGAACGAATAAAAAAAATGAACAAATAAAAAATGTGAATTACCTACAATAACAGTATTTCAAAAACATATTAGAAGAAAAGAAAGAAAAAAATTAAAATAAGTTTACAATAATTATATTAGAGAAACAAATTTATGGTCACATATATCAAATTTATGCCAAGAAAAAAAACAAAAAAGAAAGATTAAACAAGATTATCCGAGATTTACCTTTCATCCCTTTTTGTCCTTTTTAATATCTATCTATATGACATTAATAATACATATGTACGTGGTTTAAATTCCACACACTCAAATATATGAATACAAAATAACACACACAAATGTACATCTAAAAACATCATTCATTCGTCGAATAAAGAGAGCATTAAGTCAATACTGATCCCCTACTGTTTTCGATTTTTTGGGAATTGTAGGGATAATAGGTGCTGGAATATACGGGATTTGAAGGTTGGAAGATTATTGGAACGACGAATGGAAGAAGGTATAGAGTTCCAAAGGGAGGAGGATCGGATCAGGAAAGCTCTGTCGGGTAGAGTTAGGATAGAGTTTAGGAGGTCATTTAGGACAATATTGGAAAAGTCAGGAGCGAGAGGATTTCCCATGGCAAGGCTAGAAATTTAGTTAAAGAACTTTCCATGGAAAGCGAGGTAGCCAGATTCACAGCAGAGTTTTAAGGATTGGAGGTATGAGGACAGGTTGAGAGATGTGTGAGCTTATATGAATGACCAGTTTTTATCTATGATGAAGAGGGCTTTATCTAAAGTTATGTTGGTGAATAGGCTTTCTACATCGAAGGAGAGGATATAATGATCTAGTATGGTGAGAGATGTTAATAGATCACGTAAGTGAAATGAGTTTTGGATATCATATTGGTAGTTACGGCTGAGGACTTGTAAGAATGGAAGTAAAAATTTGCCGAGTTTTGTAGATGGGGAATAGATGTAATGGGATAGATGTAGATGGATGTTAGATGTAATGGGACGGAGGAGGTTGTTGGGTTTGTGGATTTTGGGAAGGCCATAGAAGCGGGGGTTCTAAGGAATTGTAGGATATGAGGTTTCTGTAAACAGGGTAGGTAATTAATTTGGAATTGACTGGATTTTTTAGGTGGAAGTTGAATTGTTTTTTTAGGGCAGAGGTAGGATCTCGGGGTATCGATTTGTAGGTGGATGTGTCTGATAGTATAAAATTCATTTTGTTATTGTATTCTATCAGATCCATGATTACAGTTAGGTTACCTTTGTCTGTTTTAGTGACAATTAGGTCGTCATGGGATTTTAGGAATGAACGGAGAGAAAGGTCTTTACAAAAATTTGGTGAGAAATTGGAAGGGTTGGAACGGGGGTGGTGGAGAAAATTGGAAATGACGTTGGATAAGGAGATATGTGACAGTTCTGGTTTTTCATGTGAGCAGTGGAAGCGGGTGTCATTATGAATATGTTCTATGTCAATCAAAAGGCCGAAACGTTGCCACTAACAATAAATAAGTTTGTCTTATTTAGTGGTTTTTTTTTTTTGCTGCACCTCCAAACTATCTTACAAAAATACTTATGAATTGCTCTTGAAGTCCAGCCTACTTAAAACCTACTTAAATCATAGACTGAGGTAAAACTCTAAGAGTACCTAGATGAATCTCGTAAGCGGTGACTTCTATCCTAGAAGTATACTTGATAGTATTTAATAAGCGATGAAGTCTTCCTGTGGCCTCTAAACGGAAAATGGCTAAAAACGGTTACGATTCCTTCAGTTCAAGTTCCCATTCGGGCGCCAAATATTAATTAAAACTTACGATCAACTAAAAAAATTTGTATTGGTATTATATAATTACAACTGATTGCTACATAAGAGATACTATACTGATGACGCGTACACTATGAATGCTTGGCCTTGGTGGCAACGCCGGCTCTAGCCCATGTCGCACCCGTGTGCAATCATGACCTAGGCCTCCTCTAGTAGGCACGCGATTAAAATTGAACACTTACACTTTTACAAGGTATTGCAAAAAACGTCAAATCCGCTAAGGAGATGAATGTGCCCATGAAACTAAACAAATTTTGCTAGGGGATCAACTTGAAATGAAATATTTTGAGACCCGGCGCCGTGTGCCTCGCACACCCTGCACATAAGGTAAAGTCGACCCTGCTTAGCGGCCTATATATATTGGTGGAGAAATCTGTTAATGCTGCAGTCAAGTATTGGGGCGAATAGTGTCTACTTGTCGACAACAAATTAAATAAATATCAGTCACAGTTTGTCTCCAATATGGGACCTGGAGATTAGTAGTTCGTTATTATACGCAATGAAATACTCTTCTTTCCCACAAAAAGGTAAAAAAAAAGACAATTGATCCGATTGCAATAATTTCATTACCTAGTTGCGGTAATGAGGTAGGAAAGTAATGATAATAAGGCGACCACGAAGGCTCTACACCGATGTCATCTATCCCTACTTACAAACTTCCGTCCACAGACTTCTATCCAAACCCATATCCATAAGATCATCTTAGACACAATTCTCCCATCTACGCCTGCGCCTCGGGGGTTTAAAAGTCGGCTCCCCACTTCCTAGCTTTAAAGGGGGCAGTGCTTTTCTCAACAGGTCTATCACAGGAATTGTTGTCTTGGGCCATCGAATTTGATGCAGAATTGATTTGGGGAAATGGGAAAAAGCTGAGGAGGCAAATATCAGTGAAGTATATAACTATGGTTCGTTGCAGAAAAATAAAATCGTTGCAATTAAATGGTCCACTATTTTTATCAATCCTGATGACAGTCTACCCTGCGCGGTATATCATAGAGTAATAATTTTTTTTCAAAAATGGATAGTGAATTATGCGTTTAAAGCATAATGAAATATAGTTTTTAGGAATAACAACGTTCTGCTTTATTTCTCGTATTAACTGCAATTTATGTTAATTTTAATGTTGTTCTATGTTTTTAAATATTAAGTATCTAAACAGTAAACTGGTAAGAACTAATGCACCATTTGCAATCGCAAGAAAATTAATACTAAAATTAAAGTTTGTTTCTTAAACCATTAATTAAGTATATAGGTAAGATATTAAAAATAAATATAACAGATTGAGAGTATTTAGGTAAAGAAGCGTCCTGGAACATTCTAGATCTTTTCTTTTGTTGAAACATCAGACCTTACTTATCTGTGAAAATAAAGTTTTGTCGGACGTTCTCTGGCCTGATGTATTTTCTCTTTGCTGGCGAAAACAGTACCAGCTGTTAAGTTCTCATTATTTGCTTGACGGTTAATGCTCATCTAATATAATTACAAAATAATTAATTTTTTATGCCTTTTCAGAAAAACTAGAGAAATGTAATTTTTCGAGTTAATTTGCTTTCTTCATACAACACATGAAGGTTATAGATGGAGAGGTTTCGTCAATTTTGTTGAAGAAGACTGAATATGATCGTTTATTGTATAATTTCGAAGAGAAAAAATTGTTCAGTTTAATAATATTTAATAAAAAAAAAATACTATGTCGTAGTAGATGTTTTTGTGATAGTATTATTTCTGAATTTTGTAAACCATGTTCAGTGAAGAATCTGAATTTTCTTCCCTGAAGACTGTGTCTTCTTTTGATAGAGGTTTGATATACGTTTTATATATAATAAAAATTAATAGAACTTAAAGCATGCTTTGCATTTTCATAAATTAATGTTAAATACATAAAAAAAAGAAGTTCGTTGTGTTCATTTTGATGATATAGAGTACACATGAGTGTCAACACATAATGGAGTGAAGTACAATCATACTATATGATATCACTCTGTTGTCATTGTAATGTGCATTAAATATTGAACTAAAAATTGGTATTAAGATCTCAGAAATAGATTTGATTATTAGATTAGGTTCTCCTAATAAGAATGATAGACCAGTCTTAATACAATTTTTAGCATTGATAAGAAAAAAAATGACAACTTTAGAATAGTAAATAAGATTTTCCAAAATTACAAATAAATGTTTTGAGGGTAACCAAAATGTTTACTATGCTTACAGTTACTATCGTTAATGTTTATAGTTACTTTTTATGTTATTATTAGGATAAACAGCAATTTATGTTTTTAGTTATAATTAGAGGTTAGTTTCTGTTATGTTTTATGCTATTATGGTTATAGGGTTTAATTATAGTTTTTACAATGTCAAATAAAAGATTCCATAATGATAAGCAAATGTTATTAGAGGAACTAAAAAGTTTTTTGGGGGAATGACAAATAAGAGATTTTAGAATGACTTGAAACAAAAACGTGGAAGGCAAAGAAGGCGATGGAATGACTACATAAGAGCCATTGTAGAGCCAGAGACAAAGAAGCATGGAAGGAACTGTGGAGAGAAACAGCGAAGTCCACTTCCCAGTAGGATTTGTTCTCCAGGGAAGTTAGACCATCACTCTCTAAAGGGAAGGCCTTCATAAATTAACAGAAAAAGAAAGTTCATAAAATTGTAAATAGCATCTGAAGTACAGAGTATTATAATCAGTAAAATCCTGTTAATTTTTTTAATATAAGGCTTTATTTATTCATTCATTCATTCACATAAAAAAACCATATGAAATTAGTTTTTGCTTATAGTGAGTGACATTGTATTTTGTTTGTTCATTTAACGTCGATTTATGCTGCTATGGCTAATCGGACGATGCTACAGTGGGAGCTCTAAATTTTGCCTATCCAGACATTATTTTGTTTTAATAAGGTTATTAAATAAAAAAAAATAGACTATTATACTTTAAGATGTCCAGATAGCTTTAACTAAATTATGATTTACTTGTTCTGTCTTGTGTTTATTTATTCCTTGTTATTTATTTCAAGGAGATGAATGTACGTTGGCTGTTAGGGTAGATTCAGATGAACTTCAGAGATTTTCTCCGTCTAGTCTTCTGGTTGAATCACTTATTGAGCAGTTATGTAAACTTGTGGAAAAAAATCCAAAAAAACGCAGGAAACTGTATTTAGGTATGTTTAGAAAATGTTATTAATTAATTTAAAATTTTTAAGTGAAACTTTTGTATTGTCTCTTAATTTCTAACCCCTTATTTACAAAAAGTTTATCTAATTACCCTTTTTAATAATCTTACTAATATTATAAATGTGAATGTTTGTATGTTTGTCTCTCTTTCACGCAAAAACTACTGGACGGATTTGGATTAAACTTGACAGTAATATAGGTCATACATCAGAATAACACATAGGCTATAACAAGCGCGGATTTAGGGGGGGGGGCGCGGGTACACGGGCCCTCCCCCTCGACTGTTATTTAGGAACTGTGGAGAATCCATTATAGGACATAAATAAAGGCAAATCACATGATAATATATGTTAAAGTAACAGAAAGAAGATGAGTGAAACTATTTGTTTTGATGTCTTACTAATCTTACTAATATTATAAATGTGAATGTTTGTATGTTTGTCTCTCTTTCACGCAAAAACTACTGGACGGATTTGGATGAAACTTGACAGTAATATAGGTTATACATCAGAATAACACATAGGCTATAGCAAGCGCGGATTTAGGGGGGGGCGCACGGGGACACGCCCACCCCCCTCGACTGTTGTTTAGGAACTGTGGAGAATCCATTATAGGACATAAATGAAGGCAAATCACATGAACATGAGTAAAACTATTGTTTTTATGTTTGTTACTCATTCACGCAAAAACTGCTGAACGGATTTCGATGAAACTTATTGAGTAAAATAGGTTATAGATCATAGGCTACACCAAGAGCAGATTTATGTGAGGGCACGAAGGCATGCCCCCCTCCGTTATAGTACATAATTAAAGGCAAATCAGGAACTTAGTACCTGAAATTTGTAGATAGGTTCTTTGTACAGTTTAAGGAAGAAATTTGGATAGTTCTAACCAAGGGTTTCTCCTTTAATGTAATAGGGGTTCAAAGGTTGTATAGAATCCGTCAGTTTTGAAGTTGGACATCTGAAATTTTGGATGTACGAGTAACTTATATTTTAAAAAAATAATTAAATTATTTATTTAAAATGATCTTTCACGAAACTTTATGTGGCACACCAAATTCCATGCGAGCGAAGCCGCGGGCATAAGCTAGTTTATAAATATATCATCCTATAAATAGAAATATTTTTGATTTTTTAATGGTTTATTTATCTTTTCTTCAAAATTGGAATCCAAAAATTATACAGATTCACTGAGAGACCTATTGTACAATTATTCTTAATTAAATATTTGTATTACTTTTATATTAAATACTCCATTGGCATGAGTTTCATTGTTATTATGAATGCATTATTTAAAAATCGCTAATAAGACATGTAAGATTTATTGAGATTTTCATAAGTTATCGTTAAGCAATAAATATTGATACTATTTTGACACCACAACACAATTTTAATTATCACATTGTAAATTTTAATCTATTGAATTTAATATTTTTAACAAAACAAGCCTGAAGAAAAATTCCTAAAGATAAAATTATTTTTGAAACTTAAAACAAATGATGTTTATATTTTATTTAATCATTTTCAGATGTTTGCGAAAAATTGCATCAAATGAATTTAATTGACGAAAATTATGGAAGAGAAGAATTTTCATTTATGCGCAGTTATTACCAAAAAGCATTATATCACTTTCTTACTACAGCAAAAGCTACAGCACATGATACTAAAGCTGCTATAGTATCTTCTGTGTATGTTTATCACTTTATTAGGGTCTTGTATCTTGCGATTTGTTTATTATTTTTTAATTGAAAATATTTTTACTTATTTTACAGACCAGATAAGTTAAACATTCCTACAAAAGGTGTAATAGAGTGGTCAAGGTATTCAACAGAATTTGAAGAGTTAGATTACATAGCGAAAGGTGGTTTTGGGCATGTTTACAAGGTACAACACAAATTGGATGGAGGGCTGTATGCTGTGAAAAAAATTTTTCTCAGGTAGATTCAATTGATATAATATTTTTAAGCATAGTGATTTTAAAAAATGAAATGTCATGTATCTATTTTCTGAATAAACTATTTTTTTTTATTTGTTTAAAACAAAAACTACTGAGTGTTAATGTATATGGATTTTATTGAGAGAAGTTTGTTTAAAAAAATATTTACTAGAATATAAAGAGGTTGATATGTTACGAAAACGTGGAAAATGGACATACCCCAAATAAAAAGCCTTAAGCCTGAAAAAATACTGAAAACAAGACAACCTTTTCTGCTCTTTACTATTTTTGAGAATTTAGTCTTCTTGTGAAGGATTTTTTCAATTTATATCCTAACAATTATTGGAATAAGTATATCTTTTGTAAACTTCTTGACTTTTAATTACAATATTAAGTTGATAAAAATAACAATACAGTAAAACCTCTATTATCCGTCACTCTCTGTTAACCGTCACCTCAGTTTGAGAAAAAGAAAAGATATATATATATATATCACTTTCTTACTACAGCAAAAGCTACAACACATGATACTAAAGCTGCTATAGTATCTTCTGTGTATGTCTTCAGCGTCTTCAGCGTGCAGCCACTCGCAGCAGTCGCGAGTCTTTTCATATGCCTCCAGCTATCCAGCTAAAGCAGTCGCGAGTCTTTTCATATGCCTCCAGCTATCCAGCTAAAGCATTCGCGAGTCTAATTCGTGCCCATGTTATTTTCCATCCGTTCATAATTTTATTTATGTTTTACAATTAATGCCCGTTTCACCTGCAAATGAGTGTGAATTCCCCTGGAGTATATATATATATACTGGAGAAGTCCACTTCCCTGGACGCCCTTCTCACGAGAGCGTGGAATATGGCGGGAGACGCCGGTAGGGAGCGGCAATGCCATTTGTATAATATTTAAATCAAGTTTACTTATAAAAATTGTGTTTTTCATTGAACAAACCAAATATTAATTTAATAAAAAAAATATTTTATAAGTTTTGGAATTATTTTTATTTAATTAAATAAACTAATCAGAAATCTATGTCAACTTTACGGTACTCTGATTGATAAGCTAACCATCGATAGTTTTTTTTTTATTTCTAACATATTTTGAACCTCAACAATATATATATATATATATATATATATATATATATATATATATATATATATATATATATATATATATATATATACACAGTAAAACCTCTATATAACGGAATCGCATGGGACCAACAAATTTCTTCCGTAACGAGAGGTTCCGTTATGCAGAGGTTATTTTAAAAACGAAAAGTACAATAGAGAACAATGTAAAAAAAATGTTTTTATTTAAAGTATGTATTTGAAAAATGACAACTGGCTTACAAACTAATGATTCAAAAAATTATTTAAAAATATAAAATTATTTACATTTTAACACCGAAATAATCAGATATGATTGATTGTTTTTTATTTCCTACAGATAATCTCTCGGCACATTCGCGTGCTTTACTCGTAATATCAAGCAACTCTGCACTCGACACTGATGCCGCAAATTTCTGAAGTTCCTTAAAATAATTGATGGCAGTTGCAAAATTTTTTACTGCACATTCTTCGTCTGCTTCGTCTTCAATTTCTTCTTCTTCATTTTCGATGTCTTCGATAAATGAAGAGGCAGGGTGGAATGTTTGGTGAACCTCTAGGTTTTCATCTAACCGTATCAAATCTTCTGCATTCACATCAATAAGGCTACAGAGGTTTTGAATTTCTGTTAGTGTTGCGTTATCAGCAGGTAAATCTTCGGTCATTGCTTCTTTTCTCACAAAACCAGCTTTGTGGAAACAGTTACGCACAGTTTCCTGCTTTATATTTTTGCAGGATTCAGCAATCCACGTGACTGCATCCAAAGCATTAATGGATTTTGCTAATTGATGAATAGAATTTGATTCTTTCATTTTAGAAATTAAAGATTGTAAAAGGTATTTTTTGTAATGAGATTTAAAGGTGTAAATAACGCCTTGATCTGGGTAACCGATGGGTAATAACGGCTGGGTAACCGAGGTCGTGTTTGGAGGCAACATAACAAGTTTAACGTTTGATAGTTGAACGACAGGGTGGCAAGTAGCATTGTCCAAAAACAACAAAACGTGCCTATTTTCAGAACGCATTTCTGCATTGAAGTAAAATAGCCATTGCTCCATTATGCTACTTGTCATCCAGGCTTTTTTGTTAAATTTCCAGATGACTGGAAGTTGCGTAACATTTAAATTTTTAAAGCAGCGAGGTTTATTTGCTTTCCCTATGACTAATTGTTTTCTTATTTCGCCGATCATATTAGCACACAAAAACACTGTAAGTCTTTCTTTAGCCTTTTTCCCCCCCAATACACGACTCACCTTTAGTTACTAGAGATCTTGTTGGAATGCCTTTGTAAAATAACCCAGTTTCATCTGCATTGAAACTGTCCCGTTCTCGATAACCTTCGATTATTTTTGAAAGTTTCTTATTCCACTCTTCTACACAATTTTTGTTTACGTCATTTCCTTCTCCATTAACTTCTTTCCAAACAATATTATGGCGTTTTTTGAATTTTTCCAGCCACCCGTTTGAAGCTTTAAAATTGTGTTCATTAAATTTTTGGGCTATTTGTGTGGCTTCGGCTTGTAAAATTGGCCCAGATATTGGCAAGTTTTTTGATCTTGCATTGACAAACCATTCGTACAATGTTTTATCTATTTTATCAAATTTTGGCGTACTTATTCTTTTACAAGTTAATGAGTTTTGGCTACTCACCCATTCTTTCATAATTTTCTCCTTGTTCTTAATGATGTCGTAAAGTTGTGTTTTCCCGCACTTAAATTTAACTACAAGATCTTTTATCCAAAGTTTATCTTTCATTTCGATCACTTTCACTTTATCAGGTAGCGTTAATGCACTCCTTGGCATCTTAAAAATTTGAAATACGTAATAACCGATCGACGATATGCCACTTACGGAAACTGTTTGAGAACTGAAAAGTGTGAGCAACTTGGGACTTACTCGAACGGAAGAAGATGTTCCAAGAAAATTAAGCATTTAAATCTCAAAGAAAAGGAAAAGCAGTTGTCGACAAGGGCGGAAACGTTACCCGTTTCCGCTAAATGGAGGTCGTTTGACCAATTTTGATGAAATATCTTTCCGTTTCCGTTTACTGGAGTTTCCGCCTAGGAGAGGTAAATTTGCTGTATTGTTTTGTCCGGGACCAGTCATTTTTTCCGTTAACAAGAGGATTCCGTATTGCAGAGGTTCCGCGAAACGGAGGTTTTACTGTATATATATATATGACACATATGACTCCCATACCCGTCTATTTCCCAAATCCGTCGCCATTTTGGTCCCGTACCCTGACGGATAATCGAGGTTCTACTGTACTATATAAATGTCAATAAAGGTTGACCAATTTTATAGTCGGGCCTCACTGTAGAATCCATTGTGTGCCACTGAGTAGATGGAGCTGACCAATTTCAATATCTTCCTTATCTTTACTTATATGTTCTGGCTAAATAACCAGACTATATTTAATACCAATCTCCTTGTCCAATCCAATGATGGACTATACCTTGAAAATCTCTTTTACTCTCTACACCTTTCCATTGTTCTATTTTCTCCCACCCATCACACCTTCCTATCCAACACCTGATTAGACTTGTCATTGATTCAGGGCAGAACCTCCTTTCTTCCTCTCGATCCTATCTACTACTGTCCTCTCATGATCTTATCCAAATTTCATACTATATCCAAACTCCAGATATACTAAAAACCATAACCTTTCGCAACCTAGATGCTCTCACTCTAGAGAACATCTCACCTTCGTGATGAAGCGTGATGCTGCCTGAAGACGATTAAGACACACAAGGCTAACTGATGACTATCAAGGGTACATGGCTCTCCTTAATTTATCTTCTTCTAGATCCTTTTCAGCCTCTCCCTATGAAATAAACTCGTATTTTTTGTCCACCTCAGTTAATACTTCAAATCCATCCTCTCCTGTCTTTTCTCTAATGCCATCTTTCAACCCCGACAACTTTTACTTCGCTGACATTTCACCCAACGACATTATTTCCTCTGTTCTGAAATCCCGCTCCAACTCTGCAGGCTTTGATGGGATTCCTGTCAAACTGCTAAAATCATGCCTTATCGATATTCTGCTTGCCCTACTCTTCATATGTAATTATTCATTGCAAAACGCGGTATTCCCCTTACCTCTTGGAAAAAAGCTATAGTCCATCCTATCAACAAATCCTCTAACCCTGTTTCACTCAAAGACTACCGCCCAATCTCAATTCTCTCCAACCTTTCCAAGCCTCTAGAAAGAATAGTCCAGTCAAAAATGTCAAATTTCCTCAAACAGTCCCACCTCCTTGATCCACTTCAATTAGGTTTCCGTCCTGGTTTCTCCACACTGCTAATCTGCACTTACCAAAATCACCAATGACATACATACCACTATGGACGACAAAACACTAACAGTGCTTATCTTTCTTGACTTTTCTAAAGCTTTTGATTCCTTGGACCATTCTATCCTTTTCAGTAATCTAAAATCATTGTCCTTTTCTAACAGTTCTATCCAATGATTCAAATCTTTTCTCTCTGACAGATCCCAAGCAGTTTCTTCCCAAGCAGAAGAGTGAGGGTCCTCAGGTGTGGCACAGGGCTCAAGCATCTTTCCTCTTCTTTTCAACTGCTCTATCAATGATCTTCCTAAATCTGTTCACCACTATTCCTACCATCTATATGCTGACGACTTTCAAATAGGCAGTTATTCTCAAATTGAAACAGATGTGTATATTCGATGAAAGAAACACATAGTGCTCTAACGCCATTTCCAGCTCTCAACTGACCTAGCCACTTACAACAAGAATGACAAGATTCTGCTTCCCTCAGTACAATTAACTCATTTTCGACAATGGATTTATCGGCTTCTTCACTGGGGATGCAGATAATTTTATTTTTGATATAGTTAATTTTATTATTTTTCAGGTATTATAATGTTCCTGATTTTCTTCAAAATTTGAAAGAAGTAAAAATGTTGGCTAAACTCAACCATCCAAACATTGTAGCATACAAAGCAGCCTGGTTAGAGCCTTTAAAAAAAAAGAAAAAAAATATCCCTGCTATTGAAATGAGGTTAGGAAAAAACAAAAACATAATTGTGTATATATATCACATACAATAAATCAATATTGAATTGATTTTAATTAGAATCTCCTATACTATTTTTAGTGATGAAAGCATGAAAGAAGACTCTCTTGAAGTTGTGTTTGAAAGTTCAATTAGCAGTCAAATAGAAGAAATGGGGGAGGAAGTGTGTAAATTTTCTAGTAATGTCGATATCATGTACAGATGTAAATATGATTATGAAGAAAAGTCATCAGAGACCGAGTGGGCTGTGTTATATATTCAAATGCAGTTATGCCAGCAGACCCTGAGGCAATGGCTTGATATTAGAAATGTTAACACTCATGAAATAAATATCAACCAGTGCATGGAGATATTTCGACAGATAGTTAAAGGTGTTGACTATATACATTCTCAAGGAATAGTACACCACGATTTAAAGGTATCTCTTTTATTTAAAGTTACTATTGCTTTTATTAAAATATATTTTTTTTATTAAGTGTAGTTTTTAATTATTACTGTGGATTTGTAAATGAGAACATTTCCATAGTTTGATCCCTCCCCCTAGGGGAAGAATACAAAAAAAATTATTAGAAGTATCTACATTAATGAAACCATATTCTCATATTATAAATAACTTACTTGCTATTTGTTTAGTTATAGAGCTTAAAACTTAGTTTAGAAATACTAAATAATTTAGTTAGCAATACCAACTCCATTTAGTTAGTATACATATGTAAACTATAAAAATTTAGAAGCATATTTATTTTCTCGATTTCTTTATTTTCTATATGTTACATTATGTTTTTATTAGTTTCTTTCACTAACTTTTACCAAATAGTAAAATGAAAGTTCTGTTTTTGTATTCTATAGCTTTATTCATTATTCACATTTGAAAACATTCTTGACACCCCTTGAATACCCACAAAAAAATCAAAAGTCCAAACAATATAAAAAAAAACTGATACAGTAAAACTTCTCACCTGCGGACACAGGTGGGGAATTAAATTTTGTCCGCTTATAAGAAGTGTCCGCTGGTGAGAAACTGAGGGTGGGGGAAAACAGTAAAATAATAGGTATGTTTGTTCATGACTAACAATATAATTGAGACTGGACTATTCTTTTGAGAGGTATGGAAAGGGTGGAAAGTATGGAGATTGGCTGGTAGTCCTTGGGAGATAATGGGGTTGGGGTTTTATTTATAGGATGGACTAGAGCTTTTTTCCAAGAAGTCGGGAATACTGCTTTTTGTATTGAGAAGTTATAAATGAAAAGTAGGACAGGTAGGATATCAATGTGGCATAGTTTGAGTAGTTTGATGGGTATCTCGTCTAAGCCAGTGGAATTGGAGCAGGATTTAAGAATGGAAGAAATAATGTATGTAGGTGAAATGTCTAAGAAATAAAAATTGTCGGGGTTGAAAGATGGCGTTAGTGAAAAGACGGAGGAGGAGGATTTTGATGTGTTAATTGAGGCAGACAAAAAATATAAGTTCATTTCATCGGGAGAAGCAGGAAAGGCTCTGGAGGATGTTGGATTGCAGAGGGCGAGCTTTCAGAGGAGTTGCCATTTAGATTTAGGATCGGGAGCAGTGGAAAGGGCTTTATGGAAATATTTGAATTTTGCTTGTAGATTGTTTCAAATTTTGAAGAGCCCTGAACGTTTGGTAGTCATCAGTAAGCCTAGTGCGTCTAAAGCGTCTGCGGGCAGCATTACAGGATGGTTTTGAGATTGCAGTGAGTATGTCAACCATTGAATCAGCGGTGGTACAGGAATAAATTTGGTTCCAGTTCAGGATTTCGAGGGAAGGAGATATTTTTCAGGGGTGAGTCGATCTAGGTTGCTTAAATTATTGTTTTCGATAGGATTTCTAGAGTTTGGATATTGTTTGAGATTTGGATTAAATCGTGAGAGGACAGAAAAGGGGCAGGTAATTGTGAGAAAGAAAGGAGTCTCTGCGATGAGCCAATGATGAACAGGTCTAACCGGGTGCCAGATAGGAGAGTGTGATGGGGAGGAGAGAATGGGACAATGGAGGAGAGGTGCAGAGAGTAAAAAAGGTTGTCAAAGTACAGTTAATCATTGGATTGGATTAGGAGATTGGTATTAAAGTCACCGGAGTTTATGATGTGGTCGTAGAGAGAAACATGGTTGTAAAGAACCCAAAGATAGGATCAAAAGGGACCAAAGGAGGTCGATAAACTACAACGTATAGGAGAGGATTTGGTTTGCATGAAATTTCGACAAAAGGGAATTCTATGAGAGGGAAATTGGATGCTGGTGAAGAATCCAGGATGCGTGATTTTAGGAAGTTGTGGACGTAAAGACACTACACCTCCACCACTCCAGTCAACTCGGTCGTGGTGGAGGAAGAATAGTCAGGTAAGGAAACAGTGGAGGACGGGATATGGGGTTTTAGCCATGTTTCTGAGATTCCAATGGTGTGGAAAAATTTTGGGTAAAGTATTGCTGAAATTCATCATAGTGAGCGGGCAAGGATCGGGGATTGCCTCTCGGCCAATAAAATTAATTTGTAAAAAAGGGGATATGAGTATAGTAGATTCTAATATATATTTTTTTGCACTGAATTATCGGAATATTACTGTAGCAATTATGTTAAAATTCTGGTGTTAACATTTTCAAAATTTTATTTTAACAGCCAAGCAATGTGTTTGTGAGCCGTGACTTGAAACAGATACAGGTTGGAGACTTTGGACTGGCCTGTAACCTGATTACTCATCATCAATCTTCTATATCCATTGTTGAAACTCATCAGCCCGGGCAGTTAGGAACGAAGTTGTATGCTGCTCCAGAGCAGTTGAATGGCTACTGTCATCCTAAGGTATGCAAAGAAAATTGTTTTGTATCCTTAATTTATTTTTATGTTTTATTTTAAAAGGTTATCTAATTTAAAACATTATCATGCCACAACTTAAAAAAATTAATTTGAATGATAAATAAAATTCCCTTGCATAGTAAATAGTCAATTTACTAGTAAAGAATTGCTAATAACCCAATTTAAAACAAGAATTCCAAGTTTCATTGAATTTGGCCGATTCCTTTTAATTTCTCTTCCAATATCCTAATTGATGTTATAATAAACAAACAAATTAAAAAATCACAATCACAAGAAAAAAAAACATCAACATTACTGTCGTAAAGACTGACTTGCGAGTATATGTCTAGATAATTTTTAATTGAAACAGTTACACATTTGATTAACACTACCTCATAGGATTTTTTTGTATCAATTTAACCTGAGAGCTTTTCACTAGACGGGTAAAAGATAAAATCTTGTCTCTAATTAAATCAAAATTGCATAACAGATTTTCAATCATTTTGGAGATATGGAACGGCAATTGACAGACGCAGTCTGTCTTAATTTTTCTTTTAAAATAGTTTTTTATTTACACTCATTTTTTTTTCCAGTAATTAAATGAATAACCCTTTTTCGATGTTAAAAACATTGGAAATCAGTTTTAAAGTTTTTACCATATAAATGCTTTAATAAAAAAAGTATTAATTATGATTAGCTAATAATTTTCTTTTTTTTAAATTTTCAGAGCGATGTTTATAGTTTAGGTATAATTTTCTTTGAACTTCTTCAGCCTTTCACTACTGCAATGGAAAGAAGTAAAGTGATTGGACAACTGAAATCAGGAAATATACCATCCGATTTGGTTTCTTCTTTTCCTGTACAGGTAAGAAAATTTGTTCATAATATTTTAATTCTAATAAATTATAAAAATAATTTAGATGATAATATCCATTTTCATATTTGAATCTTTTCCAAGTCAACTGTAACCTTTTACAACTCATTTGTCACCCTTTTTATTTCATTTGTAACTATTTCCATTGCAATTCTCACCCTTGAAAATGTTTTGAAGCTTATTCCATTTACAGCTCGGGCAATGACTTCGACCAATTGTGCTCACCTCCCTCACTAAGAATATTTCTTGGTGCTAATTTTATTTTTGAAAATGCTTTTTCCACTGGATTTAACATAGGTGAATAAAGTGGGAGGCATTTCACTGTAAAGTCAAGTTCTTCCAACGCTTGAGTGACAGCTTGAGCACGATGAATCCTTGCATTATCCATAACCACATAATAATTGTATGGATCTGTCAACTTTTCTATAACTCCAGTTAAAAACTCTATGAACCTTGTGTTACGATTCCCACCTGAAACTATCATACAGTGTACAATTCCTTCGTTGTTTAGAGCCAATACTAAAGAGATATTTCTCCCTCTAATGGTTGGAATATTAGCAAACGCACGTGAATTTCTTTGGTACCTTGCCTGACTTTCTTCTAAGGTGTAAATTAAAACCTGACTCATCAATAAATATATACGTTTTTCTCTGTGAGTAGAAGCCCAATTATTGAAAGTAATTGCTTATTGTTTCATTTTTTCAACAGTTTCAGCTGAGTTCATTCGATCTATTTCCTTTCATTCGAGTTTGACCATAATTTTTAAGATTCTCAATCCATTATCTACAGAGGATTTACTCACATTAATATTGGACAATTGTAATAGGTGTTGAATTTCTTTAAAAGACCGATTAGGATTCTCTTCAACTAGCCACTCGATAGTTTCATGAACTTCGGTGGTTAATATTTTTTGGCAGGGTCCTCCCCTAGGGTGATCTATTATGTCAAAGTTTCTGTCTATATCTTTTTAAAATTACTTTCACAGAACCATGCTTTAAATCAGATTTTGAGGCAGCTTCTTTTACGGTAAAGCCCTTTCCATATAATTTAATATACAAAATCTTTTGCTGTTCGGTAATTTTTTCGTACGAACCCCTTTGTCTTCTAGGCCAAGGTTGGTTTTGTTGTTCACCTGCAATGTCACTCACATCGGATTCACTCATTGCAAAAAATCTATTAAATTGATTTTCAAAAATATCTATTAAAACTAAATAAATTAATTAATATTTAATTTTACTAGGGTTAGAAATATTTGTTATAAAACTGTTCGCTTGATGAATTGTATTGAACTGTGATTAAATTAAAATATGCCTAATATAAGGTATTATTAAAGTGCTGAAGTGCAACTTGTTTGTTTACTCAAATGCTCTCTTTGTTCACAAATCCTAACATCCTGAGAGCTGGAAAGCAAACCAATAGAACTTCTCTCATTTCTCCTCAGGGTCAAAGAAGTTTTTATTTGTGTGATAATTTTGCTATGAGTTTTTATTTTTGCAAAATCGAAAAAAGAAACTGTTGATAACTTCAGTTTACGTAGTTTTACTTTCTCAGAGAAAAATGCATTTTTATTTTATTTTATTTTTTTTAATGGGTTTATGACCAAATAAAATTAATAAAATAAAATAAAAAAGAATAGATAAACTTATGAACAAAAAAAAATAATAATAAAGTTGGGCGCCTGGCTATCTTATAGCCCCCAGATTTTAAAAATACAATATAACTACTCTCTCTTCTTCAAAGTTAGTGTAAGGAAAAGAAAAGAAAGAAAAAAGGTACATACCATAATGATCATATAAAAATACTCATTCCCAAGCTAGCATTCAGGGGAGAAAGGGCTGGGTTTTAAGCGATAAAGCAGCAAGCTAATTTACATGCATCTATTTACAACAAAATAAAAGTACTTACAAAAATTATTTACAAAAGAAATAGAAAATAAAATAAAATAAAACAAAATTTAAATAATCAAGAAATAAGGAAAAAATTATATATATATATATATACAGACCAAAAATAAATGATAACTTTTAAATAGATGTTATATATACAATAAAATAAGCCAATTGGCAAAAAAAAGGCAGGAAAAGGAAAAAAAAGGTAAAGAGGCACATGCGAGGCAATAAGGTAAGAGCGAAGGTAGGAAGGTTACCAGTCAGGTTTTCTTTTTCCCCTTTAGGGATTTTTTTTTTTTTTTTTTTTTTTTTTTTTTGGGTATTTTCCCCACAGTGTTGCCACTGTTGGTTACACCTCCCCTTCTTCGGGAGCGTGAGACCCCTCACGCTGCAAGTCAGGATGATAGGTCTTTAGCTGCGCTGCGTGACCAAGTCCGGCCGGTGTACCTGCAGTGGTCACTAATTGGTAAACGTTTGTCGACCTTTTCTGAGCAATTCGAAAAGGTCCTTCGAATTTCGGAGCTAATTTACTGGTGAAACCTCGTTCAGCAGATGAGAGAGGGTGAGCTCGTCGCAGCACTAGATCTCCTACCTTGAAGGTCGCCTCCTTGCGGTTTCGGTTGTAGAAGTGGCTATGGCGTGCTGATGCTCGGCTGAGTCGTGCCTCCGCTTTCTTCCGAAACTCGTTCAACCTATTTAAATGTTCGGACCAAACACAATTATCGGGAGGATTTAGAACTTGGGCGCTACTTATTTTACTAAAATAAGAGTTAAGGGATAAAAGTTCGCGTCCAAAGTTTAGGTACGCTGGTGTATATCCCGTTGAGCTATGAAGAGAACTGTTGAGGGAAAACATCAGCTCAGGTAGATACTTGTCCCATTTCTTGTGCTGGTCAGATACGTATGAGGTGATAATGCTCTTAATGACCCGATTGGTTCGCTCTACCGGGTTTGCCTGAGGCCAATAAGGTGGAGTGCGGCTCAAGGTAACTCCAAGGCTTGTAGCGAGTCCCTCTAGCAATTTATTTACAAAGTGCGTTCCATTATCAGTATGGAGGATTCTAGGGGCACCCCAGCGATATACAATAAATTGTCTGAACGCTTTGCAGACATTTTGAGCTGTAGCTGTTCGCAAAGGGATTACTTCGGTCCACTTGGTAAAAGTATCAACGAACACAAGAATGTAGCAGCAACCATTGGTAGAGCGTGGCAAGGGACCCATAATGTCCGCAGCAACAACATCCCAAGGCTTTGTATAATTCTTGGTGTTCATTTTTCCTTGAGGTGGCCTCTGTAATGGTTTCACTTGCTGGCAAATCTGACATTGTCTAATGTAGCTCGAAATTTCCTTAAACATACCAGGCCAGTAATAGAGTCTTTTGATGCGATGGAGGGTTTTATCTAGCCCTAGGTGTCCAGCGTCAGGTCGATCATGATTTTCCTGGAGGATCTCCTTTACATGATCTTTAGGGACTACTAGCTTCCACTCAAGAGAATCATCTTCTGGTTCCTCTGGAATTATGTGATGATAGAGCCGATTGCCCTCTATTTTCCAATCTGGGAGAGCTTGTGGTCGATCTCGGACACTCTTAAGTTTGGCGATATACCAGGGGTCTTGAACATCCGACATATCCAAGGCACATATATCTTGTTCACCAGGAAGCAAACGAGAGAGAAAATCTGGAACGGAGTGGGCAGAGCCTTTCCTGTACCTTATTTCGAAGTCATGACCCTGTAGTTCAAGAGCCCATCTGGCCAAACGTCCAGTAGGATTTTTTAAGTTATTTAGCCATTTTAAACTGGCGTGGTCGGTGATGACGATAAAATGGTATCCTTCTAAGTAAGGTCTAAATTTTCTTACGGCCCATAGAACTGCCAGACATTCCTTTTCGGTAACGCTGTAGTTTATCTCAGCTGGTGTTAAACATCGACTGGCATATGCAATCACGTGTTCGCCTCCATCAAAATCTTGAGTGAGAACTGCACCAAGGCCGGTAGCACTAGCGTCTGTCTGTAAGGTAAAAGTTCTATCGAAGTTGGGTCTCGTGAGAACAGGTTCTGACGTAAGGATACTCTTAATTTCTTCTAAGGCGGCATTTTGCTCTTCACCCCAAAGAAAAGGTTTTCCTTTTTTAAGAAGATCAGTTATGGGTCGAATTTTGTCCGCAAAATTGGGTATAAACCTGCGGTACCAGGAAGCCATGCCTATTAGTCTTCTTACTTCGGTGACATTCTTAGGTGCTGAATACAGTAAAAGCGACTCGACTTTTCCAGGGTCTACCTGTAACCCTTTCTCATTTACTAAGAAGCCCAGGTACTGAATTTCATTACACCCGAATTCGCTTTTCTCTGGATTAAGTTTCAGGCCGGCTTGTCGAAGTTTTTGGAGGACTAGCTTAAGGTAGTGCATATGTTCTTCGAACGATGCTGTGGCTATGACGATGTCATCCAAATATGCGAAGCAAGCTGGAGCGAGATCGGGAGTGATGATCTTATCTAGTAGCCGCTGAAATGTCGCAGGAGCACCACAAAGTCCAAAGGGAAGTCTTTTAAAATGGAATAGGCCTCTCCCTAAAACGATGAAGGCAGTAATTTCCTTTGAAGAGCTAGCCAAAGGTATTTGGTGATAGGCGTGTGCCAAGTCAATTTTAGATAGGTAGCGACAAGATTTAAGTTGGCCTAGTAGAGAGGACATATTAGGCAGAGGATAAACATCTGGTTTGGTTACAGCGTTAACCTTGCGGTAATCTATACAAAAACGATATTTTCCATTCGGCTTTTTCGCCATTACAACAGGGCTAGACCAAGAACTGTGTGAAGGCTCTATGATGTCTTCCTGTAGCATACGATCCACTTCCTGGTTGATAGCTTCTTGTATGACAGGTGAAACTGGATATGCCCTTTGTTTTATTGGCTGGCTCTTTCCGACGTTGATATGATGTTCGGTGAGATTAGTAAGGCCAATGGAATCATCGGTGTTGAGCAGTTCCTCTTGTAATAATCTGTCCAATCTTTAAGCTTGCTCTGGTTCGAGTCTTCTAATTCCTGCTATTTGCTCGTGAGAAGCCAAGGATTCTTTAGAAAAGGTAGTTCGACTTGAAGGCATATCTCTGAACCACCAAGATCCCCCAGCAGCGTCTATTACAACTCCTAATGCTCTCATGGCGTCCATTCCCAAAAGGCTAGGAACTGTTAGGTTCGGAAGGACATAAAAAGATAGTTGAACCTGACGGCCGTTTAAGCTGGCTAGAAAGGCAACAGCATTATTAACGGTCTCACAGGCTCCATTTGCTACCGTGACAGGATAGGAGGGTATAGATAGCAGTGAAATGCGTTCTTGAGGTAGAGAAGAGAGTCCTAAAGAACTGATGTACGAGTGATTGGCTCCAGTATCAATAAGTGTTGAAAGAATGACTCCTCCTACGTTGAGAGTGACGAAGAACCTTTCTTCCTCCACCGATAAGGTGGATATATGGTTGAGCTCTTGAGAGTTGAGGTCTCTGTTCGAGGTATTAGGGTCAGTAGCGACCTCCTTATTCTGGCCCTTTAACAGTTTTCCGGCTTCTTGCAGTTAGGGCAATCTTTTCTGGTGATGCCACGAGTACCGCAACTGTAGCAGAAATAGGTTGTTCTGGGCTTAGAACATTCCGGATAACGGTGTCCAGTTTGAAGGCAGTTCCAACAAAGAGGCTGTACGGCGGCTACTTCAGGTTGGTTCTTAGTGATACCAATGGATGAAGAGGGCTCAGGCTTTCCTTGAGTAGATTCCGAGGAAGTTACTTTTTTCTCATCTTTACTCCTTTTCTTCCTAGTATTCTTCGTCTGCTTCTCTACAATAGCTATATTATTCTTTTTAGCCGGTTTTCCAGGTGCTTGAGGAGGTTCATAGGTAGTTTCAGGGAAAGCGCTTTTACTTTTAGCAGGAGGTGCTCGAAAAGTCTTTGCTCTTTCCTCAATCTTTTCTAATTCTTGACCTAATTCAATTAATTTAGCCAGAGATGTCGCTTCAGATCTTCTAATGTACAATTGGTATCGAGGTAAAAGATTCTTATAAATTGTAGAAATTTGTTCCTCTTCTGGCTTAGGTCGATCCAATTTTTTAAACAAAGTTCTGAGATTGACGATAAAATCAATAATTTTCTCTTAATCTCCCTGTGTTCGTCTATCGATTTCCTTCTTAAGCTTTTCCTGGTAGTCAAGAGGAAAGAATGTAGCACGAAAAGCTTTTTCAAAATCGTCCCAATCTTTCCAATCATCTACTTCCAATCGACACCAATTAAGGGGCGTACCATGGAATAATTCAGGTAGATAGGCAAGCAGATCGGCGTCAGTTATTCTGCAAGTTCGACGCTTTTCATTTAACCTTTGAAGAAAATCTTCTGCACAGGGGGTCGACGGTGTATTGTCAAATTTTAGAGAAGTGAAAAATTGTAAGGTGTAATTCGGAGGAAAGATCCAGTTGGCCGTAGCAATTGGTGGTCTAGTTACTTGATGAGATGGTCCTGGTTCCTGATCTTTAGGCATTCTCGCATCTATATAGTCCGAAGATGTCGAAGATACTGTCCACAACCAAGGGTTACTCAAAAAGAAACTTTTAATTACAGTTCTTAAGGCTTCAACTGTGCCGTCGACTGGGGTTAATTGCCAGATTTCTTTTAATTCTATTAATTCATGCTTTTTTAAATGATAAAGCCAGCTTAAGCGCGGTTCCCCCAAGCTAGGTTGACTCTCCTCTGGATTAACCATTAACTAATATGCTCGGATAGAGAGGATAAAATTAATATCAAGCATTCGGCACGAAATTAAAAAAAAAGGGATAATTGTGTTTGATTATGTACATAAAGGAAAATTCACAAAATTTTTACCTCAATGCTAATATTAATAATTGGAAAGATGAAAAATTAATCAAATAAATAAATCAGAAACATGCAAAAGATAAAGCATAGAAGGCAATATAGCATTAAGCCAACAAGATAGAAATTTAAAAATATTTCATGAGACAAAATGTAACTCAAGATATGGTTATAATTAAGGTAGAAAATTGATTAAACCAATGATGATTAATTTTGGTAACCAAAAATGTAAATAGAAATCCAGTGATGCACAATTAAATAAATAAATCTTTTCTGAAATTAAACAAGATAATCTTAGAAAATCAATGATAAAGAAATTAGATAATTTACCAAATTTAATAAATGATCAAAGAAAATATATATGCCAATAAATTCATGCAATTAGAGATATCTCTCAGATTTAAATTGATTTACGGTGATAAAATTTGAAATTCACAATTTTATAAAGAAATAATTCATTCAATGATAAAAATAAGGGTATTAAGAAATGGACCATTCAATGATATTCTCTTAAAAAATAATATCAATAACGAATAAATTAAATTAAATAAAAAAATAAATTAAATTAAAAAAAAAATAAATCATATTTGCTCAAGAAAATTCTCATATAATTCAAACTAATTCAATAAGAAAATAAGTTAGTTTCAGTGATCAGCTTAGATTCAAGGTCATCTGTAAGTTTAATGAAATTATAACAACTTACAACCTACTGTAATGCTTAACCTTCAGTTTAACATATACCTTTTAGCTTGAGTGACCAGGCTAAGTGTTATCAGTGATTATGGTTTTATAATTTAATTTTATTTCCTTTTTTAAAATAAATATATTTCTTTGGTTTATTAAGTTATTTGTTATTCATGTTCTTATCCTATGAAGATTTGCTTGAATACAACAAAATGTGTACTTATAATCCTGGTATGAGTAATGAAACTATCTCCAATCAGTTTTATGTTCAATTTAATGAAATAAATAATGAATATTAATTTAAATATTAATAATTCATGCAACTTAATATCAATTTAAAATAATAAATCAGGTGTATAAGTATTCAAGCAATTCTTATCAATAAGAATTGTTCTTAACCTTACTCTTATCTATCTTCTACTTTATTATTTGCTACTTTATATACTTCTAGGCCCCACGTTTCGGCCGCCACTATTTATATGACCAAATAAAATTAATAAAATAAAATAAAAAAGAATAGATAAACTTATGAACAAAATAAAAAAATAATAAAGTTGGGCGCCTGGCTATCTTATAGCCCCCAGATTTTAAAAATACAATATAACTACTCTCTCTTCTTCAGAGTTAGTGTAAGGAAAAGAAAAGAAAGAAAAAAGGTACATACCATAATGATCATATAAAAATACTCATTCCCAAGCTAGCATTCAGGGGAGAAAGGGCTGGGTTTTAAGCGATAAAGCAGCAAGCTAATTTACATGCATCTATTTACAACAAAATAAAAGTACTTACAAAAATTATTTACAAAAGAAATAGAAAATAAAATAAAATAAAACAAAATTTAAATAATCAAGAAATAAGGAAAAAATTATATATATACAGACCAAAAATAAATGATAACTTTTAAATAGATGTTATATATACAATAAAATAAGCCAATTGGCAAAAAAAAGGCAGGAAAAGGAAAAAAAAGGTAAAGAGGCACATGCGAGGCAAGAAGGTAAGAGCGAAGGTAGGAAGGTTACCAGTCAGGTTTTCTTTTTCCCCTTTAGGGATTTTTTTTTTTTTTTTTTTTTTTTTTTTTGGGTATTTTCCCCACAGTGTTGCCACTCTTGGTTACAGGTTCTTCAAAAATTATTTTTAATAATTATTTATGTTTAATAACAAAAACTATTGCTTTTTGAAAATTTTATTAATTTCATTTGTTTACTGCTTTGTGCCAATAATAGTTTTGAATATAAGAAAATTAAAAATATTGTCATGATTTATCCCGTTGAGTTCTTAACTTGAGCCTTAACTTCACCCATTCCACAGTACATTAAATTTTCAAAACATTTTTTTGAAGGGTGACAATTGAGTCGTAAAGCGTTACATTTGGTTTGGAAAGGGTTACATTTGAATTGGAAAGGGCTGCTTGTGACTTGGAAAGGGTAGCATTTGATTTGTAAAAGGTTACTGTAGCGGCGTTTGCGCTAGTTCGGCAGCGAAATAAAAGATATATATATATAAAAAAATATACATAAAATATATTAAAAAAATAACTTACAGATAAATAAATTCAACCTGGTAATGTGCGTAGTACACCACTCCAGCGGCGTTCCCCCAAAAGTGGCCCCAAATTCCCAGTGTTTAACTTGGCCAAGATAAACCCAACAAATTAGGGCACTTACCTCGTGGTAGGAAGCTCCCAAAGATGTAGGTACGCGTACATTCAACATGGACTGTACCTTACTAGAGTTTGGCAGCACAAACAGGCGGCAGTAATACAATTTTGATAAATATAATTCTTCTTTTCAAAAATGGATTCAATCAGGCAGCCAATAATGTCGTCAGACGCGCACATTACACACTAAGTTTTTTTTAAAAAAGTAGTGGGGATGAGATAATACGCTCTAAGAGAAACATTAGCCCTATTAGTTATAGAAATTGATGGCAGATGTCAGCACTATACAGACTGACATGTATCGTTCTAAGTTTGAACAGATTTATTAGCGTGAACATAACCGCCCACCAAAAATTATAATAATTTTTTGAAAATTAAAAGTTCTCAGTTGTAGAACAAAATTAAAGGAAACACTTACAACTTCAAAAGAAAACAAATGACTATTTACAAAAGGGAGAGAAGGTAAACTTTACTGATCAAGTAGTAAAGGTATTAAGTTGCTAACAGCTCTTGTCAGCAACTTAGAAGCGTTAGTTCTTACAGAAGCAACTCTAGGCACCTCATCAGGACCAGGAAACAGCTTCTCTATACGACCTATAGGCCATTCTAGAGGAGAGGTCTTGACACCCTTTATACATACAATATCGCCTTCCTTAGGTAGAACACTACTATACGTCCACTTTTTTCTTTGAATCAGAGTGTTCAAATACTCTTTTGTCCATTTATCCCAGAAAAACTGTAATTTCTGACGCACTTGTTGCCAATGGCAGCGAATATTCACTGAAGGTGAAATTGGAATTTCAGAAAGAGAAATTAAGGGTGAACCAATTAAGAAGTGTCCTGGACTGAGATAATTAACAGCTTCGCTGGGGTCATTAGACAGGGGACAGAGAGCCATTGAGCGGAATCTAGAGTGAGAAATGGAGCACCATTAAACCATAATTTTTTAGTAGAAGACTGAAGAAACTCATCAGGCATAACGCCACGAGAGGCCATATCGGCAGGATTCAAGTTAGATGCAATATGAGCCCAAACACAATCTCGAACATTTTCAGAAATTTTTACAACACGATTGGCTACATATATTTTTAACAAATGAGGTGGAGTCAGCAACCAAAACAACACTATAGTGGAATCAGTAAATAATTGAATTTTATTTAAGGGAGCGGATAATTTTATTTGAGAAGCAGACTTAATTAATTCGCTCAATAACAGAGCTCCACTGAGCTCGAGACGAGGTATAGTAGTAGTTTTAAGGGGGGCGAGCTTAGTTTTCGCCTTCCAAAGGACGCTAAAATTACCCTGGAGGGTATGGGAGCAAATATGCACGGCGGCAGCATATCCTTTTTCGGAGGCATCACAAAACCCAGCTAGAGAGTAGGAGACAACTTTTTCATCTGAAACAGGACGATGTATTTTTAAAGTTGATACATCAGGCAGCTTTTGATTAACTCGACACCAATCATTCTCTATAGCAGATGGTATAGGGTCGTCCCAATCAACTTTAGCTAACCACAGATTTTGCATAATTTGTTTTAAATTCATAATGACGGGGGCAAGAAAACCAATGGGGTCAAAAATACGAGCAATATAAGATAGTATATTGCGTTTGGTAAATTTACAATCAAACGGAGAGACAAAAAACATAAAGGAATCAGTAGCGGGGTCCCAGGTTAGCCCTAATATTTTAACAACGCTCTCATCTTTTGAAAAATCGAATTTGGTTTCTATACGCTCAGATGACAACCCTTCTAAGACGCTATTATGGCTACTAGAAAATTTACTTAGAGAGAAACCTCCCCTTTTTAAAAGTTCTGTCAATTGATGACGTAAAGAAAGTGCTGAATCAACATCATCAGCTCCGCTTATGATGTCATCAACATAAGTACTACGCAGAATAGTATCGGAAGCTTCTGGAAAGTAAGAGCCTTCATCTTGGACAAGCTGATGTAGAACTCTTATAGCTAAAAAGGCGGAAGGTGTGACACCATATGTGACAGTATTTAATTCGAAATCAATTAAATCAGATTCAATAGAGGGGCGCCAATAAATATGTTGGTAACATCGATCGGCAGGACACACCATTACTTGGCGGTACATTTTTTCTATGTCAGAACATAGAGCTACACGATGGAGACGGAATGCCATGAGAACATCAGTAATATCTCTTTGTAATTTGGGGCCTGGGAGGAGGCGATCATTTAACGATAGACCAGAGGAATCGGGATCTGACGCATTAAAAACAACCCTTATCTTGCTTTTACCATTGGATATTTTATTAACCACATGATGTGGAATTACATATGAAGAGGGGGTAGGTGCAGGAGACATATGCCCAAGAGAGACATATTCATTCATAAATTCTAAATAAGATTCATACTGGTCAGATTTTTTTAATCTGGATTCTAATTTAATTACAGATTGTTTAGACTTATTATTATTACATTCTAAAGGGCTAGCATCCGGTTTGAAAGGTAAGGAAACAAAATATCGGCCGCTGGAATCTCTATAATGAGTTGATGAGAAGTGATCTTCAACTATTTTATCGAGGGGGTCAATCGGTATATTAGTACTAAAATCTTCAATCTCCCAAAAGCGCTTCATCACATCTGCTAATGAATGAGTTGTGAGTAATATTTCATTACTTAAGTTATAAGAGGCGGCACTAGTAGGACCTACTATTACCCAACCAAAACACGATGATATAGCAGAAGGATAACCTTGAATAGGGGATTCAGATGTTTGAACTAAAATATCGGGGTAAATATCAGCTCCAAGGAGCATGTGAATTTCTGAAGGAATATGAAAAGTGTCATCTGCTAGATTAAGATGTTTAAATTTATTAATTGTTTCATCAGAAACAGGAAGCGAATTCGAAATTTGTGATAAGACTAAAGCTTTGAGATGGAATTTATGAATCGAAATTGGAGACTGAATAAAACAGTCAACAAAACCTACAGGTTGTGTATTAACTTGCCCAATACCGGAAACCGAACAGACAACAGGTTGTATTTTCAAACCTAATTTTTGGGCGCAAAATTGAGTTATAGCTGAGACTTGTGAGCCAGGATCTAATACGACACGAATAGGACGCAAATTTCTTTTATAATCTTCAATTAAAACTTTAGCTGTTCCCAACAGCACTTGTTGGAAGCAAGGAGCAACATTAGAGTTTTTAAGATTGGATGCAGTTTCTGTGAAGGCACATGAAAATTCTTGTACCTCAGAAGAACCAGAGGCAGCAGTGACGGCGGCAGAATTATTCTTATTTTTATCAATGGAGGCGGAAGAGGCGGCAGAAGTAGTATTGGAGGCGGCAGAAGTTGTATTAGAGGCGGCAGGATGCAATGTAGAATGATGTTTTTGTCTACAAATTCTACAGACATTTGTAGATGTACATTGGATGCGTGAATGGCGGCCAAGACAGTTAAAACAACGTTTAGACTCTCTTAAGAATTTATATTTATCATCAATGGAAGACTGAATGAATTTAGAACAATTGCTTAATAAATGAGATTCACTACAATTAGGACATTTAATGCGCTTAACAGTAGGTGAGGGGTGTTTGGAAACAGGGTGAGGGGTAGGAGTATTCGACTCTACCATTAACATTTGAGTTTTAGAATTTTTCTGAATGAAATTATTATTACTATTAATACGTGTTGATTTGTCCGAAGGTTCATTCAACTCTAACATTCTTACCTGTTGAGTAATAAAATCGATAAGTTGTTGATAAGAGGGAATACTATCTGAACTATGTTTATTTTCAAAAGTTCGCTTTGAGGAAGCATCTAAATTTCTCCAAGTAATAGAAAAAAGTATGAAATCTGACAAATCTTCTAATGCTATAGCTTTAATTGCATTTACAGATGTATTAAAAGTATTCAACATAGCCTTTAAATTCGACAATGAAGATGACGGAATAGGTTTAAAATTTAAAATTTTATTCAAATACATGGCAGCTAAACGCCTTTTATTTTGAAATCTATCAGTTAACGCGTTGTATGCTAATTCATAATTTTCACTAGTCAATTGAAACCCAGAAATAATAGCTAATGCATCTCCTTAAATAGAAGATTTTAAGTACTGAAATTTGTGAGAATTTTGTAACGATCTGTTATTATGAACAAGAGAATCAAACAAAGAAATAAATTCAGGCCAGTCCTCTATTTTACCAGAAAAGGTAGGAATCGGCACTTTAGGAAGCATAAAGGCGGCTGATGGGTGCACTAAAGGTGCAACTGAAGGCATTGTTTGTGAAGAAGATAATTCTCTTTGAGCTTCAAAATCCCTTAGGATACTTTCTATGCCAACAACAACGTCTAGAAATGAACTTTGAGTTTGAGCGGTATCAATTCTCTTTGCATCAGGAAGCAAAAAATTCAACTCTTGAATATTATTCTGAATATCTTCGAATTTTTCCTCAAATTTAGTAACCCTAGCTGTGTAACATTTTATTTTAGAAAGATCATTAATCGTTAAAGTTTTAATTACATCGTATATTCGAGTTACATTAGCAAAAATATCAGCTCGTTTGCTGCTTAAAATTGTTAATTTTTCAATAGTTTCTTGTTCAGACATTTTTATTTAAGAGTTAAAAAAATAATGCAGAAAAAGATTTATTTAAAATTAAATAGGAATTAGAAAAAATATTATATATTTTATAGTGTACTATATATATATATATAGTGCATGAAATAACTCGCAATGAATAACAAAGATAAATGTATTTAATATATTTAATTAAATATTCTAATTAACATCCGGCCCGGAGGACCAAAAATTTGGGTTCATGTAGCGGCGTTTGCGCTAGTTCGGCAGCGAAATAAAAGATATATATATATAAAAAAATATACATAAAATATATTAAAAAAATAACTTACAGATAAATAAATTCAACCTGGTAATGTGCGTAGTACACCACTCCAGCGGCGTTCCCCCAAAAGTGGCCCCAAATTCCCAGTGTTTAACTTGGCCAAGATAAACCCAACAAATTAGGGCACTTACCTCGTGGTAGGAAGCTCCCAAAGATGTAGGTACGTGTACATTCAACATGGACTGTACCTTACTAGAGTTTGGCAGCACAAACAGGCGGCAGTAATACAATTTTGATAAATATAATTCTTCTTTTCAAAAATGGATTCAATCAGGCAGCCAATAATGTCGTCAGACGCGCACATTACACACTAAGTTTTTTTTAAAAAAGTAGTGGGGATGAGATAATACGCTCTAAGAGAAACATTAGCCCTATTAGTTATAGAAATTGATGGCAGATGTCAGCACTATACAGACTGACATGTATCGTTCTAAGTTTGAACAGATTTATTAGCGTGAACAGTTACAGTTGACTTGGAAAAGGTTCTAGTACACTTGGATGCCATATTAATTAATTACTCAAGGAAATATTTAAATTTTCAACTTTATAATCTAGTCTTTCATGTAAGTATATATAATAAATAACATAAAAGGTTTTGCTATAGCTATTAACAATAGTTCAAGTTTGATTAACCAGAAGTATTTAATGAAGAAACAAACTGAAAATAATCCATGTATGGCAATTATCTGTACAGATTTCACTTCTAAAATTTCGATAATAATAATTCATAATTTCGAGCTGCAAAACTTCATACCTAGTGACATAGTACCTTCTTAAAATTAGTTTCATTCATTAGAAACTAACATTATAAAATTATTTTCATCCAAAAACTAGTTATTCATTCCATAACACAGTTTGGAAAAAAGGAGGGAGTGAAAATTTTTAGGTTTTTATTTGTTTAAATTACTGTGATGGAAAAAATGATGAGTATGGAAGCAAAATGCTTTAGCATTTCTTAGCAAACAATAAGAGTCTAGTGAAGGCATTAATTTAAAGCTTAAATATTTTTTTTTTGGTCAATATATTAATATATGGTCAATATTCCTCATTTAATTAATTTTAAATGCAATGCACCATTTATTAGTTTGTTGTAACAACTGTATATTTTTATGTATAATTTGTACTTCTAAGGATATTACGTGGATTGATATGTTCCCTAAAGTTATGATTTTTTATTATTAAAATTGTACCAGCATAGAATATTTCTGTTAATTATAATTACTTGTTGATAATCATTATTTTATTTTATTTATTTAATTAATTTTATTTCCAGGCTAATATTATAAGCCAGGCAATCACCAAAAGTTTGAAAAAACGGCCTTCTTCTAGTGAACTTCTCACTACCTTAGATGAATCTGAGATATGTTACACACAGCGAGTCCTGGCTGAGCAAACGGAGACAATTAAGAAATTGAAAAGAGAATCTATTGCAAAAGACGAAGAGATTGCATCCTTACGTGCCCAGCTAAAACAGCTTCAATTGCAAACAACATAAAATGTCACATTATGTAATGAGTATATTTCAAAATAAAATAATGACCACAATCTATGTATTTCTTGTTTTAAGAATTAAAAAGTATGACTTTTTATATTATAATATTTAATTAGAGACGGACATTTCTCTGAATTTTACTGTGTTAAATTATGTAATAAAAAGACACAAGTATAAATAAATATATTTATTTATTAAAATGCTTTTAGTCTCCATCTTTACTTTTTTAATATTTTTTTTTTCACATTTAAATTAATAACGATAATAATCTGGTTTGTAGGGTCCTTCGACTGGAACATCTAAATATTGTGCCTGCTCAGTTGATAATTTGGTCAATTTAACTCCTAGATGTTCTAAATGCAAAGCAGCTACTTCTTCGTCCAACTGAAAAAAAAATTAATTGCTTTATGTATTTTTAAAGAATAATTATTTCAAAAACTAAAAATGAGGATTCTCTTAATTATTTCTAAATAAAATAAGTGTGTTTCGATGCAAGTATCAAGGTGTAAATTGTATTAGAATGTAAATACAATCATATTGCACTAGTATTTCTAAAGTGACACAACTCAAAAAATGTGTAAATATCCCTTTATTACTCATCAAAACGGTTTCGACCTAGCTAAGAAGCATTTCGGTCAAAGGAATCACTCTAAGTGATACGAGCACACTATTCTCCTCTTTAGGCAAGATAGATTTTACTTTGAGTCTTGAAGATTATGGTGAATCAAAGTGGAATCTAAGTGAATAAAAAATAAAGTGCATTTTTTGAGTTGCGACATTGTTAATGTTTGAAAGTCCTATAAGATATATTTGGAGTTGTGTCGATTCAGCTGACTCAGGTAACATAACAACCTCCAGCTCATTTTGAGTTATGCTACTTTTGATGAAATGCTGAACATTTACTTTGCTTATAATATACCTTATGATCTGGAGTATTTGAGATCTAATTGAAGTTAGAAAAAAGTTTAACTAAGGTGCTTTATTCCATTCTCACCTTTCTATTGTTGATTATTAGAAAGAAGATGAGATGCTGAACATTTCTCTTCCTTATATTATGTATGAGCAAAATTGATTTTTAAAAATTGAAATATTTTAATCCAAAGTAAGGAGAAACTTGGATTCTGTTGGAATTTCGTGGAGGTGAATCTTTTGATCTTCACTCCACAGAAGTAATTGATACAACACTGTTATGTATTAACCCTTTAGCGACCATGCACTACTATAATAGTCCGGTATCAGGTGGGCTCCACGGCCCATGGACTATTATAATAGCTTTGCTTCTCCGGCATTTCTAGACCGTGAGCTACAATAGTAGTTCAGTTCCTAGAGCCATCTAGGTGTCCGCATGACAAGTTGAAATACTTTTTCTTGACAACAGATGTCGTACGAATTCACTTTTGGCTATATTATTTTTCGTAAAGTGTGTCTGTCGTGTTTCGGCATTTATCACACTCAAAAGAATTTTTAATTGTATAAATTTGTATATAGACATTTCAAAAAAATAAAGTATATAATTGTATAAATTTTTAAAGAATTAAAATTAATTTACGGTAATTTAAAAAATATGTTTTTAAATTCACCAGTGCCAGTCCATTAACCATTCCAAGTCCGGATCAAAAAGGATGATGGGAAACTATAAGGAATTAAATAAAAAAACATGATTTCAGAGTCAAAAAGTAATTGGTTCAGCGGGCATGGTTGACTTTTCTACCACTCAGTTCAGCCAGCCCGCTCTGACCCGGCCGTATTGGGTCGCTAAAGGGTTAAGAATGAAATAACTAAATAACAGATATTGAAAGTTCATCCGTATCCATATTACAAAGGTCTACCTAATCACCTGATCGGTTATTTAAAAATGTTCTCAATTTACGCCAACTAAATCTAATATTCATTGTTCTTATGTTGATTTAAATATATAGATATCTATATATAAAATTATATAACTTAAATATCTAATATATAAAATTTTCATGTCACAGTGTTTTGTAACAAACGACTTGACCGATTCTTATGAAATTTTGGTGTGCCTATAAGATCCCCTAAGTGATGTGTGCCGGCCATTATTATTGATATTGCGTTAATCGTAGCAGTGATGCTTGATGATACTGCATTTTTGACATGTTGTAAAGGCATGTCTGAGTAGTGTAAATCCAAGTTTCCAAGCGAAAAAACGGATGAGAAAACTTTTGGTCGAAAAACCTCAAAATTTTCGGAGTTATTTCAGTTTTTGACATTTATCTCCTGATTGGTACGTTTTGAGGAAAAAACATAATCATTTATGACCAAATGCAGCTCTATAGGACTAATAGATCCTGAGTTATGTTCCAATCATATAATAAATAAATGGTATCTTATCTCTATCTATCTAATATATAAAATTATCGAGTCTAAGTGTTTGTAAAAAAACTTCTCCGAATCAACTTAGTCCAAGAATAGGAAGTTAACTATTTTTCATACCCCAAGTGATATAGATCCGCAATTATTTTTGATTATGCGTTGTAGCAGTGACTTAATAATTATCAATTTATTAATTAAAATAGAACTATGATATATTTGAACAACAACGACAAGCTAGTGTCGCTGGTGCTGTTCTATTACTATCTGATGATTTCCGAGCTGTCATTCCTTTTCAGGCAGGTCTGTTTCAGAAACAATATTGTTGAATAAAATCAGTTTATTATTTTCAAGGTAATTCATTATTTCCTTTATTTATAAATGTAATTATATTCAGATGGAAAGTTTATTTTAAATTGCATTTAAACATCCATTATTATTATTAGTCTGATTCGCAACTTGTAAAGTGTAATAGATATGAACATAAACTGTTTATTACAAGTGGATTAAAAGGTTGGACAATTGTTATGGCCAACGATGCCCTTCACTATAAGCCAGTACTGTCTCAACTGTTGGACCGTCCTCACGCGAGACCGCAATTGGCGAACAGTTTCGCCGCCTGCTCTTTTTTCTTTTGCCTTCCTTCAAGATACGGTGATTCGCCCGAGCTGTCTATTCCATGAAAAAAAAAGAATGAAGGAAACAAAACATCCCGACTAGCGCACCAGTACTCAAGGTACACGATAAACAGCTGATCAGGTCAGTCGGCGATTTTATTTTAGGCCAGGTTTCTTTTTTTTTTTATTTCAAGAAAAACAGTGATACAAACTTTAAAATTAAACTTTTGTTACTTATCTACTTCTCAAATTAAGAACATTGTAAAACAACGCTTGCAATAAGTGATACATATTATGTTAATAAATCTTATTAATTTTTTTTTATATATGGCTACATGCAAATAAATATTCCTTTGTTTTTAATCTTCCAGAAAATGGTTCCTTCCTTTCTTTAATGCCACATGGATAAAGTTTATTTTGTATTTATGTTTAAATCTAAAATCATAATCATTTTATTTTATTTGATCTACTTCTAAAATAGGTTTTATTAACAATAAATAACTGGCGCATATAATCAGGACAGATTCAAATTTTTTAATGCTAAAAGTTATCATGCCTGAACAAGGTCATCAGCTCCAGGGGCCGTATTATTTTTTAGCCGATTAATGGCGTCCATCACCTCCTCATCATCAGTCGGTTCAAGGTTAGACTCCTGGTTCCCTACTGTCAGGTCTTCTCTTGTGTCTGATCCACAAGGGGCTGAGTTGAGAAGCTCCTCAAAGTGGCTTTTCCATTGCAATAGGACTTCATCCTTGGAGGCAACTATGTTCCCTCTCTTGTCTCTACAAGTTTCCGGGATAGTAGTCCTGGGTCTTCTCTTACTATTTATGCTCCTGAAAAAGTCCCTTGATTGCCTCTCCTTCCAGTGTTTTTCAGCTCTCTCCAGTTCATCTCTATCCCTTTTCCTCTCTCCTCTTTTTCTGGTATTCCTCGACAGCTCTCAGAGTTGCTTTCGTTAGCATATTCTTTGTATTAGTGACTGCTTCACATTCTCTGTCGAACCATGGTGACCTTGTCTCCTTTTCTCTTGCCCCCAACACATTATCTACCGTCTCACGCATTGCATTCACACAGCTGATCCAGAGTGATTCTATGTTTACCGTACTCATAATATTGGCACAGAGGTTCTCATCTAGCTGCTCTATGTACCGCTGTTAGGTATCTGGCTCATGTAGCTTTCTTAGGTTATAATGCTTAGGTTTTATAGCTGGGTCTCCCGACCTTTTGAATGAGATCTTAGGAGTGATGTGGGCAATACACAAAAAGTGGTCCGAATCCACATTGGCGCTTCGATACGTCCTCACATTTTTAAGGCTGGATGATTTTATGCCTTTTATCGATTAGGATGTGATCTATTTGATTGACATGACCCCTATCTGGTGTGGTCCAGGCGCCTTTATGAATATCCTTGTGTGCAAAGAGGGTACTTCCAATGATCATATCCCTGGAGGCAGCAAAATTAATAAGCCTTGTTCCATTTTCGTTGGATTGTTCATGGAGACTGTACTTTCCTATGGTTGGGAAATGTACCTCTTCTTCCCCTAATTTTGCATTACATTCACCAGCGATTATTTTCATATCTTGCCTTGGGCACTGATCAAGAGTTCGTTCTAGCTGTTCATAAAAGGAGTCTTTATCTTCCTCTCTTCAAGTTTCTGTGGGAGCATGCACACTAATGATACTATAGTTATAGAACTTCCCACGAATCCTTAACACACAGATGCGAGGGTTTACAGGCTTAAAGCCAATAACCAGTTGTCTAAATCGCCCTTTAACATTCCTAATCCTATTAATCCTACGCCATATTCATGTAGGGCATTGCTGCAGCTGTAGTATATGGTGTGTTGTCTTTTCTCGAGAGTATCCTGGCCAGTCAACCTGATTTCCTGGATGGTTTGAATTGGTTGATTTGATCAAGGAGCTGTTTCAGTGCTCCGGGTCTGTTAAGTGAAAGAGTGTTCCAGTATCCGAGATTTAAGGTCTTATAAGGGTTGCTGGGTTGTTTCCGTTTGTGACGATCGATTTTCGAGGCTGACTTTGGTTTCTGCGAAGTTTAAGCTTCAGGTAGGGGAGGCTTCTAACCCTCACTCCGTACCCTAGTATACTGGAGGGGCTGCCACCTTGGTGCCTGTATACTTACTTGCACCCCCATCCCATAACCACCGCCCCATCAGGGGCGGCTACCTAGGGAAGGTGACCCTACGGTGTGTGATGTAAGTGACCTTTGTCTGAAGAGCGAGGGTGAATGAAGTGTGGTGTGATTAGTGTATAAGTGTGAATGTCAGTATACTGTTCCCCCAACCTGGAGGGCCAGTGCCTGTGTACTACCAAATATTGTAGGATTATATTTTTATTTAAGCAAGACAAAGAAACTGCGGCGTCTCTAAGGATTTCTTTGAGAACAACCATTGACACGGTTTTTCTTTGCAGATACGGCGGCCCTGAGTTGAAAAGGGCAGCATCGAACTTTCAAAAATAAAAAAAATAATAGCTGAAAATTATAGTAATGAAAATTTAATGTATATTCAATAGAAACATTTATTTTTAATAACAATTATAATTAATAACGTATTATAAACATAACTTTTGTTCAATAACCTAAGCATAATAATTCAGTATTATAAATACAACTCAAATTAACATTAAAATTCAATAATATTTTATTTATAACTTAATTATTTATTGTTTTTTGTGTATTTTGTTGAAACACTTCAAGCAAAGTGCTGGCTGGCCCTTGCAATGCCCACAATACGTCTTTACTCTTTTAGTTTTGTTAGTGGCATAATCTCTGCCCTTTATCTTGGACAAATTTTTATAGCATTCCTTGTATCGGTAACGAGACTCTCTTGCAGGCATCTCAAAGGATTGGAGAGTATGTATATGTGACGGTATATTTCTTCATTGGCCAAAAGGTGATCAATAATAATGATGATAGTTGATCTGATAAATCAACACCTTTTTTTTGCAATATTATAATCAAACACTGCATCGAGCTTTATTTTACCATTTTTTCTTTGCACAAATTTATACCGGTGATTCTTTGAGGTAGTTAACATGCAAACTGGTCTTTTGTCAGTCCATTTCAGAAATTTTACATCGCTACGATTTTTGAAACTCATAATTCCACCACGTTTTTGTTTTGCCTGCGGTGGTAGAAATTTTTACAATACTACAAATAAATGTATTTTTTTCTAAAAGATCTCCACTCAAAGGGAGACTTGTATAATAACTATCAATAAATAGTATTCGGCCCTCAAATAATAAGCCATTTAGTAACCTCATTACTACATCATGAGAATGTGATTTTTCGATGATTGTGTCATTTTTATCGGCATAAGTTTCGATATTATAAGTGTAACCTTCAGGCAAACACAATTTGTATAATTTTACGCTATACTTATGTCGCTTGCCTGGGATATATTGACTAAGCCCTAGACGTACTCTCCACGGAACCATACTTTCATCAATAACGATATTTTTGCCAGGTTTAATTGAGCCTTTAAAGATATCCACAATTTCTTCAACAATGTTTCGAATTTTGTTCAACCGATCTTCAGTTCTGGCTGTGGTGTTGTCCAAGAAATATAAAAATTTAAGAATGGATCACGGAATAGAAATTTAACAACGGTCACGTTTCATTGCATTTTTTTATGCGTGCGTTCGCATCCATGTCGTAGTTACACCAATATAATCTAATTTCTGGTAGTTGCACTATACCCATAATAAGCAATATGCCAATAAAAGTATTCACTTCATCTCTTGTAATAGACTGCCAGGCCTGTTCGTGCATTCTACTGCTATATGAAAAATTATTTGTGCATTGTGTAGCATATTTATTGGTTTCATTCAATATCTTTTCAAGTATATAATCCTTGAAGAATAGTTTGTATAAAGCAAAAGGGTAATTACAGTTAGTGTTTTCAAATAAAAATTCCTCTTCTTCCGAATACTCATTTATTACTGAAGTTCTTTCTCTTACTTCCTTCCATTCTCCATCGTGATCCTCATTCTCTGATTTAGATACCAAATCTTCTTTCTCCGTGGAACATTCTTTGACTTCACTGTTTACATTAACAAAATCCTCGTCTGAAGAGGCAGAAAGTGTCCATAATCTTGATGTCTTTCTCTTGCTTCTATTTATAGATTCATCAGACTAATTACTCATTTCCATATCCATGTTATCTATAATTTTAAGGGCAAAAATTAAAAAAACATGCTTACCACCTTTCTTACTAGAAAGTAACTATAATTTATTTTATTTAATTTTTTTTATTAACTCATTTAGCGCCATGTGCGGCACCGGTGCGCACGACCTGAGTACTCGTTTGGGCCGCGTGTTCACATATCCACACGCAATCTTTACAAAATTACTAATTAAAATTACTTACTGGGGCCGCGTGATCACCGGTGCACACACGGAAAATTGATGAAAAATCATGGAAAAAGTGAAAATTTTCACTTTCTGTTTTCAAGTATACAATAAATAGACATAAACAGAATGTTATATAAAAAAAAAAATATTTTGGCCCGAATGAGTAAATCGCGATTTTGGGGCTTGGCGTGAGATGTGTTAATTGTTATAATTTTTAAATATTTAATTTTGAAGAGAAAAGATTTGTCCAGGATTTCTTTTTTTTTTTATTAATTGTTATAATTTTTAAATATTTTATTTTGAAGAGAAAATAAAATCCTGGACAAATCTTTTCTCTTCAAAATTAAATATTTAGAAAGTAACTATTCTAGTTATATTTACCAGCAGAAATCTGTCGTCAAGATAAAAAAACGTCCTCACGAGTTATACAACTTGCAAAATAAGCACTCACTGTAATACTGAGCAAACATACAACGCGTATGAACAGGTCTGAACATGCAACAATCGCGCGCCGCCAGATGAAGTGCGGCTTCAAATTCAAGCCCACCTCACAGCGAAAAACATGAAAATCGGCCCCGGCGTGAACGTGTTAAGCAGTCATCACAAAAACATAAAATATATAAACACCACAAAATTTTCGATGGGCCTATGCTGTTTATTTTTATTTTTCGGAAATAAAAAACACAAAAATATAAGTATGATAAAAATGACCTGGAATCTCCATTTTCAAAGCACAATAACTTATGACTGAGTAAAATAATGATACTACTTTTATAATTAAAATGTTCTATGGAATCTTACGTTTCAATTTCGCTAAAGCATGGCTTTATTGAATAAGTATTACTAGAGATATGAAACTTTAAAGCCAACTATTGGCAAAAACTGAAAACTTTTTCCTCACCTATTGCTATTTCTGTTTGAGAGAGATAGCTTTTTCAAGCCAAGTACTGAACCAATTTACAAAATTAAAGCATCATTAGACAAGACAGGAAACTATTTTTTTACACTTAATGTATCCCTGTCTTCATAATTTTTATTGTCTAGCAAGTCTAGAGTTCCATTGTTGAGGAAAGTAAAAAATAATTTTAGTCTTAAGTTGGCAGGCCATCTTTGAGAGGAAAATTACTAAATTAAATATATTTATTTTAAGCTAATATTGTAATGTAATCATGGATACTAATACGGATTCTGTTATGTGCAAACATTATTGATTAAAATTCCTTAAAAGTTCATTAAAACTGAATTTATCGTAAAGAAAACAAGCAAAGGGGTGACCAAAGAAACATTATGATATAAACCTGTACAGGAATTTTTGAATGCCTCATACTAACACAAAATATTTTTTTCTATCCTTGACAGGTATCTTGGAATGACAGGAAACCTATGGTTTACATACTTACTAAATCAACTTTCCATGATATTTGTTTATTTATTCATCATTACTTTATGCTACTGTGGCCAATCGGACAATGCTATCGTGGGAGTCCTAAATTTAGCCTATCCAGGAATAATTAGGCTAGGGTTCAAACTTACCTCCAAAACCAATTGTGAAAAATGTCACCTGAACATGATAGTCTTTAAGAGACACATGATGCTCATCAATTCGTTAAGTTCCTTTAAAAAAAAATAGATTTGACTAAGACAATAAATTTAAATAAAAAGTTATCTTCAGAATCCCGAGAAAAAAACAAAAATTGAATTATTAATATTCTTAATGGATTATTTAATAAATATGAACTTACTTTCTTTGGTAAAATATAAACACCAACTGGATAATTTTCATTCTTCGTCCAAAGTTCGATTTGTGCCAAAACTTGATTTGTAAATGAATTGCTCATGACAAATGAAGGATGACCTGTGGCGCAACCAAGATTGACCAACCTTCCTTCCGCCAGAACAATAATGTGCTTTCCATTAGATAGTGTATACCTATCAACCTTGTAAAAAAAGTGGAAAAATTTTAAATAAATATAATTAGTAAACAATAATTAAGCAGTCAACATTATGTTATGTATATCTACAATATTAAGTCAAACACTAGATAATGAATAACTTTATCTATTAGGCCAAAAAACTATCCATCCACCAATTCGACTATTTCTACAGCCTCGGTGACTAAGTAATTAATTAAAATTGTGTCCAGAACTAGTTGACTGTATTGATAGTACCAAAATGGTGCCGTACTTGTAGTTTTGGGCTTGAAATGGAGTTGAAACATAAACAATAACTTCTTTTCTAGTTGATGCCTGACTTAGCCCCTTATTCACTACGAAAATAACACAATCCCGCTTCTCTAAGCACAAAAAAATCATTTTGGAGAAAATCTGACCTAACCACTTATTCACTGGGGCGGTAGATTTAATAACTTCAGGCATAATAAATTGATATAGTTATAAATTATATTTAATCTATAAAATGCTAAATTTAATTTTAATGCCTGTTGACCTACAAGATTAATTTTACAAAATCACTAAATAAATATTAATTTGATTTATTTATTACTAATAAAAATTCATTACATTTATTTTTATATTACAAATTAATGTTATTTTGGAGAAATACAAACCATGCCATCTTAGACTAAGGTAGAACCCCAGTACATTCTGAGTCCATGACATTGAATTCTATGCTAACCACTGAAACAACAAGCCTATTATACAGGGGAACCAGAAAGTAATGCCATTTTTTTTACATTAATTAACATTTTTAACAGGTCTTTATTTTTAATCAATAATATATTCACCCTCGTTATTAACAACGTTTCCCCATGTAGTGTGAAAATTTTCAATTTTGGAACGATAAAAATCAATTGATTTTTGAGTAAAATATCTTGAGATGGCATTTTGGATATCATCCAGATTTTTCAAAATTTTCTCACTAAGAAAATGATGTAGGAATCGGAATGACTGGAAATCCGAGGATGCGATATTAGACAACTATGTTGGGTGTGGCAGAACCACATTTCAACCCACCACAATTCATTAACTTTTTCCAGTGTTCGGCTTGCATTGTAGTGTTGGGAATGTTGCCCTTTCTGTTGACAATAGCTGGGTACTTTTCGATTACAGATTGTTTCACTCAATCCAATTGTTCACAATAAAGGTCTGCACTAACAGTTTGTCCAGGCAGGACTTCTAAGTGAACAATTCCACGAATACTTTTACCAAACATACAGAAGCCCCTTTTTGGGATGTAAACCCGGCTTTGCAGTACTTCATGTTGATTAATTTGGAGAGAGCCACTGCCTTTTGTGTTTTGGATTGTCATATAGAACCCATTTTTTGTCTTTAGTGATCAATCAAAAAATGGTTTTGCATGGTGCTGTTAAAGCAATACGTTGCATGCGATGGATCGGTATGGAAAAATTATGAGGGGCCTAAGCACTTGCTCTGCTTATTTTTTCTATCTGCTGTAAATGTTCCTATATGATCAACCGAAGTTGTTTAAGGGAGTTAGACAGTTCCTCAATTATTTGACATGGATTTCTGCCCTTCGCATGTCATTGTCTAATTGTTGGTCTTCCTGATCAGTAAGAGTCAGAGGGGTCGAAAATTACTGGATCTGAACTTGGAAAACTATCTTTGGTATTTACGAACATCTAATACACTTGGATAAACATTGGAAATGTTTTTGGTCGCAACTGTTGTGCTACTACTCTTGCGAAACTCAAAAAGCATACAAAACCTGATATGCTCTTCTGATATTTGGCTGGCCATTGAATCCCAAAAAAGTTTAATATTGAATTATCTAGAAGTAAACAAGTCACATTAACCTTAAAACGACTTTGGCACGTCTTCCAGATACACAATGAGCTGACAAATAATCGAATATCGACATACACAGAAACAACATAACTTTCCAGTCCTCTTTTAATTACTAATTACCAAATTTTGAAGATTACTAAGTAGAAATTAATAAAAGTTACAATAATTTAAATAAATATAGAAGACATACGATACCTACTAACTCAAAATTATTAACAACATACATAGAGCCTCAGTCTTCCAACCCTTCTGGTTCCATGCACTTTTTCTTCTAAGTGTTTATTAGGGACTTCATTGGTTCCTATACATGCAATGTGTCTTGCGCATTGTAGCCTCTTTACTTTTGTAACTCTAATAATGTCAGCATCTGTATATAGTCTTATTATTTCTATTTTCGACTGTTGCCTCCACGAGTTATTGTGAAATACAGTTCCCAAAATTCTCTGTAATATTTTTCGCTCAAACCTCAGGATAGCGAGCTCTTGTGAGAACCCAGTATTCTGAAGCATATGTTAGAACAGGCCTTATCATGGTTTTATTTATATATATATATATATATATATATATATATATATATATATATATATATATATATATATATATATATATATATATATCTCTTTTTGGTCCATGATCGGGCATCATTAATTGCGAAATAATTGAGAAATAATTTTCCTGTTTGATGGGGCATTAATTTTCCTTGCGACAAATAATTTTCCTGTTTAACACATTTCAGTTTCATAATTTACAACACCCCTTTGGTGCCACCAGATTCTGTTTCTTGGACAATGGTTGTGCAGGAAGGTGATTTGTCCTAGATCATGCTCAATTAACAGATTTTCCTCCCTATTATGGGTACTCACTTTATAGAGGCTGGGTTAGCCCCAGGGAGGTCCCAGATTACAAACGATCTATCCCCGGCTGCTAACAGATTAAATAAAATTTGAAAGGATTTGAAGCCCAGGACCTTCGGCACTGCAACTCAGTGCTCTCTACCACTGAGCCACTCTGCTACACTTCATGGGATTTGCTATGTATTATGAGGGGGGAGGGACATCATGAAAATAAATTTGTTTTGTACAAAGAACAATGTTGTTTTGCGAGAAGTAGGTCAGACAGGTAGAAGGGTGTCCCCTAACGGTCAAGATGGATGAAAAGGGGGGAGGAAGGAGCGAGGAAGATGGAGCCGGTGAACGATTCGGGCAGAAGAGTATCCGAGGACAGCGAAACCCAGAGACGGCCAGGCAAAGACCGACCTATAAACCCAATCTACCCCTGTTTCACAGATAAGTGTAATTTATTTTCTGTTATGTATTTTATGGCAATCCGCTTTATATATCTATATCTGAATCATTAACTGTACTTTTCAATGTAGTTAAATCTTTAATCTTGTTCAAAATTGAATTAATAAACTATAACCATTATAATTCTTTTGGTGCTTACCACTATTTATTTATGAATAATATATTGAAGATTTAAATACTGAGTAAATTGGTAAACACAAGAACAGACCTCTGGAAAAGAATCCATTTAAAACTAAGACATAGAAATGATGATTTGAGTAATCATCATAAATGATTACTCTGACATCCCAAAATCAGAAAGAATATTCAAAATATATTTAAGAATAGAAACATAGTAGATTACATAAAATATAAATTTCTCATCCCCAGTCAAATTCTAATACAAAAACTCTTGTTTGTTTTAATTTTAAGAAGCTGTGTATAAGTAAAAAATTGTTAGTAGTCTCAGTCCTGAACTTGTGCCTTCAAAATTAGAATCACAACCATTCAAACATCAAAACCGACACGATCTATTCTTCAGAGTATTGTCACCGTAAAGTTCAACAACCATTCTATGCAATTAAACTGCATATTGCTTCTATTAAAATATGAAGTAAAACCTTCTGCAAATGCTGCTTAGTTACCATAAAGTTTGACTTTTTTAATAACAAAAACTAGCTTTTGCCCGCGGGTTCGCTCGTGTGGAATTTGGTCTGCCACGTGAAGTTTCGTGACAGATCATTTTATAAATAATTTAATATTTTTTTACATCCAAAATTTCAGATGTCTAACTTCAAAACTGACGGATTCCATACAATCTTTGAACCCCTATTATATTAAAGGGGAAACCCTTGAGGATGGAGTTATCCAAATTTCCTTCTTAAATTATACAAAGAACCTATCTGCAAATTTCAAAATGCTAAGTTCCTGATTTGCCTTTAATTATGCACTATAATGGATTCTTCACAGAACACAAAAAAACTATCTGGCACCTGCCCCCGTGCTCCCCTAAATCTTACGCATATATAATATTAGTAGGAAAAGTAGATTACATTTTCCTTTAATTATGTACTATAATGGATTCTCCACAGAACCTAAAAAACTGTCTGGGGGCATATTTAGGGGGGACACATGCCCCTGTGTCCTCCCCTAAATATGAATAAATATAAATCCCCCTATGTGTTATTCTGAGGTATAACCTATATTACTGTAAAATTTCATCCAAATCCGTTCAGTAGTTTTTGCGTGAAAGAGAGACAAACATATAAACTTTCGCATTTGTAATACTTATTTTCACATTTTCGCCACCCACCGCGACCAAACTCCCTTACCTTTACTTTACCTTGAGACCAAGGGGTATTTACCACCCCAAAGGGAAGTTGATTGGGGTTGGTGGTGATAAAGAAAACTGTGTATTTACGTAGTAACAAGGCATTTTATAATATATATTAGATATTAGATTAGATAAGTGTTTTATATACAACTCAAATCAATATGAACTCTATACAATTCACAGATATAACCTCTCTGAAACCACCAAAATCATCTACATGAAACATTCATAATAGCCAGAGCCATCATTTTAAAACTGATTAAATTAATTGGTACTCCCAATGTTTTAGTTTACAGAAAGATATTAAATACTCGAACTATTACGGAGAGTAAAAATCAAAGATAAAAAACTAAACATACCTGAGGTTTTATATTAACTTTTTCAACAGCATTTTTTTCTAGCCAAGCTACTTGAATTTCAATGTCAAAATGGCCTATGTTACACACAATGGCATCGTCTTTCATTTCAACAAAATGTTTATCTGTAATAATATCTTTACAACCTGTAGTTGTGACAAATATCTGACCTATTTTACATGCCTCTTCCATAGTAATAACCTGAAATAAAACGTGAAAATGAATAAAAATATAAATTTATAGGGATAAACTTAAAAGAAAATTAATGCACAATATGGCATTAATTATTGGAATTGTTATGGCACAATATTTAATAGTAATATTCACTTGCCTCTCTACGGTTGTGAATGCAGGTTCTCCAATCGGCATCTTAATAATTAGTACTCCCTATCCCTAATACTGCATTTAATGCACGTCTCTTGTCTAGTTGGCCATTGAGCCAATATACCTATTCTCTCAGTGACAGCTTTATATTCTTGTTATACACGCTTAAGCTGGCCACTGAAATGGCCTTGCATACTTAAGTATTTAAGTCAACTCTTTTTATTTATTATTTATTAAATATAAAGAAGAAATTTATATATATATATATATATATATATATATATATATATATATATATATATATATATATAAGACAAGACGATGATCGCATAGTCAGCTATTAGAATCTATAAATAGAAGTTCAAAATGGCAATAAAGTCAGTATTGAACCAGTTCTCGTGCGAGTTGTTTCATCCTAATTTTCCCTTTTTTACATATTTTGTTCCTGAAGCTATATAAGTGGTGCCGAAACCAGGGAAGTTTAAAGATAATTTTTTTGTTGGTTTAAAAAAATCCTTTATCATTTTTTTTTTACTATTTCTTCTTCTCTCTCTTGTTGCCATAAATATAAATGACAGAACCAAGACAGAGAGACGTTCTTAGGCCAGCTACATTAACACTTACGCCACCGCAGCAACCAATGCCTCAACCTCCGACACTGGTGGATCCTGAGTTCCCGCCTTTGCCGACGACTACGTTCGCAATGGCGCGTGCGGACCTAGCAGCCAGGGAGGCGAACAGGATCACAGAGGAGACCAACGCGCTCGAAGGGGTGAAATTAAAAAAGACTAACACAGAGGATGTTAGAAGAGAGATTTCTGATTTGGAAAAATTCAATGGCAATGTGGGGGAGCTGAACCATTTCCTTAAAGGCGGCGATGGGATTATGTTCAGTATCAAATCCCAGGTCGCTGCAGATCTAATAGACGAGCTGGACGCTAAAAGGCTATGGGTGGCCCTAGCCTGCCGGGTTAAAAGAAGCGTACTGAACCTAATACAGGCGGATGAGGATGCCCTGTGGAGAGCTATAAAAGAAAGGCTGAAAAAAGCATATGGAGGGGAGCGATGGGCCCCCAAAGAAGACATGCTGCACATGTTTAGGGAAATGAAGAGACCTAACCAGTCGAATGGGCAATACGCGGCAGGCCTTATCGCCAAATTAAACAGGATCAATGACAAACTACGAGAAGTAATGGATACTGGCACAGTGGAAGCATGGATGATTTTCATGACCACAGTCCTTAAAATGCAGTTAGCAAGGGACACAGGAAAGAAGGATTGCCTGCCTCAAGATAAGCCTTTCTTGGAATGCGCCCAAGAAATGGTAGATTTGAGTGCTCGGAAGGAAGAATCACGAGACAAAGTCGAACCAGGATGGAGCAGGGTTCCTTTTAGGAGAACTCCAAAAGGCAGAACACGGTCGAGACAGGAAATTGGAAGACGGAGAGAAGTTGAGTTTACTAGGAGAGAGAGACCACAACTGTGGGAAAAGAAACGGGCACCGGATTGAAAGAACTGGCGCAGAGAGGATAGGAAATGTCATGGGTGCGGCAAAGTGGACACCTTCTGGCTGAATGCCCCCGCTCCAGGTGCTATGAATGTGGAACGGAAGGGCACTTTGCTCAGGAATGCCCATACATAAGACGAAGAGAGGTGGACCGAGGGGAACCTATTGAAGTTAATGCACAGAGG